>CM060831.1:63145000-63662500 GCA_030762175.1 Metallyticus violacea
TTAAAAACGAGAACTAAAACAGAAATTATATTTTTTAATGAGTTAATTTTCTCCAGTAAAGAAGGTATTAATTGTTAAAGCAGTATCGAAACCAAAGTTTATGCCCATCTTCCTTAAATATAAGCAAGTCGGTTGGATCACACATTAAGATTTCCTACTCGCATTTGGGAGGTCCCAGATTCAGATCTACCAAACTTTGTAGTTTTTCGTGGTTTCTTCATATTCGTATTCATACCAGACGAATGCTGGTATGAATACGAGTGTTTATTCTCTTCCATTTCACCCTATTGCATTTTGTTGGTAGCAATTGAAATTCTGCAACAAGGTGTGAGACAACATGGGCTGGTGCTCTGTGCGGTTGATCCGTGGCTTGCACTTTGAAAAGTTTCTGTACCTGCCTCTGGTTTGGGTAGTTCTTTAGAGAGTACCTTTCTAAAGATCTTGAACCCCTTGGCCCCGGAGTGCTTTATCACTAATGTTAGGGACTCCGTGTATGTTCTTGTCACACCTCTCCTGGATTCTGGTTGCTCCATATCTCACCCAATTTATTCCTTCTGCTCGAGGTGTCTTCTCTGGGGGACGAAGCGATAAATGGCTAATCCTTGAGTATGAAATTCCTCTTCCGTCCTTAGCAATCCAATTCAGTCATTAAATAATATAGTTTGTAGTAGTAATTGACTTTTATTGTGGCAGGGTTACAAGTACACAGATAATTATAACTGTCCCATTAGCCTTACGGCCGCATATGGTAATACCATCCGTTCAAAAAACAAAAAGTATACCCAAGAACGGTAACATTTGCTATGATTACCTTCGTATCTACACAAGCATACATACACACATACATACACATCATTAAATCACACATTTATGACGGTTGTTCTAAAAGCTATCGGCTGACTCAGAAGTGTTGTGAAGAACGCCAACTAACTATGATAGTTATGTATCACCTTTTAGATGACTCGCTATAAAGTTTCAAACGCGTAAGTGTAGTCATCTGTTTGTAACGATCTTGTAAACAAACTAGTGTTAACATTTTCTAAAAAATGGATAAAACTAAAATATCAGCTGTGGTAAAGTATTTACGTTTTGAAGGGTTTAACCGCAACGAATAGAAAAGAAGTTACGTTCCACATTAAAGGAATCTTCCCCTTTGTTTTCTAAGGTTAAAAAGTGGGCTGCTGAATTAAAGAGTGGCCATACATCTATTCAAGATGATGCGCTCAGGGCGTCCCAAAATTGCTACTGCCGACAAGATTGTGACAACATTTTACAATGCCGTACTCAATGATACCCGATTAAAAGTATGAGAGTTACCTGACATTGCAAAGACCTTGATAGACCGTGTTCACTACAATTTTACAATTTACACGAAATTTTGGGTATGAGAAAGCTTTTCACTCGATGGTTCCTGCGTTTGTTAACAATGAACCAAAAACGCATTATAATGAACGTTTCCCAAGAGTGTTTAGACTTGTTTAAACGCAAATTCATTGAATTTATCCTAGATACGTTTAATAAAACATGGATTCATCGCAATTTGATAGAGACGAAGGAAGTCCAAACAATGGGTGGCAACAGGCGAAAGTGCACCAAAGAAAGCAAAAACGGTCCATCTGCAGGAAAAGGCATGGCTATAATTTTCTGGGATTCTCATGGTGTGGTGCTCGTAGACTACCTGCAGAAGAATAGAACTGTCACTAGGGAGTATTACGGTCCACTACTGAACCAAGTGAAGGCAGCTATTCAGGTTAAACGTTCACATCTTTCGAAAAAGAAAATTATCTTTCAAGACGATAATGTATCTAAACACACATCTGGGATTGTTGCATGACCTATGCTTTCAATTCCTTCCACATTCGTCAGATTTGACTCCTAGCGACTACTGGTTGTTCCCAAAGCTGAAAAAAGGACTGGTGGAGGTAGATTAACATCAAGTGATTAGGTTAATGTCCATACACGCTTATTTTTCACAGTTGGACAAATTCTTATTTTGCTGAGGATATTGAAAAGGTTGGAAAGTTGTTGGACTAAATGTATTGATTTACAAGATGACTACATTGAAAAATAAAACATTTCTCTTAAATCTTGTGTTTTCTTGGTAAGGCCGAGAACCTTTAGAACGCCCTAGGTACTATGAGTAGTTTCATGTACATATATACAAACGTATGTAGAACCTGCACCCTCTTTCCCCTATCGCCCATTTCCCACCTCGCCTCTGTTCTCTATAGCCATTAACCTTCTTTATGGGGCTTTCGCTAGAAATATTCCTGATTTGTGTATGTTATCTCTCATGCAGCAACTTTTGTGGAATTCAGAAATTGTGCTGGTAAATACTCATTTTTTAAAATTTATGTTTCCCTGCATTCTGCTAGAATATGCCTCCAGGTATAGCTTTCTTCGCACAGCGGACAAATTCCTTCCCCTAAAACATTAATTATTTTATTTTCTTTCCAAGCGCACCTAATCTGAGCCATGCGAAACTACTCCTATCTCCCCCCCCCCCACATCTGACCCTGAAGAGAGTAAGCGAAGTGCTATATAACGGGATACTTTTATAACCTAATATACCTAAAGTTTATATACAAAATTATAAAAAAATAATGGTATACATGCATACCTTAATATGGTATAAATAAGGAAGGAACCGCATATAGTATTCACCAGTCGAGGACAAGTTTGTATGGAGCATTAGACTGCCGGACTGGTCAACACTGCGAATTGCATATAACGTTATTTTCTTCTGTGTAATAAAAACGTACTTTTTTAATATTACCTTGGTTTTACATGAGTTAATATTATTCAATCCATCGCGCTTTAAAATTTAATTATTTGCTGTTATGCAACTATTGAACAGCATTTTTGAAATTATTTATACATAAAAAACTGGCAGACATTTTTAAAAGTTGGTGCTAAATTAAAATTTATTTCACTTAAAGTAGCATAAACAGCGAGAGTTAATGCTAGATTCTACCTGAAAAAAACAAAAAAAAAAAAAAACACACAAACTGCGTACAAATTATTTAAAGAATGGTGGAATAGTTTTCAATTCCCACCATGTCATCAATAACAACACTATTTGGGTAATTAAAAAAGGAAAGCCGTAATAGCATTCTAAATATAGTGGAAGTGAAAAAAATCACTTTGACCTCTTCTCTTTGTTAATGTTAAAATACTTTTAAGAATTCAGCTTCTATCTTTCAGGAGAAATATAATCGTATGTTTCATGGGATAAATAACACCATATGATACAATTTATTACAGAATAACATCATTATTAGCGGTAAGTTAAGGCAAATAAAATGCTTACTTTTTAAAGAAATGTATTGCACAAATTTGCACAGTTTTAATTACCAGTTCATCAAGCGTTTACATCTAGTCTTCTTGACATGGATGAACTAAGGGATTGAACCAGTATTTATTTATATGGCATACCCAGGTAATGAATTATTAATCATTTATATACTTTATTTTTCTTATTAATTATACAAGCAACATTTAAATATTTCTGGCATTATTATTTTAAAATCATATTTGAGTAATATTCTCAATGTTTTGTACATAATAAGGCGTGCATTTAATGTAAAGTCAAGTGAAGAGAAAATCTTAGGTGGTTGGGAAAGGTGAAGAAATTAGAGGCCTTAAGAGAATTTAATGATCTAACCGAGATCGAAATGCTTTATAACTTGGGCTCTGTACGCGTGGTCAGTTAACCATTCCCGCTAAAATGATTTAGACAAGTATCAACCAATGAACATTTGATATTTTGAAAATGTAAAGGTAGCAGTAGCTTTGGATGAATCTAAGAGTCCCCCGTAACAGAAAATGAACAAGTGTTCGATGCGTGAGCACAAGAGTACATAAAGAACAAGCAGTTCTTCTTCTTCTTTTTCCCGTGTTCAGTTTACGACGTACTAGTTCCATGAATAATTCATCATCAGCTTTGTAACGTATGCAGAGACGACGTGTTTTTTTTAAGCTCCTATTAAGTATTTCCTTCTCAGTCATGTTGGTAAGTCATTAATACATATGTAAAGAAATTTAAAGATGAAAATCTTTGCTATTGTGGTAAATTAATGACCTTGATCACGTTCTGAGGGAACCGTAAAACCTGTGAACAGGTAGAAAGCTCAAGGGTAAAAGCACTTCTCCACTACCGGCTTACATATTCAGGCACAGGTGTCCTAACCATCCAGCGGAAGGTAATTAACTCCGAGCATGTATGCGAACTTGATGTAAATAATAAACAACAAGTTCTGTTGCTTCTTCAGCAAACTAAACCATATCCTCTCCTAACCCTTTGAGCGTGGCTCAGAAAACAGCGAAAAAACCATGAGATTCTGCTGTCGTAAAGCCGAGGTAGCAGGCCATCAAATCCGCTTCCAAATAGGGACAGCATTACTACTATACAAAACCTCTTCAAGCTTCACATACGCAAAATTTTGTTCCGTTATTTCCTTAAGAATGACATCACAAAATGTTTTCAGTCGGGTTTAGATTTGAAGATTTACATGCCAACAAATGATAAGAAGTCCCATAATGGAGGTGTAACCAATCCTTGATTACCCTGGAAATGTAAACGCTGCGAATATTGTGAACATAATTGATATTTCCAATATCTTGGCAGGATATACAGCCAGATATCTCAGAAACCCATATTTCTTCAGAATTCATTCTTGGAGACATCCAGACCTAAAAACAAACAGTTGTCCTATCGTTTCATGCTCCAGCCACTACGGGATGTATCCAGTTTTATTTGTACGCCTACTTATGATCTTCATCTTCGTTGGAAGAAAATACTTTCTCTTCGGGCCGCATTACAGTGTGCCAGAATTCTTTCGGCCTTGAAAAGATTTGCAGTGCAAATCTGAAACGAGCACCTTGTCAGATTCTTTTTCGGGCTGTTATAGATCGGATTCGATTCCCCGATCTGTTTGGAGAGCCGCCTGATGGAGAGGTTGCATCATCATCATTATCATCATCATCATCATCATCATCATCATCATCATTATTATTATTATTATTATTATTATTATTATTATTATTATTATTAGGTTCAAGTGCCTCACAATAGGGAAAGGATTCTATCTGGAATGGTCAACGTTAGCCGTTTCTATGCCTGTAGTATTATTTTTTCTCTCTTTCTTTATTTCTTCCTTTCTTCATTCCAGGTTTGCTTCTAGACGTGAATACATCTCTTTTTTTCACTGGAACTTCTGGATTACAGAACGCCTATAGGTATACTAATCGCTATTTGGGTAATGCCATGAATTCCCTATCACATGACGACAGTACGGCTGTATTTGATTTCGGGAACAATTGTCTCTCTCTTTCTCTTTTCTACTCTACTCCTTTAGTATGTAAAGGTAAGATGACGAAGGCGGGCCTGTTCACTAACAAACGATTGTTTGCCAAAACAACACTCTTCCATTATTTCCTTTCCAACACGTTACTCGGTAAATATTTTAATTTTTCTTCTTTTTTTTAATATGTTTTATCCCGTAAAATTTTACAATTTACACTTATATATTTTCTTTTCTTCTTGAAATAAAAATTTAATAATCTCTATATTTCAAACAGTTTTTATGATACAAAATAACTTCAGCTTTTCATTTTTCATATAGAGGTGATATATTCATTATTTTGAACACAATAATAAACCGTGTATGTCAAAATCCACATCACGGCCACGCACAGAAGGTTGGACCACGCATATGGTGTTAGACATAGGAACTAGAGAAAAGCTGTTAATTGCATGCACACCGGTTGTCGCCTCACACAGCTGAGATCACACGATGCGCCAATGTTTCCTGCTGCCCACACAATTAGCAGGAGTGCATTGAGCATGCGTATACGTCTAAAGCTTTCTTTGGTTGGTACAATATCATGAGCGACGGAAGTGGGTAACCATTTGGAGTTAATACTTTTCCATAGCTGGGAAAAATCAAAAGCAAAAGGCATTATGCTGGTTATACGCATGATCCAGTAGCTAAAGCATGTAGCAACGGCTCTACTCTACTAATAGATTTTACATTTGCATCTAGGGGTCAGTTTAAATAGCACCATTCGTGAAAAAGGTTGATGATATACGTTCTTATGCGGTAATCTACTAAGGTTTGGAGGCTTTCGAAAATGTACATTATCTTACCAGAACTGCAGTCAAGCTCCAGTGAAAGTATTCAAACCTCGAACCTACAAATTTCTTCTCAAGAAAAGAGAAAGATACTTAAAGCCTAATGTTCACTAAAACAATAACCCCTTTCTTCGGGGGAAAGATGCAAAGTAGACCCAGGTACTTTTGTCAGGGTATTTTACTACACATTTCTGCAATTAGTTCCAAAATTTATTCTGCTGAGGGACCAAAAAAAAAAAAAAAAAAAAAAAACGTGAAATATCCGAAATTGGCTTCCAGTTCAATATGCTCTTGGATGGACAGG
The DNA here is from genome assembly GCA_030762175.1 of Metallyticus violacea. NCBI lineage: Eukaryota > Metazoa > Arthropoda > Insecta > Mantodea > Metallyticidae > Metallyticus > Metallyticus violacea. The sequence goes on from CM060831.1 coordinate 63,151,438, forward strand.
GAATACGAAACCGCAGATTTGCATGTTGGTACAGTGACTTCTAGAAAACCTGTTTTGGTTTACCACACAAACTTCTCATATATTCAATGTGGGCAGTAGCCGCACCAGCCGATTACACCGTTATAAAACGTTTTTTGTATCGTGCACTTCAATAGAAATCCGAAGAAAAAGATGTGCTCGTTTCGATAGGGAAGGACAATGCAAGTCATAATAAGAATGCAGGCCACACAGTACAAGTCCGACAACATAAGAGATGGTTGCTGTGTAGCCTGCCTAATCTCTACCGGTGTGTCCAGAAATTTTCATATTTAAATTTAAATTTTATGTTATTCATAAATACAATATTGTGTGTTTGTGACAAAATCTGTCGCCTTTGTCCATAAATCGAGTTATTGTAATTGTCAAAAGAACACAGTTACTCTCAGCTTAGGCCTGGCAAAATTCTTAGGGATCTCTAGTGGTACGAGAGGAAATTACAATTCTCAGGATTCGGGCAAGTGAACTCAATTCAGAATACCTTACTAAATCAGTTGTAGGTGCCGCATTACTACCACCGGTGGCTGACGTCGTTAAGGCGCGGACTCGTGAGCGGGAGGTCTAGGGTCGAATACCACCAGGACCGTTCTTGTTGACTGGAATTTTTTCCCGCATTTTCCTCAGTCCTCATAAATAGAAAATGCTGGGGAAGTAGCCTAAACTTAGGCCTGGAATGCTTCCTTACTTAAAAAAATATCCTTAACCAATTATCATTTCATCTCATGTATCAGCACTGTACACTGCCTGTGGTGCCTCAGCAGACGTTAAACACTACTTAAAAAAAATGTGCTGCATTAACTTAAAACTTATGTTATTTAAAATATAAGAAAATATTTCGAGAACCTTTGGAAGACACAAAAAATATTCTCTAATAATATAGACGAGTAATTAATTTTACCATTCGCAAAAGTCAGTTAAATGATGACGTTTCGGAAGAAAATTCGATTATCTAATAGTACTTCTGCTTCTATGGCGCTATAACCCGAGTTGGGCCATAGCCTACCGCAGCGACCTCGCTTCCTTTACCTCTGTCTTACAGTTTCATTGATAGAGGGCGGTATATTACAGGATGACATGTAATCAGCATCACCGTCGCCTATCACGCGGCTCCCTTGTTCGAAGAACGCCACCTCTCCATCAGGCAACTCCCCAATTATCCTCACCTCCCTAACTTAGAAAAACTCGAGGTTTTGGAATCGAGCTCGGGTCCTCCCGGGCCAGCAGTCAGCAATGCTAACCACTAGACCTAGGAGGTGGTCTATCTAATAACACTATTAGCCGCAAAATAAATTAAGTGTTTGATGAGTGAAATCATTTATTTATAGCTGGGAGAAAATAACACAAATGTAAATTAATGTGTTCTCTTATATTAAAATATAATTTCTATATTTCTGTTTCACCAAGAATTAAATGCCTCTACTAAGTGCAAATGTATTTAAAACTGTGCTAATAATTACTTTATGGAACATGGATTGTTAAAACTATGTCCGGAATAAAATCAGTACTTTCTAAATATTTAATGGTTCTTATGTATATTGCACAGCAAAATTAAGCCACTTTAGAAACATGTTGGTCGCTGCGTTTACTCATTTTGAGTAAATAACAATGGCGCTTAATTAGCTGCAAGTTTTTTAGAGCCTTTGATAATATAGCAATAGGGTCTCTCTGTCTTACCGCACCAAACAAATTATCCAGTAGCAGTCATAGGATATAACTCCACGTGGAGTCATGGTAAATGGCATCCTGCAGTTGCTACGTTTTCCTCAGAGCCTTTGCGATTAATTATTTAACAATGGAGTTTCTCTGTCTTACCGCATCAATAATACATGTATTTTAGCTTCAGCCAATAACAATCCAGGATTTAACAGCACACAAACACCACGTGGAATTGGGTAATGGCTTCAACTAATAGCAGTATAGGATTAACAGCAAGCAAAGGTTGCTGTTATTATTGCAATATTAAATATTAATATTAGTTCTACCATTGATGAAAATAATTGAATACATATAAGATAAAGCACTGAAAATAGTGTTAAATATTAATGAATCTAGTGTGTGTAAGAAAGGAAAGGTCAATCATACTCAGGCAACAGAAATGTCTTAAAGTCAATTAAGATCGTTCTATACTTAATGGCACTTTAAATTAATAGTACCAAACAAACTACAAACAATACGGGAGAATAAGAAAAACTGGAAAGAACGCAAGAAAGAGATTTGAAATGGTTCATAAATTAATGAATTTGGTGCCAAACCGCAAAAGACAGAAAAAGAAATATTAAGGAATACTAAAGCTAAAGCTCCATATAAATGAGAGACGAAAATGCCTAGCAAAGCAGACACATCATTGATATAAAGTGTAATTAATGTACAACCTTTTATGTTAGGCCAGATATTTTATCGAATCAATTTGAAGTACTATAACATTGATAAATATGTAATGGTTAGTTAGGGGTTTATTATTAAGTAGAGAAACACTATAATTATCATTGCTCTTAGAATAAAACTGCGCTAGGGCAAGACTTTTTCAAGGTATAAGGTGAATATCTACACGCTATACAGAGAATATAATGACGTGTGTTCCTGAGATTTTTGGTTGATCCTTAGACGCATCATACGTGCTTTGATCCCTTTTACGGTCATAGGAAAATATTTAAATTGTATTTTTATTATATATTTTTAAAATTTTAAAATAAATTTTAAAAATATTTTAATTAAGTGTGTAAAAAGATCTATGTCTTCTGTTTGTTGCCTGTAAACAGATCAAAGATTTAACAACAAATACTCTATTTTAGAATGTTTTACATCAGTCTGAAGCTCTACATTATGCCTACATCACAAGCTATAAAGCACAAAAGGAAAAACTATTCTGTATCGAAGCGAAAATTGTAATATTGCAAGTTTTTAATAAATTAAGATGGTGATTTCGAAACGAGTAACACTACACATATAGAAAAAGAGAGTCAATGCCAAGTTGTTATTAGTGTCATTTCTAACATCATTTATGTAAAAATAACCAATTATTGACTTTCAAAAATTGCATGATATATAATAATCCTTGTATGTAACCTCTTTAATGACTAGCTAAACAAGCTTAACTTATTATAAACGTTTAACGTGCATATTTCTCTATGTGATAAGGCGTAGTAATACATTATGATTTGAATCTGATGATCTGTAGCTTAAGATTTATTATTTGTTGGATACAGTATTGATAATTTAAGTCGTTCTCGATTTCCAAAATTATCAACCATTACATCTTGAAATTGCAGAAAATTACCACAATCCATAAATATAGAACTACTAACGTAAGTATATCTGACAGAATTATTGAAAAATAATCTACAGTCAACCCTAACTGAACTATTCGTCATTAGTAGTAATGGACATGTATTGTGGCAGGTTTACAAGTATACAATGTAACTATAACAGTAACATGGGTCTTGTACCCGTATAAGCTAATATCGTTCTTTTAACAATCAAAATATATAATAGCCAACAAAAAATCGGTAATATTAATTGCCATGATTAACACTGTATGCGTACATACATATGTACAAACCTACATGCATGTATATACAAGCATTCCGACATACTTACATAACACTGTTATACAAATAATTTCATGTACATATATACGAATATGAATAGAACCGTTATCTTTACGCCCCCGCCTCCCAAACTCCCCTCTCTTTTCTACAGCAATAACCTTCTTTGTCGGGTCTTCGTTAGAAATATTCCCCATTTATGTATATGGTAAATCCTCATTTCTTAAAATCTGTTTCCCTGTATTCTGCAGTGTATGTCTCCAGGTATCGCTTTCTCCGTGGAGTGTGAAAATTCTTTCCCAGAAAGCATTAATTATTTTATTTCCTTTCCAAACAATGCGGAGCCACTTCCTTCTTATTTCCCACAGACATCTAGAAAATCCCATCTTCTCCACACTTAATCTATTTGAGCCTGTAGGTAAAACAACACTTTTCTGCGCATTGAGCCTTAGTATTTGGTCCTTAAAACATCTGTTAACTATCTCCCAATTATTGGGAGCAATGTTCTGTCCCCTTAACCAAATATATTCCAGTCCAATTTTGTCTAAGAATTTCCTTATTTTTGATTTCCCAAATATTCCCTTTCCTCGTAGAATTTCTCATAATTAATGAAAACAGCAAGTTGTGTCACAATTAGAGAACGCATGTTATGGTGTAGCACCTTTCCAAAAATAAAACTGTTGTTATACAGATAGTATGAAAATTAAATACTCTTAGGTGCACCTTTTAATAATACAATCAACATTCCCTACTTTTTGTTTCTTCAGCACATATTTGCTCCTTTTTCTCATACATACATTGATCACCAGCAATAAGCTCAATATTTTTAGAATTTCGAATCAGAAAAATAACATTACGTTCACTCTTCCCGAGCAAGCAGCTGCCATCAAGCATGTCCCTAGAGTTGGAACGTTTCGCAGTACATGGCTACATGTAGTAGTGCGATATGATTTAGAGTTTAGAACAATAATAAGAAGAAGAACAACGACAACAACAAGAATAATAACGAGAAAATATAAAATTAGAAGAGTTCTTTGAAATCAAGACAAAAAGAAATACTATAATGTTATAAAGTAGTGTTTGTTGCGCCTTTTGTATGACAGTGAAACATGGATAATGAAACAAAAATATAAGTTAAGATTAGAAGAAAACGAAATAAAAGTTCTCAGGCATATTGCAGGTTACACAAAGATAACAAAAGAAATGAAGACATCTCTCAAACTTTTTAAAAAAAAAATATTAAAAAATTGCACATACAGGAACAACTGAAAATCACATTTGGAAAGAATGGACAACATCAGATTCCCACACAGATTTTGGGAATATCAACTCTGTGGATGGCAGAAAAATTAGAAGACTTTCTAAACGCTGTAGTTATTCAGACAGAAATGTGCTATACATGAAGGCTGATCACGATGAAGATGAAGGAGGAGCAAAGGAAGAGGTTGACAAATATGATGAACATCTTGATGGAATTGTCAAAACTAAACTTAAAACCCTGTTTGAGAAACAATCCATGTGGAAGTCTTTGCAGATTTGCCTGAGCTGCCTTTCTGTGTACCGTTTACAAGATATGCTCCATTGATTTCAGTTCGGAGTTTCTCCTGCGCTCAAAGCGCCAGCGAATTACATTCAAAAACACGGAAATGTTTTGCCTAATCGAGCAAAACAGGTTAATTAAAACCCAATAACTGTCATGTTTACATTCTCAACATGGGTATCTATGTTATTTACTACAGACGTAATTATTACGTATTGTCTATTTAGTAATTAATTACAAGAGAATAAAGAATGTTAATATACGCGAGAAAGGAATTGTTACTAATATTTTTGTGTGTATTTTGTATCCTTATATAGATCCCTTTCTTTCCCTTTTATTTTTTTTCTTCTTGTTTTTTATTTTGCATCTTAAAATCCATTCTTTAATCACATTGAAGAGCCAAACAAATGGATCCTATGTGACAGCGAAATGACTATGGCCATGCTGTTGTAAGCAATATAACAAATGCATAATAAGATTTAAAATTTCGTTTGAATATACAACAAAGAAATGAGGACAGATCAAGACTACAAAGCATGCACTACTGCCTCTGAATTTATAGGATATACGTCAAATTAGTCAAATTACTGCTGTTTCAACCTTTCAGAACCTCTTATGCACTGAACATTTTCGCCAAGTGGTAGCCTAAATGTAAGAAACAAATGTATTTGAAGCATTGAATTTCCATTATATTCAAACCTAGGTCAAAGCTAATATCTAGTGTTAATCGCAGAATTAGCAGGTTAATTTCTGGTAATGAAATTTCATCTTCAGGGCTTATCAAGGTTTATGAAATACACTTAGCTACAATATGCAACTATAATGATTATTTTGTGATTGTGAAAAATAACCGTATCCCCCTCTCGGATCTAGGCCTACTGCAGCGACCGCTGCGTTCTTTACCTCCGTCTTGCGACATCATCGGTAGAAAGTATGGGGGCAAGTAAGCGGCACACGAATATCCTGTCAGTCTTTCTCAGGCGCATCGGTCCTGTGGTGAAGTGGTAGCCATACTTGCCTCCTAAGGGTTAGATCCCGGCCAGGACCGATGGAGTATGGCTTCCTTCGGTAGGGAAGTATAGCTGTGAGCTCGATAAAGAACTCAAACCTGAAAAAAGAGGCATCTGAGCATTTATCGGCCGTTTTACGCCCTGATTTGATGATGACCTGGGATGTTAAAGAGCGTCCATAAATAAACCAAATTAGTTCTCACACGGTTTTCGAAATCGTAGGATGTCAGCTCTCTATACCAGGAAGCTCCCCAATTGTCCTGGACGAACCCTAACTTAGAAACCCGGAACAGCAGCCAGCAACTCTAATCACTAGGCGGTACGTGAAGTAACACTTTCAATACCTTCTGCTTGGACGATGGAAGAAGAGAAAAGAAAAAACAAGCTTCTAAATTGATTCACAACGAACGTAAATGTTTCTGACGCTAAATTAAATTATTTTATTACTCTATGCTAAACGTTGGAGTGAGAGAGCATTGCACGGCTTTCATTTCCTATAAGCTGTAATAGTGTCTTAAAAGATTGTGATGCAGCAACGTTCGTACTTATTTCTCACAAACCCAATTTTCATCTCAGACACAGGTAATTTTGAAATTCCTGCCTAATTGGATATTTTTTGGATGTTGAAGCCACTTAGCAATTAAAAAAAAACATTTAACTAACGGAATGGAACAAAAAGAGTGCAATGCGAAAATATCCCATTTTAGCAACCATATTATCTTATTATGATTTCAAGTTTGAAAAACTCAAGATGTTTAAATTTTCTATATGTTTTTAACCCAAGAAAATACAGTAATGCTAAAACATCTTAACATCTCAGTTATTTAATTTTCCTTTCTACAGGATGAAAGAAAATGCAATGACAAAAATTTAGGATTAAGTAAAGCATAATTCGGAAGATGAATGTTTAAAGTTTGCCCTTTGACAAAAGGTTTAGCCCATAATTGTTTCTATCTTATTTATAATGTACTCTGTTGTGTTAATGTTTGTGCTCATCCATGCTACCGCCAAAAAAAAAAAAAAAAAAAAAAAAAAAAAAAATTCTACAGTAACTTCCAGCTAACGTAGCTTACGGCTAAAGAGAAAGTGGGAGATTTTTTGTTTGATTTGTTTTATTTACGGACACTCTTTAACATCTCAGGTCATCAGCGTCCCATTCAATTCAGGGCGTGAAACGGCCGAGAAATTTTGCTCAGAGGCCTCTTCTTTCAGGCTTGAGGTTCTTTTTCGTACTGTAAATGTACGACACGGGACCCACGGCTTTCTTCCCATACTTAGGATTTTTATGCCCGAAAAAATCCATCGGTTCTGGCCGGGTTTCAAAGGCAATATGGTTATCACTACACCACCAGGACCGACCAAAGTGGGAGATGGTTCACGCATACACCGCGCTATCTGTTTCTCACTCAACCCGTGAAATAAACGTCAACTCTTGCCTGGTCCGCTCCTGAAGAGGCTCTTATAGCGTTATTTTTGCTTTTTTATTCTTATTTTATAAATATTTTAAAATTGCAACCAAATAATGCGGAATACAATCTGCTTTGCTAGGAAATTAGAAGGAATTAATTAACAGAAGATAAATTTAGAATATTTTAACAAATGATAACAGTAAAATAAACAAAAATATCAGAAATATCAACTTTTGCCACAATATTTATCTACTTAAGATTTCTCACAAATTGCCCAGAGGCGATACATTTGGAAACTGTTCAATTAAACATTTGTGCCTAAATTTAAAGAGTTTTAATTCATAAAAGAATCAAGCGCTGTGGCATTAGAGACCATGAATAAAACACGTGCTTTATAGAACGCTACCCCCTGCATAAGCTTAGGCAGTTTAGCGGACCTAAGACAATCTAGACACAAAGGGCCCAGGTAGATATGGAGACGCTACCCTCAGGGGAACAGAAGTGACAGCCAGACCACCCCGTTTATTTCCTGCGGTAAACCTTGCCGTGCGCCACACGATTTTCTTCAGTTACCCTACGCGACGTGCTCCATCTTCTTGACCTTAAAGACAACAGCGGTACTAACATATATCCGTTTCGGTTACACCACACGAGCGGCAACTGTGGTCTTTTAAAGAGGCGTGGGGTAGCTAGAAATTTAGCAGGGAATGTCTTTAGATAGGCCATGTTGCTTAGAGTTGATAACCAGTAACTAACGTTAACTGTTCTCTAATGCTCACGCCACTCTCATTATGAAAACACATTTATAACATGAGTCTGAAATCTGCGCTTTCAGAAACCAGAAATGTTTGTATGATTTGAACGGTTCTATTATTTTGTTTCCTATTTATATTATGTCATAATTTAGGTATTCATTTCTGGTGTGAATTAACTGTCCGAACTGCATTTGGAAGTTAAATCTATTATGAAAAAAAAAATTATTTAAATATTCTACCACTTGCTTTCTGAAACCCGTTTCAAAAATTAAAGAAATATACTTCGGTTATATTTTGTAACTTACAATGTAATGTAAACATTTTTAGTGGTGTTTAACGCCCATTTTTACTACTGAGGCACCACAGGCGGTGACACTGATGATACATGAGCTGATATATTGGGAAAGGATTATTTTTTTAAGGAAGGAAACGTTCCAGGCCTAAGTTTAGGGTACCTCCCAGGCATTGGCCAGTTATGAGAACTGAAGAAAACCTGGAAAAACCCCCAGTGCTGCCGGGATTCTAACCCCAGACCTCCCGCTCACGAGTCCGCACCTTAACGACCTCGGCCACCCGTGGCATTGTCAGTACATATAATGAATATGCGTTCATTATAATTAAAATTGAAACACATTTCCTTAATATAAAACAAATACAAATATAGCATTTGACTTAAAATTCAACTTGTGATAATAACAAAAAATTCCAGCAAATCTTTTTTATTGTGTTTAACGCCCGTTTTTACCACTGAGGCACCACAAGCGGTGAACACTGATGATACATGAGATGAAATTATATATTGGGAAAAGATTTTTTTAAGGAAGGAAACGTTCCAAGCCTAAGTTTAGGGTACCTCCCCGGCATTTGCCATTTATAAGGACTGAGGAAAACCTGGAAAAAACCTCAGTCAGGGAGGACGGTCCTGGCGGGATTCGAATCCCAAATCTCCCGCTCAGAGTCCGCGCCTTATCGACCTCGGCCACTCATGAGGTGTCCAGCAAATGTGAACAAAGAAATTAACACAACACAAATTATAAGCTGGGAATATAAAATTAAACAAAGGAATATTTTATTTTATATTGTTATACAATTTTGCACAAATAATTTAAATACAAAACCATACATATATGCTAAACTGAAAAATAAAGTAAAGCGTAAAGAAGAATACAAACTCAGAAATTTAGATAAATGAAATGTGAAATAGACACACAAATGGTGCAATATTTGGAACAGTTTCTGTTCATTGAAAGGCAATGGACAATCAACTACTGCCTTTGAAGCCTTTGAACACAAACAGTAAATATTTCATTATTTTCGCGACTGTTTCTGTGTATTGTTCAATTCTTCTTCTTTATACCGCGCTCTCTACTTCAATATTATTTTCTTTCTTCTTGAGAAAGAGTATTGACCCGAAATATTGAACATTTTAATGCGTTTTGTGTGTTTGTGCTTTTAAAAGTTAAACATACAACACATTGTGTTCAATATGCGGAAATATCGTCTGTCTTCAGAGGTCTGCCGGGGCCTTTGGGATCCTTCATGTCTGTGTGTTCATTCTACTTTGTTCTACCGATCTGCTATTCGTTTCACAGTGAACGCATTCCGTTCAACCCGAGAGCACAATTTATCGGAATGACTACATGTACTCTCGGTATGCCACAATTCTCCCGTGATCAAATCTACACACCTACTTGTATTGCTGTCCTTTTTTCGACGAATATATTCGTTCCTTCTGAGAAAATGTGAAAGTCTGTTTAAAGCGTTTCTTATGGGCGTTGCAATTTTAAAAGCCAGCATGAATATATCATGAAAAATAAAGTAATTTTTGGAACAAAGTAACTAGAATAACAAGAGAAGTAAACACACAATTTTCACCATATTTCGAACAGCCCATGTTCTTCCTCAAATGCGGCCACTTTCTATGTAATAACAGTTTATCTCTTGACACCTGTACTAAAAACCTCCGCAATACCAATCCAAAAGTTTCTACAAGCCAAGCTTGTGCGCTAATTACCCCTTATCAATCGTTCCACGGTCCCAATCTCATTGTTATAATCTCCAAAAATATTCTGTGTATGTTATCTTGTAAGCATTGCAAAACTTATACTGTTATTTCTCTCCATATAAACAATCATAGGCGTTCTATTAAAATCAAGTCTCTCTTGCCGATTGCTCAGCATGTCCTGTTCTCACTATAAGGGAAGTAATTGTCATGTCCCTGTCGAACGCACGGCTCTCTTCGCCGTTTGGATGCCACAGAGCTCTTTGTTCAATCAAGACGTTCTCAATACTACACCTCCTTTTGCAGAAGACAATGCAATCCGTAACTGGAATAGGGTTATGTTCACAGACAACATGATATTTTCATTTACAAACGGGGAAAACTCTTCTGCCGCCTCAGGAGAACACGGAGGCTCAACAGCACCGTCAAAATAGCGTATCTGTGTCGCGTTGGGTTTGGATGTCATGGTACGATTTTTGTGTATTGTGGCGGTTTAACGACACACTAAACACTCACCAATATAAAAGCATCTATGAACACATCACGGGTCCTTCTGCGAGATGGAATAATTGAATTCCAACTGCATAATCATCCTGTCCACAAATGGCAACAGGTTTCAAACTGGTTCTCGCAGAGACAAGATAACACAACGATTGATTGATATACTTGCTCAATAGATTTGAACTCTATTGTAAATGTGTGGGTAGAGTGAAAAACTGATGCACTTAAATTGTCTGCCAGACAGCAGAGGACGAAAGAGGATCTGTGGGATCACATATAGGACGCCTGTAAGAAAGTGTACCCTCCAGTCAAGATTTGTCTATCGTTTGATTTCATCCAAGCCTCAAAGAATGAGGATAGTAGTAGAAGCGGACATTTACACATCTGATATTAAGTTAATTCGTTAAGAATATTAATCAATTCCCTATTTACTATTTATTTTGAAAACAAAGAAGATTGCTCACCTTTTTGGATGAGTATAAAAGTTTTAAAATTTAAATTGGCTTTGCAATTTGTGGTTATATTATCATGTGCATATTAAAAATTAATTTGACTTGTAAAAAATAACAAATTGAACGATTCATGCATGGATTGCATTCGAACTTTGGTAGTTCTCATTACTAGACAGTTGCCTTTAACCACTCGACATCAGCGTATGTCTTCCATGCACAACAGTCTAAAAAGTTTTTGGTCAGACATAAAACAACTGTCATACATTATAATATAAATGTACAAACGTACAACATTTTGAGGATGAAATACCATGCAAATGCGAGGCGTGATCAAACGAAACCCTTTCGAATGACTTTATTAATTCAAGCGAAAAAGTACATCAGCAGGAGTGCCAAAATTAAAACAAATGTAAGCAAAAAATGCACCAGAAGAATTCGAGACGCCCAGCTCACAACTCGGAGAGACGACAGATACCATAGGAAAGAACTTCGATTGGTGCTTCAACCAACTGGTCACCACTGCTGTATGTCTGCTTCGGAGTGGGATCGTTGGCCCCTAAAGTTTTTCTTTTTTATGATGGGGAAAGTTATGCTTCAAGGCTATAGACTGGATAATGCAGAGCCTTCCACCTAATATGTGTTAACGCACCCTGCACGAAGTTCTTGCCTTCCAGTGGTTGTCATCGTTTTCACCTGGACTCTTTCAGCAGAAACTTACCGATCAGGAAATGTTGCAATTGTATATTCGTCGATCTACTGATCTGACAGTTTCGTCACCTGCAATTATACGTGACATGACCACCCCCAGCTTCGTAACGCAACAAGTGGTTCCAATTCCAACTCTTGCGCTGGTCGTGGGATCATTTTGAACATGCTTCAGTCTTGAGCTAATCGCCTTTGGACTAGCCGAAATGGCGAACTTCGCACTAGCAAAGGTAAATTCATTAGACGTCCTTTCATTTTGTTGAAAAATAATCTTGACGACAGTTTAAAATGCATCTAGAATGGCCGCAGGAGATGTCTCATTTTCTTCCCCAAATATTCCATTGTCATCACACACTGCCTACATTCCATATTGAATGTCGACACCATTCCGTTGCTAGGAACTAAATCCGCCTTGAGGTCGCATGTGTTCACTTGTAAATAATATGTACCTTAGCTCTTGGAAACAACAATAAATTAGATGGCGATACTATCAAGCTCACAATTCACTGTTAACGACCGGAACTTCCAGAGATATAGGACAACGTCAATGGGTGAAAAGTCCGCAATCATTTTGTTAGTTTAGCCTTAGTGTAAAACCAGTTAAAGCTGCAAAATGGGCAACTACTTGCTTAAGGGCTGTTTTCCAGTGATTTAAAGCCTTTGTCCTAATATACACGTACCTTATTCCATGGCTACACTTCAGTAAGAGCTGTTTTTACACATTTAACAACTCCCAAGTACTCAATACCGTTGATTTGTGGGTTAATATCGCTACTAGCATTCTGAACCATGAAATACTTGCGTTCCTTCCGTAAAACTAGAAACATTAAACATAGATAAAGCGAGGAGTAACATTTGACTGATAAATGTTCATGTGCATATATTTACGCTATTTACTAAGATATCAGACCTTCATTAACCTGCATTCTAAAAATACTGTACTGAAATCAATATAAAGACTATAAAATAACCTTGAACTGAAAAGTAAATTATGCAAACAGTGTTTTATGTTTAAACCTTTGAATCCCTTTTCAGGTAAAAACATTTCATCTCCTTTTTTCTGTTGTCATTTGCACATACTATTCACCAGCCGGCTAAGGTAAAAACTTTAGGTTTAAAGAATCATTTTAACTGTTTCAAGGAAAGCATTTTTCAGAGAAAATTTTCCGTTCAGTCATTATTCATAAATGTTTACATTTATAAATACGTGTGCCCAAATGACAATTTCTTCAACTCCACAATAATGAAGGAACAATATTTAACTCTACCAATTTGAAAATCTTTAAATCAGTCTTCTGGAATATCGGCGAATATTTTGGTTAAATAGTGTCACACTTCTATCGTGTTCAAGCTACGTGATTTTATTTGTGTTTTCTTTGACCTATTCTGGATTTTTACACGGAATGTATGTTGCAGAAGTGTGGTGTTATCTCATTTTAAACAGAACATTGAATATTTTCCGTTTTACATTGCATTACTTATCTCATACAATGCGGACCAGCCAAGAGTTTATGCATGTTTCACGGACAGATTTAGATGCGCACTAGCAGAAAATGTGTCAAGTGTTTCCCATTCTCATTCGCAGTTCCTCCACTTCCTTACAGAGAACAGTAGCAATATTTGACAGTCCCTTTTAATATAGCATGCCTATGTAAGAGATGAGTTAATGCTACTTGAAAGTGCGGTCTGTGACAGTTATTATAAATTATAACCTCTAATCATGTTGAAAATATATCAGTAATCAAAGAATATTTAAAGCAACATATATATGAGAGCGTAGGCGTAAATTTGCCAGACAATTTCCAGAGTCTACACTGATGTGTCCATGATTTGTTTAAAAAGTTGTAAATATAAGGTTCCGTTAAAAGGATGAAGATGGATGTCCACGTTCCAAGTTATTGTTTCAATTAATGTGTACAATGTCCACAATTGCCATACAAATTAATTTTAACCATATCCAGGGCAGAGACAGCACCATTACGATGAAAAAAGTGCTGTCAATGAAACGTAATTATGCACACCAAAGAGGCAGATTATGCCAACAGATCAGTTCGAGCTCTATATTCCCACATATATTGAAATATCTGCCAATATTTCAGAAAAGCCTCACAGAACAGAAATAAAGCAGTGACTCTCAAGCTTTGGTCCGCGGACCCCCAAGCGGACCATGAAGATAAAAACGTTAACAGAATTTATTCTTGAATGTAAGAGTACAAATCAACTACGAGAAAACGAAAGATGATAAAATATACGATGTGTATCTATTTGATTCAAATTGGAGGCGACTGTTTGATCCGGAGGAAGCTTTCAAACAGATAAACCGAAAACGTGGACTAGGCAGAACACTCATATCTATCGTCATAGTTTCCTTGACAACAGTGTGCATATTTCGGCACACAAGCCCCAGATTTTCACAGATTATCAAGGAAGACCACTACTCTCTGCACTCATTTATTTATAAGTATAGAAAGCGCTTAGAAAATATAGACTCAGGACTTAGAAAATAAAATTGTCCTACTATATCACGACTTATAAGTAAAAGGGAGCATCCTGCCATATTGAGAAATTAAAATTAAGAACGATATCATATGTTATTTATTACTAATTTGTTTTAGAAACTTTTTGAAGGTAATATCATTGTTATGATTATTACCACTGTGTAAAGATACACTAAAATAAAAAGGCAAACGGATGCATTTATTTGTTGGTTTATATCTTTAATTCCTGTAAAGCTGCTATGAACAACTTAAAAAAATATATTGCATACAAATTCAGACCTTTAAATTTTTGAATTAATATTAGAGAAATCTTTAAAGGAAGCCCGAATCAAGGAAAGTTTGTGAATGGCTACTAATGCTAGTTCAATGCAAGATAAAGGTTTCCAAATATACTCTTTTAATAACTTTTAATAAGACTCTTTCTAGTACACTTTTATAGAATGATTTCCTTGATCAAGTATTAAGCCTGGCTTTAACTATTTCTGTTACGTCCATAAACCTGATACACAGGTTGCGTCGGGTTTACTAAGCCCTGGGTCCAGGTGTGCACACAGAAGTCTGTGCCACCCGTGGGTTTTTGCATTAGGACGGTACCTTGTAACTCTAAACCGACCCGCCATTCGGCTGCAGGCGATTGCGTCGCCCAGGCGCGCTAAGTTCCCTTAGCTTCCAGATTCTCAATGGTGCATAGGTCATATTAGCTTAGACCTCCTCGTATTTAAGAGGTGAGTCACCCCAGCATTAAGGTAGCCACCACCCTCCCTACCAACAACGGCGATTCCGGCGCACCGGTCCCCAGGGTACACGCCTTAGGCACTCCCCTGGGACACGCCGCAATCGAGGTCCTCAATTCCCCGTGAGTGACGGGTCCACTGCAAAGCAGAGTCCAACCCAATCCGGACAACTCCCTTCCGGGAGGGGCTCGAATCAAGTCCTGCCGGGCTTCCTCTAGTACGTCAGAGGTACCACGGGCACTCAGGGTCCGCAGAGCCCGCACCTGGAGCATCTGTAGGGCAACGGTCAGACCGCGCCCCCCCTTACGGGAAAACCTGATACACAATCATTGACCATAGTTTCACCGACACGGGTGGCCGAGGTTGTTAAGGTGGGGGCTCGTGAGCCGGAGATCTGGGATTCGAACCCCGCCAAGACCGTCCTTTCTGACTGTGTTTTTTTTTTAAGGTTTTCCTCAGTCCCCATATATTGCAAATGCCGGGGAGATAGTAGGTACCTAAACTTAGGCCTGGAACGTTCCTTTTCTTAAAAAATCCTTTTCTAATATATCATTTCATGTTATGTATCATGTGTCCACCACCTGTGATGCCTTAAAAAAAAAAAAAAAAAAAAAAAAAAAAATTTACTTCTTACATAAAGCCTGCGTGCTTGCTATAGTTTTAAGTTATTTGTTCAGGTGTTATCTGAACCGTTGGACAACAGTGATCAATATTTCTTTCTCTACTCTCCGTTCTTCTTCTAGGGAGGTATCGTATTGCATGGATCAAGGTTTCTCCCGGTAGAGTAAAACAAAACCGGCGGTAATATAAATACCGCATATTTCTCCGTAACACACATAACAAATACACTTTAAATAAATGTTATTTAATATCTGTACAGCAATTCAATATCACCTCTTTCTCAATCGGTATTTAATTGTACTACTAATTATTCCGCAGTATTCTATATAACGAAAACCTTTTCGGCCGCCATAAGCTATTGACTACACTCAGCTCCTAAACGATATTGAAAGCAACATTTCCATAAAGAAAAGAAAGGCAGTAAGCTTCTTTCCACAGGTGTCCCAAATGGAACTTTCCCGAAAAAGGTTTTCTGTAGCAGAATGAATGTGACATAGAAATGGAAGACTGTAGCATGCAATATTGAAGTCTTTGTACCCGTATATGTAAGACTTGTCTCTGTACATCGAGAAGAAGCACTGTATTTATTGTTTACATATATTTTGGTAGCAAATAAGTTAGGATAATTTGATAAAATGGCAGGACATTTTTTTTACAAAAAAGGAATATAGCCAAACATGTTTTTAAAGGAAGAACTTACTGATTATTACAGTAAAAAACAAACATTATTATTTTTCATTTTATTTTCTTATTAAGCATAATTGTATTATCATGCGATATAGCAGAGGTATAGTAGTAGCAACAGTAGTAATTATGGACTTTTATTATGAGAGTTTTACAAGTCCACAACGTAAGTATAACTTTGGGCCTTACGGTCGTTCATGCTAATACTATACTTCTAACAATTAAAATATATAATACAAAAAAAAAACATTAATTGCTAATTAACATCATACGGGATGAACAATCCTTCACGCAACCGGTATTGCTACCGGTTCTTTGTCGATGGTATGGTATTTGGGCAAGATTTAAACTCACACTGAAGCCTCGTGTACCGGATGGAAAATATACTCCCCGCATCCGCCGACATAGTGTGACCGATCGGTCCCGCGGTTGCGTCAAACATTGCTCACTCTTTATATTTACATGCATACAAATCTGCATGTGTATATATTTTTATACAAATACATCGATATACTTATATCATATATAACGCAGTTTCTAAAACGGCCGCTACATTTAGGGAGGGGTACAGTAAATTGAAAAAAAAAATCAATTAAATACAAGGAGATCAAGCACTTCTTCGAGCAGTTTGTCTGAGGGAGCAAATAAGGGAAGGGTGGAAAACAGGTTAGGCATCAAAAATAAGAAAAGGCTGGGATAAAATTGGACTGGGATATATTTAGTTAAGGGGAGAGGACATTGCGCGCAATAGTTAGAAAATGGTTAACAGACGTTCACGAGATAGAGATAAGCAAAATACTGAGACTCAATGTGCAGAAAAAGTATCGTTTAATCTGCAGGCTGAAACAGATCGAGCGTGGGGGAGGGATGTCTGTGGGAGAGAAAAAAAGTAGTGGTCTTGTATGACTCAGGTTAGGGACTCGGAAAGGAAATAGTTTTTTTTTCGGAGAAAGAATTTCCCCACTGTGAGGAGAAAGCGATACCTGGAGGCATATTTTGGCAGAATGCAGGGAAACAGAGCTTCTAAGAAAAGAATATTTATCACCGCAATTTCTGAATTCTAACAGAAGTTTGAAGGTTTGCCTAGAAGTGTTGGTGCATGAAAGACACACACAAATCGGGAATATTTCTAGCGAAGACTCGACAAAGAACGTTAATTACTATCGAAAACAGAGGGGAGTTGAATAAGAGGGGAGTAAAGGGAAGGGGGCTCAGTGTAAGGGTTATATTCATGTGTGTATGTATCTATATAAAATTATTCATAGAAACGTGTAATCTAAGTATATCAATGTGTTTGTATATATGTATGTAGGTATGTAAATTGTATTTATGTGTGTATGTATGCATTATACATACCAGTTAATATTACCAGTTTTTGTGTGTATTGTATATTTTGGTTGTTACAAGGACGGTATTAGCATGTAGGAACATAAGGCCCATGCAACAGTATACTTGCATTTGTATATTTTAAAACCACCGCCATAAATTTTCTATGAACATGTAAAGAACACTTACCGCTGAGCGCCACCCCAACTCCCCTCTCTTCTCTATAGCTATTAACCTTCTTTATAGGGTGTTCGCTAGAAATAAAGCCCATTTCCAACTCCCCTCTCTTCTCTATAGCTATTAACCTTCTTTGTCGGGTCTTCGCTAGAAATAATTCCGATTTGTGGGTGTATCTCCCATGCATCACATCTGCTTCCAGACAGACGTTCAAAATTCTGTTGAATTCAGAAATTGTGGTAGTATATGCTCAATTCTTCAAATTTCCGCTTTGCTACATTCTACCACAATGTGCCTTCAGATATCGCTTTCTCCGTACATGGGCAAATTCTTTTCCCGAAAGCATTACTTATTTTATTTACTTTCCAAGCCCTAATTTGAACAATACGAAACCGCATTTCTCTCCCACAGACATCTAAATTATCATCCCTTCCCCACACTTGATCTATTTGAGCCTGCAGGTTAAGCCAGACCTTTTCTGCGCGTTGAATTTGAGTATTTTGCTTATCTACATCCTGCAAACGTCTGTTAACTATTTTACAACTATTGCGCGTAACCCCTTAACCAAATATAACAGCATTTGTTGATTGCTGCTTCATTGGTTTAATTAGCCTGTAGCGTTCAGGTTTAGCTGTGGTTTAATTTTCTTGGAAAATACTCTTTCTCATTTTTCATTATACCACTAACAGCTTCACATTAGTCAGTATCTTATTTTAAAAAAAACATCCCCCAAATATGTATTTAACTTACAAGATACCATGAGGTACATCAATAGTTGTGAATAGTTTTCATTATATCTTTTAAGAAGATTTAAAGCAGTGTTGTTTTGGGATATAAAATAAATCTTTTAAAATATAAAAACAGATAAATAATACAACTTTTAAAATAACTTAATTAAGTTAGAAATTTTTTTCTGTGTATTGGTTACTACAGTGAGTTTATTTGGGATACGGACCATAGATCACTGCAATGCGTCTGGTAAAAACGCTTTAAATCAATTATGTTTCAACGTCCGCAATCCCATTATTTTCTTACTTTTTATCAACTTCTCTTTCAGGATTATTCCTTGGGAAATCAAAAAATAGCAGCAGCATCTTCATAAAGAAAAGCCTTTCATTCTGTTAGGCGCATTTTACTAGTTTTCCACTGCTCTGACTGCCGCTTTGACTCAAGGGGGTAATGAGAATTCAAGTTTCATCTGTGACCATGAATCGAAAGGACTGCGGTTTCCGATTAAACATCCTCAAGCACTGAAACATTTGTTCGCGTAGTTTTCTGGTCTATAGTTAACAATTGCAATTGTTAAATTCAGTTCAGACGCCTATATTCTCAGTTATCTCGTAGATTCTGATTTATTTATTTTTATCACTGTATATTTTTCCAGTGGTCTCTGCAGTCTGACCTCAAATTGGGATCTGCAGTGCGCTTCATCTTCGGTTATTTAAGCCAACGTTTATCCACAGATAAATGGACTTCAATGCTGGTAAAGAGCACTCATAAATTTCATCCAACTTTGTCTTGATCTGCGCAGCTGTCCGCTTCTTCAAATAAAAATGTTTATCCAGTGCACAAAACTCGTTTTATAGCAGACACGACGTCAAACGTCAACTATGCTCTATAGGCTTCACTTAAATCACAGACTGATATAAGCTGCAAAAGTTCATATTTAATGAGTTAAGATGCAGTTAAGGGGTTCATTAATATTTTGTTTTAAAAAATAAAAAATTAAAGGTATAACAAGATTCTCAATAGATGTTTTTGTGAGGTGAACATGTCATTTAATTTTTTAACTTTTTCACTTTGATATTTTTAAATTCTTTATGTGCCTTTTAAAATGAGTAAATAATTGCAGAAAAATCAAAACGGTCCAAAACTACAATAAAATATTTTAAACCTTAAAATAGAAAAAAGGTAAAATAGGGGAAAAGGCAAAATAAAAACTGCCCTAACGACTCCAAATGTACGGAAACATGTTCATTTCTATCTGACTCTTAACAATCCAATATACAAGTTTGATTTGAATTGATTATGCAAAATTGACATCAAAGTAATAGTATTATTTCGCTTTCTGATGTCAAAATCAGGAGTGTTGATATAGTATCGATGTCACAGTTTTTCCAACTGTCTCAGTAGATTAGTTTTATGTAAATGAAATTTTCTTATTCGAGTGGGAACCGGAAAACTTCTCTCCTAAGCACAATAAATTATTTTTATTACATATTGGAAAACTGCAGAATTCAGGTTGATCTCATTCAAGAAGATCGAATTTCAACATATAAAACAAGTAGAAGATACTAAGAGGGAGATAGAATGAATAAGGAGAGTGTCGCAGTGTTTCAATGCCTTGTTCAATCAAACATCCGTTTTCTGGAGCTAATACAGGACGAACTTTTCAATCATGTAAGATAGAATGGTTTGTCAGAATTTTTATTTGTAAAGTGTGCCATCAATATCCAAATCTTTGGAATAGAATAAGTAAAGATAACACATTTCCATTTAATTTAATTTTTTTAAAGCCCAAACGAAAAAATAAAAATAAAATAATGATAATGATAAAAATCTCTTCGAAGGCATTTGCATTTATTTACAATAGCAATGAAACTTTTGTGTAGATATAGAAGGACATGCTCTTCCTGGTTGTGGGTAGTCGGTGCGGGATACAATCTTACTAATCCATTTATTTACATTGCTACAGTCATCATTTCGCAACTAAAACAATGCCATAACATATTAGGTTATTCTCAAGTCAGTTTCCAGTTTCAAATGGCCATACCTTTGGTTAATTTTTAGAGTAAAAAATATATGTCTGTAAAGAAATGGAGTTTCATTATAACAAGAATAAACCAGCATATTATAAAAAAAAAAGTTGTCACTCAGGAGCTGCGTAAACTAAGCGAATTTCCTCACTAATTTGAATACGGTTTAATAAAATTGAGTTTAAAATGCAAATTAGGCCTTATTAATTAATGAAATAAGTTATGTTATACTGTGAGGGAATAAAATTAGAATTCTTGCAGCCTATAAGTATCACGTTTTTACTATTATTATTATTATTATTATTATTATTATTATTATTATTATTATTATTATTATTATTATTTATATTAAGATTCAAACCACTAAAGTTAAGGTATACTATTAATTAAATGAAATGTATGACCGCTGATAGATAAAGGGGTGTAGGTATTTTTAAACATTTTTTAATGAAATCATGTTTATGAACTGAGACCTTTGTATCGTATTTACATTCACTAAAATAGAGAAAAATAAGAGAAAATTTCGAGTTACATTGTGTATTTATAATGTTCACATGTTTCAATAAAACAACATGTTACTATTTAAAAATAAAAACGCCACAGGCTAATGAAACCAAGGAAGCAGCAATCAACAAATGTTATCATATTTGATCAAGGGGGCCGAACATTATCCGCAATAGTTCGAAAATAGTTGGTGGGCATTTTCAGCAAATGTTGTAACTGTAAAAGTCTAAGATGATTTAGTGCTCATCATTTTCTGTTTGTGTGCATTCAGTTTTGTTATGTTAACACAGTTTTTTCTTTGTTTGAAGTGTGTATACATTTTTGACACCCTCTGTGAGTGTAGAAACCGTAGAAAGCCCCAAAAAATAGAATTTTATTACTAACATTAAGCAAAAACATCTTTGTAGACAGTTTTTGTTTGAAGTATCTCTTTCAAAGTTCAATATCCCAACAGTACAATTCATCTTTGTGTTTTTCTTCGTAAGGTTACTTAAGATTAAAACGTATTCATTGCATAATATTTTCATTTACCCTTTGTTCAACGTTCTTTTCCTCAATGTATTTAATAATTTTTAAAATAACATTTTTATTCAATTTTATTCAATTCCAGACGAATGAGATTTTAGCCTACACCGTTAAGATAATAACAATGTAACTGTTTTTCTATTACTATCATAAAGGATATTTATTTAGGGTGATGTTGAGAAATCTGTATGTATTCTTTTTTCACGAACCATTGCTACATTAAAATAAATAGTTTCACTGAGAATTGCGGATTTAAGTGTGTAGGAATATGCATAAATTGATTCTCGATGAGTCGAAACAGGTTGTCAGATCAATGCTTGTTCAGAAGAAGATGATGATGACTAGATAGCTGAAAGTGTCACTTAATGCACGCCCCCTACAGTGGCATTTGGCACCGCGCCATCTCGCCTTCTTTGTCTCGGCAACAAGTAAGATAAGCCATACGTACAAGATTAAAATAAAATAAAAAGGAACAACAGGCGGTGTACCTGTCAGAGCAGTAAGATTTAAAATCACCGTGATGAAATTGGGGACACTGAGGCGTGTAACACCCAGTGCAAAGGAAACTGAATTATGCACAGCTTCACAGATGAATTCTTGATTCGCTATTTCCAAAGCAAGAGACGAAGCTGAATAAAAACATTTTCTTTATCGTGTTTCATGATTTAAGAACAATAAAATGAACGGCTGTTACAGTGGAATCGCACTTGAAGACCATGTCGAGTTGTCATATATTTTAATGCATTTTCCATGTAGCTCATTGCACACCCTGATTTTGAATTTCCGCTAATCATAAACACACCAAAGAGATATGGGTAAGAAAATGCTCCCTTTAGCTACAAAGCATTAGTCGAATTAAACAGCGATAATAAAATGCCAACAAACACACAAATACTTCCGCAAACATGTACACATAACTAATTAAGAAGAACAAGTTTTTCAAATATGATATAATACCAACTTTTGAAAGGACCCATAAGCATAAACCATGTTTTGAGAAATAGATAAAATAATGCTTAATTTTAATTTCACTTAAGGTGAGACATTTGTAGAAAAGTGTGTTTACATGTACCCTTAAGTAGCATATAATATGTCAAAAAAAAGTTATTTTGTTAATAGACTTTTTATACAATTTAAAATATGGGTTCATTTTTGGGGGTAGGAAATTCACAAAACATTAAGCAAGGAAACAAACAGTGCATTAAACTAATAGTTTGTTAGCTGTTAAACATAATGGATTGTGTTAAATTTCCAAACACTAGCAAAATTTTCAAAAAAAAAAAATAACACAATATAAACCCAAATTGAAATTATTTGAAAACATGAAAAAAGAGGAAATTATAAAAGATGCTTCCCATAAATGTGTGATGTAGAGTTATTTCTCATAATTTTTCAACCCTTTATCCTGTTTATTTTTCCTCGCTGAATTTCATGCTAACCTTCAGGATTCTCTGCATCCATCTATAACCTTCTTCAATGGCTTTGTTTTCTCTTGAAACTAGTGACATAATGTAGCATTTTATTAACTATTTTGGCCAACAATACTGTCTATAATTCTGATTTATTCTGACAGTTACATTAATTATTAATTATTGAACTAAACGATGAAACATTTCTCTTAGTTTCCCAGTATTTATCGATCTGTGTGTAGGTTTGTAGAGCAGAAAAAGCCTGAGGGTTGTTTCTATTCGGCTCCCTTCAAGATCACACAGCATAGTGTCAAGCTGAAATTATACAAGTGTGATCCGAGGGTGATTTGTGTTTATAAACATATTTTTCTTTACCTGTATATCTTTTCTTTGACACACGACTTTCTGCATTATTTAAAGTGAGACAAGATTTTTGCTATATGCTTTATGATTACAGTCACGCAGAGACTAAAGAGAAGACAGAGCGCGTGTTGTAAAACAGCTGATTTCTACGTCCTTAACTCGCAAGCTCATTCACAGAATTTCAGACACTAAATAAACAGTTCTATGACCCTATTGGCCTGTTTTCTGACTAACGCCTCAAATGATACAAGACAGACAGGCAATATTACTCATTTACGTTTTTTCCTAGAGTTGCAGCAACAATTTATATCGTTGTTTACATTAAATGAGAATACCAAACAAAACAAAATTACATACAAGGGCATTTGTGATCAACATATGTAATTCAATACAGCACTTTCTGCATATTTTTGCTTTTTATTTGAATGATGTTTTACCTGTTGTAGGTTCAGAGGTGAATAAACAATTTTGAGATATTAATTAACAAAGATGCTTAAACATAGCTGCACAGAAATATCCTCTCTCATAAATGACAATCTTTGGAGTCGAAAATTCAGGGAAAGCTAAACTCCATTTAATAATAAGCTTGTTTTCCTGACTTACGTTTTGTTTGTGTTTTTCTGGCTATTGTAATCTCGTCAATGGCTGGCACGCAGGAATTTCTGCTACGAACAATTGAAAGAGGTGCCGGCACCGAATGCTTTGAAATTTATGATAGTCGTTTCATCTCGCACGTACAACAGGCACTGAGTGATATGCCATGTAGCGCCCCGCCGTGTCGTAAAGTTCCAACGAGCACTTCACATAAAACACGAACCATAGAATGACTGGCTATAAAAAACAAATATGAAAATAATAGACTTATGAGATCAATACATTCGCTCTTTATATTCCCATGCACGAGTTTCATATTAGCGAATCTCTATGTGACACGAGTTTAATGCAGGCGCAGACAAACTCTGAAAGATTTGTTTCGTTTACAAATGGACTCAGTTTAATGAAACGTATAAACTTAACGTTGTTAATTTTCTTGCAAGTCTCTATTTGTGGTTGACTTTAAATTCATTAAGAACGATCTTTTTGACTATAGCTGGGATTCTCTGTGGATTTATACCGAGTCTTGCCACAAATACTGTTACAAACTTTTGAAAGAAGTTGTACGAGGTGTTTTCACGATCAGATAATACTATCACCCTCAATGTTGAACTCAGGTGCAGCATAAAAAGGGCATTATTTGAAATGTAACAATGAAACGGGACGATTATGAATTGTGTTGCTGCAATGATCTTTCATAGAGCTGGAAAATCAACAAGTGAGCATTTTATAGATCCTTAAAAGGCTGGTGATCAATAGGATGTTTGTGTACCACATAGCATTCACGCTTCACCTATGATGACCATTCGGGTTCCGGAGCTTTGTAGTTGGTGTCTATGTTGAGCGGAACCCTTATCAAAAACAGACAGTGAAGACACCTGAAATGAACACATTCATGAGATTCATGTGCAAATTGCTTAAACAAGACATTGGACTGATGTTTTTTGTCGCAGTACTGAGCTTTTTTAGCTGGAGAGTTGCGCTAACAATAGCCACTGGGAAGATTATTTTACTGATGAGAAAGCATTCTTAACTTCAAAAGAAAGCCATCCTGTCTGTGGTAGGAAGTGAACTTTAATATGTCACCAAGCTCCGTTTCTGTCAAACGTGAATGAAGAAAAACAGCCAAAGTATACTGCTGGAGCATGGGTGAAGGCCTGAGTACCACTTTGTTCTTGTTTCCAGCAAGATTCAGCTGCAGCCCATAAAGCAAGATTCGCAAAGACTTGAGAGAAATGTTGGGAATTTTATTAGTGCTCTTACCTGAAACCCCGGGCTACAAACTGTGAATAGCGCTTGAGGGTATGGTTTACAAACAGTGGTCGATTTTCTATGGAGGTATACATGCTGCTTTAGATGAATGGCCAGCATCAGCCATGTGTGAGGTCAAAAGGGGATACTTTTGAGAATTGGTGCTAAATGTTACAATGCATGAGTACACAACATATGAAAAAGCATTAAAACATGGCAAGACTGATAATATCATAAAATATATCTGTGCAATTGTCGAATCTAAAGTTTAACGTTGTTGGTAGGGAAATAGCTTCTTTTTTTTTTTTTTTTTTTTGTAATTTGATTTTACATTTGTATTTGTTATCACAATACACCACAGATAAATATTTTATGATAACAATTGTAACTGTAGAAATTGTTAAATGTTAAATAATAAAATAGTTACTAATTTGGGGTACTAAAGGTTGTATAAATATTTTGGAAAAACCAAAATTTTATATATAAAATATTTCACAAATAACTTTTCTGAAAATATTTACAAAATTTTTCGTGACTATGCAATATCTTTTGTATTATGTTTCTATTTATTTTTCTTTGACTTTCAGCTATGGGAACACTGTTAATGGGGAGAAGAAGGAAAAAAAAATAATGGAGGAATGCTCTCGCCGCAACCGAAAAAGGGTGTTAAGAGTCATCGTGCATAAAGTTAAGTGTTTTCATTTTAATATTTATATTTGCGTTGAAAGCATAAAATGATATTACATTTGAACTGATAATAATAAACGCCATCCAGCCTTGTAAGAAATGCCTCTCTTAACTTTTAATAGGATTTCTCAATGACCTACCATGTTCTTACGGAAGAATAGTCAGAACTTTCTACTCAGATGTTGAAAATGCGAATAGTTTTATCCCTTCTCTACAAGAATCCGTTTTGAATATGTGTCGTATTTAAAAACTCATTCATCAACTCTTTTATGTAGTGGCATAGTTATCGAAGAACAACAAAAACACACTTTACACACAGTGATAACACCAGTAACCAACGAACGTATTCTCTCAAAGCAGGTATGTCGGTCTTGGTGGTGTAGTGGTAACCATACTTGCCTTCTAAACCCAAGGTCGCGTGTTCAAACCCGGCCAGGATCGATGGATTTTTTCGGGCATAAAAATCGTAAGTATGGCTTCCTTCGGAAGGGAAGTAAAGACGTGGATTCCGTGTCGCACATTTATGGCCCAAAAACAACCTCAAGCCTGAAAGAAGAGGCCTCTGAGCAAAATTAGCCGGCCGTTTCACGCCCTGAGTTGAATGGGACGCTGGTGACGTGTGATATTAAAGAGCGTCCTTAAACAAACAGATCAAAGTAGGTACAACCTGCCACCTGTACATGCATTATCCCGGACGACTAGATTATCAAATAACCTTGTTTCATTTAACTCAAGAACAACTCATTTCAGCTGAGAAGAGTGATTTTTGTTAGAAACGATAATTACAAGAACTGTTTTTGTAATGACGTATTGAATATCCACCTATTTCTTCCCCAATATAAATGTTTGGAAAATGCCTATGTAAATAAGAAGTAACAAAAAGCTATTAACATAAAAATCAGTTATAAGACATTCAATTCAATGTTAATGTTTCTCTAATATTTTATTATATTTTTTGTGCATATTAAAAGATATATACACAAAATATGTG
Source organism: Metallyticus violacea (assembly GCA_030762175.1). Classification (NCBI taxonomy): domain Eukaryota; kingdom Metazoa; phylum Arthropoda; class Insecta; order Mantodea; family Metallyticidae; genus Metallyticus; species Metallyticus violacea. The sequence goes on from CM060831.1 coordinate 63,178,513, forward strand.
ACTGAGAATGCACCACGGAACTACTGTGTATGAAATACTTCTCAATTGAACATTCTGATTGAAATCATAATTTATATTTTAACTAGTATTCTGTAAGTTTTTGTATTAGATGCTCAATTCTTTGCGAACCAGAACTAATATTTAAATATAAACGATCGACACTACTACAAATGTTTTCATTTGTGTCTGTTCTCGTCTAAAGGAACTTCCTATTTTTAAAACTATGCTTAAAAAAGATGCTTTGTAAATAAAAATGCGTCAAAAATTATAAGGGTTGCATGCTTTCATGATCATAGAGCAAGTAAACTGAAGGCATAGGTGCGAGCGGTTAGACTTATCTAGTCTCAGATCTGTTGGAATTTTCACGGTAGAAAGAGATCTCCCAACTACATTTGGAACGGAACCCAGGGCAGACGAAATTATATGGATTCTTAGCTACAGCCTCAGGAATTTAAATCAGGGACGCATCGTGTTAAATTGCTTTCCTTAGGAATATGATAGATGAAGCCCCTAAACCCCTCCCACGTTAAAGATCACCCACTTTGTTCACTTTTAAAACACTCTTTATGGCTTGGAAAATTGGAATGTAAAACGCCCCGATTCAGTAACCTAATAATTAACAGTCTCCTTCCTGGGTGGCTCTGTTGTGGTACAGAGTGGTTCGTAACCTATGCTCCCAAAAGGCATATTTCAATGAGAGACGTTTCTGAGCATTTGATTTTGGAATCTCGCCTCAGGAATAATTAACTGAATTTTCTTAATATACACATAAGTTTTTATTTCCCCTAAATCTACCGCATTCCTTTACAGGATAGGACAGAAGGAGATGATCGTGCTGGGCTTTGCTGGCAGGCAAGCAAGCATAGGAGAAATTAGATAAATTTCTGACGAAAGCGAAACAGCTCAGGTCTGAAAAGGCTGATAACTAGGTGGAGGATTGGGGGAAAATATTTTGACTAGCTATGTGTCATTCATAACGAGCTTTCTTTATATTTTACTTTTTATGTCTAGTTTTGATATTTTCGATATTTTATACGTTTTTACTCGGTATTTCTTTGTTTGTTTTCATTGCGGAATATATGTGTTTTATATCTTATTATGTAAACTACTTTTTTCTTTAATGCAAATGCATGTATTTTTCCCCCTATGGTTATATCCTATGCCTCTGATATTTCTATGTCATCCATAGCACTTGCTACGTTTTAAGCATAATTTTACGGTGCATATAAATGCAATTTTGTTAATATTATTAAATTATTTCCTTTTTAATTTATTATTTTACAATGGGTATTTACCTTCTTTCATAGAACTGATTTTAGAAATAATATTGAAATTAGCCTCTATGAATGAAGTTAAATTGCAATGAATAAATTGTCTAATTCACTAATTAGTTAAATGTTACACCTTAAGCGTGACTCATGCTTGACGAATCGAAAGGTTCAGAAGAGGAAAATATAAACATTCGCTATAATACCGCCTCTGTTTTCAACCAGTGTGTCACTGCGACTAAGCAAGAACTGCAAGGAGAAAAAGATAAACCTCTGTTGAAATTCCACTCCAAACCTTGCTATTATTTGCCTGCTGTGTTTTCGATGCAGTGTGTGTATGTGTGTTTTCTAATGCCAATTCGCTTGCCTATCAAGGCATCAGAGTTCCGCAGGCATGCGGTAGAGGGTAATGGCGTAGGTCATTTGTAACATGAGCACCTATAATAATCGGCTGAATCATTATAAAGGTAAAGGTGGCAGTGTTTAGAGTGGCTTATTCAGACTTGGGAGTGTTAAATTTACTCTCTTTAGTTACGGTGGTTATCATACTTTGAACAAAACGTGCCTAAAATTCAAGCAGTTTAAGAGAAATTTAAAATGAAATGTTAACGACCGATGGCAAAATGCTTTATTGTCACTTCTGTTTAAAAATAATTGGTGATGATAAATGCCATCACGCGATTTTATATTTCAACTTCAGTAAGAACAGGTAAAAGTTTAAGATGAAAGCAACAAAATGTGCTCCTGTTCAGAAACATTTGGTGAATATTCGGGTACCGGCAACTTTTCTCCCTTTTTTCCTATGGTTTGAGAGAAGTTTTCATGGCAGCTAATAATTCCCTTGTGGAAACAATGACCCAAATCTATCCTTGAAAAATACACTCAACACAAGATGCCTCACCAAGCAAACCTGCGCAAAAGTTATGTGATGAAGTGTTTATTTAAACTATTTAAAAAGTTGTAAACTTGTTAAATATGTTTTGAACAGCTATTAGTTGTAGTGCAAAATTTATAACTGGTCCGCTTCTTTTCTGCCCGCTGTAGAAGAAATTGAAGTCGTAAATTACTCCAAATTGGGAGGGGAAAAAAAAAACACACAACATAAATTTGCTAAGCCAGATGCATTCAGCAAAACGCATATTGTTTTTCTGTGAATGATGAGAATGATGAGCAAAGCCGTTGCTTCTAACTTTTCAAGGTCGCATAGAGTATCAAGGACAATTACTTGTTAAAAATTTATATTTTTGTAAACCTTATTTTATGAAAGATCTCACAGAAAGTCTTGAATCCGTTTTGACTCGCTGGAACACATGGTTGCTTGCTGCTTTCTACTAAGCTAAACACCTAGAAACAATTAGAAAAGTAATACATTCTTTTGATCGAAATGAGTCTGTAGCTCAAAAGACCATATAAAATTCAAAAGTGGATGCAAATCTTTGTTTCAGAGACGCACATTTCCTTCTGCTATTTCATCATTGGAAGCAAGAGTACTAAAATACTATGGCGATTATGCCAACGTACAACATATTACAGAATAATTATTAGCAATAGAGTGTAGGACAGTCGGTTTAAAAGGCTAACCGTTAAAATTAGAACAGAAGGGGAAGATAGCCATTGGTCGGCACACTATGCGGTTGGCTTTGGTTTTGCAACGACAGTTGAGGAAAGTCACACGTGGGATAGACCCCTGCGATGCTTATTCGCCACGAAAATTTGTAAGTAAAATCATTTCTAATTATGTGAAACATCCAGTTTAATAAAATACAAACCAGTCAACATCAACTATTAGTATATTTGTGAAAGATCCCATGACATCCTTTCCTTTGTTTTCAATATTCAGGATTTAATTTTATTTAGAAGAAGAATGCTCGTCGCGGAATATCCCCCCCCCCCAAGCCAGTGTAGGTTTGTAAGTTTTTGCCGTTTAGAAGGCCTGGGTCTTGGCAATACTATTCGTTAAATCTTTAAATACAACATTAACCTAATTAATGTCTGTTCCTGCTAATATTAGATTGTTAAAGAAAAAATTTAAAACATTATTTCCAAAAATCCAGAATATGAACAAATATAAGAGTTACATGAAATTTTGGAAGGATCAGGTCTGTATTGCCAAGTAAAATATCACCCCGGAACAAATTGCATTTTTTGTTTACACTTCTTTACCGCCTTGCGAGCCATTCCCTCTATATGGACATCATAAGAAGCAACACGAAATAACCTAAAACATCTAATGGTGACTCAACTGCATTAGAAAAGATGAACCGCAAAAAACTTAGATTACTTCAGAATTTAATTAATAACTTTAATGCCAGGGCATATAAATTATCCTAAAGTTGGTTTTTGTCGCTTATTTGTGAAGTTTTAATTGCATAAATGCATGCATATTTTAGTGCATGAAAATCCAGTACCTATAGCAACAACATTTTAATTTGCATAAATCCTAGCGATGTGAAATGCATTAATATTTCTAGCTTGTTTACAAAAGTCATCTTACACAGAAATATCCAAAAGGATGAGATCTGGTAGTCAGGTTCATTCCAATTGCTTAAGGTGCATTGAGGTATGGTTTAACCATGTAATAAAAGTTTTGTTGTACCTGTTGCTGCAAATCTAAACAAACTGCGGTTTCAGATAGCAGAAACCACTATAACTTTAGACTGTGATTCATAGTGTTTAAGACGAGATCGCTGCTGTGTCACTTGGCCAAATTATAAACAGATTAAGCTGTGACTAGTGGCACTCTTTTTCTTTTTAGCACTTAAGAGGCATTAGAAAGATTGATTAGAGTACATGTCACCCGTGGCTGCCTACAGTTATTTCCGTTACCAGAAAAAAAAGAATAAAAATGTTTGGAATTTGAAATAGATGGTAGGTATGTAACAATGCTAACAAATTAACTTTACATCGAACACGCAAAGCAGGACCACCCAACACGCTTGGCAGCAGAGGATCATGAGCACTGCACACACAGACAGGTAACAATAGTATGTTACGATAATGAGAAACTGTTTAAGAAACGAGCAATGGAGTTACGTAATTGTTACGAATACAGTAATTGTATAACACTATAAAATAGTTTAATAAGAAATTTTGATATTAATAAAAGAAAGTTAATAATAATGTTGATTTTTCAATGAATTACTCTGAAGTCAAAGAATGAATGAGTCCAATATGTCCCGTGAAGTGCTAGAGGGAAAAGCTCATTTTGTGACTCACAATTTTGAGTCCTTGCCACTTTTCACTCCACGCACTTCTATTGCGGGCGACGCTTGACCAGTGAACTCCGAGATGCTCTTTGAGTGTATCTGACCATCTTCTTCTTCGTTGTCCTCTCTCCCGCGTAGAGGTCCCACATGGTGGTGATCTGCGCCCATCTGTCCTGCTGTTGTCTCGCCACGTGCTAGCCACATTTCCGTTTTATCACTGCAGCTCTGCCCATGATGCTTTCTGATTCTGCGATTTTCTGCAGTTTAGTAATGGAGATATTGTCTCTCATTGTTACACCCAAGATCTTCCTCTACATTTTCCTTTGACATATCGCTATGTCTGTCGGTAAGTGACCAGGTTTGACATCCATATATCAGCACCGGGAAGACAGGCGAATGGAGTGAATCAAGTTTCAGCTTATTGTTTATGGAGGTGTCTTACAATACTGAAGTCAATGCTTTCTTTTATTATATTCACGATATCACTGTGGAGATTATTTAGTTCGTCAGTCTATTAATGGAATGACATCAAGAAATTTTAGCCCCTAATGAAAAGGCTGAATTTTCACTAAAACGAAGAAAATCTTAAGACATTTATCAGAAAGAATATTGGATGAAAAGTAAAAATGTTAAGCTTGTTCAGAATTTTTATTTAGAACGAGAACTTTTTGCTTTTCTATTAATGGTACTGCCCTTAAGGGCAAAGCATACCACACAATAAACTTTAAAAATACAAAGAAAAAAGAATGCTACAGGAAAACATATACACAAATAAAGACAATAAAAATAAAATTATAAATAAAGGTTGTATACATCAGTTCTGATATTTTCAGGCTCTTCTCTTTGGGAAAGAAGTAGAGACGTTTTAAAATCTCCAGCGAACCTTTAATAGTAGCAATGGAAATATCGCAGAGTCATTCACTAAATGAGATTGTCGACAAAAGTTTACAAAGAGGCTGATTGTTGAGTTTTGAGCACTAACATTTTCTAGTGTGAAATTCTGCAGACTGTTTGTCTGGAGGCTCGAACCCCCTTAAGTATTGGTATATACTTATTTTCCAACAGGCTATTATCAAATTCTAATTATGCATTTGGTCGTTAAGAAATTAATTCTGTAATTATGGAAATGGCAACGAAGAAGGATGAATAAAGAATTCGTTTCAGTAAAGCATAAACTGTTCCTTAATATAGTAGTAACACGAGGAATAAGTCATAAGTTATGGTAATTATTCTTTTTTCTCGCAAACAAGAGACAACAGGAAAAATCAAAGATTTACAATTGAAAGTATATGGCATTTACTGCCGAGTGGTGCCACACAGGATGTAGGCGGTCTCATAGGGAAGAAGCAAAACACAGTTAATCGAACAACATTGGTTTATTATGGCATGAGCAAAAATTACACACAACTACTTAAGGTTCCAAATCTGTCAGAGGACGGGTCTATCAGATAGTCCGCGATGTATAGCAGCCTTCTAAGTAGTCTCCAAATACGTCGACGGTTCGTTTCCAGCAATGAGAAGGCCTCTTGCCCACCTCGTCACTGTTCGATAGGACAGGGCACGCGCACCCAGTGTTTTCCGTAGCTCTGTGTGTTATTTTCGTGCATTTCTGCTGCGGAGAAATTTGCTATTTTCACATATGCACGCGACCTGATCTTTCGCTCACCAGCTGAACTTTGGGGCGTGCTGAGACACGCAGCTCTGCTCACATACACTATCTAGTGGCTTCATTCGATATTAATTCCTTACACTATCAAGTATATTTTAGTTTTTCGTGATGTCCCTTATTAGCGAGAAGAAAAAAATAGTCGCCATGACATATACATAAACCTCGTATAATATTCAGTTGATGACAGTATTTTGGTAATTAAAACAAATTGATGGCGTAATTGGTACTATGGACATATTGTGCAACTAGTGTTATATTGTAGTGTTTTAATAAGGATTCTGACAAAAAACACTGCTAATAATATTGGAATGCAATAAACAAACAAATAAAGAGAAATATTTGTACGATCTTTCTAGTGCAAGCTATACTATCATAACATTTAAAAATGAATTTATATTCTTTTTCAGTTTATTACTCTACAGGGTCCTATAAGTCTGGAGTCGGTCCTGGTGGTGTAGTGGTTACCATACTTGCCTCCTACGCCCAAAACGCGGGTTCGAACCCGGCCAGGATCGATGGATTTTTTCGGGCGTAAAAATCCTAAGTATGGCTTCCTTCGGAAGGGAAGTAAAGCCGTGGGTCCCGTGTCGTACATTTACGGCACGAAAAAGAACCTCAAGCCTGAAAGAGAGGCCTCTGAGCAAAATTTGTCGGCCGTTTCACGCCCTGAGTTGAATGGGACGCTGATGACCTGAGATGTTAAAGAGCGTCCATAAATAAATAAATCAAAAAAAAAAAAAAAAAATATAAGTCTGGACCAATTGGAGAATAACAAATGCAATCACATTATCTTTTCAGTGTTCGTCATTGTGTTGCATACACAGATGAAGCAATTTCATTCTTAACGGAATACTCATGCATGAGTGTTAAATTTTGACAGAAAGATATGTAATATGATTAACTCTATGGGTCCAGAACTGTGGGACACCCTGTATATGTTATATTAGTATTAGTTCCTCCGTTTTAGGGACATGATTATTAGAATAAGTTAAAGGTTACTAGTAAAAATTTATTTTACAAAATTCTGTAATTTCTTGTATTTTTAAAGTTAAAGTTGGGACATTTATGGTCGGCATTTAGTTGTCTCATTTTTCTGATATATTAATCATATATGACTGGATACATGCACTTCATGTATCTGCCCAACGGCATTCCCGAAAATCGGTGAACTGGTTATTAAATAAATTAAACACACATACATACACTTCTTATTCATACACATGACGGAATCTTAATTAAAGAAATTTTCTTGTATCCAGCCGGGAATAGAACCCGACAATCTAAGCGCAAAGGCCCCGTTAATTCCTTATATATTTATTTCATATACACTTTCATAACAGAGTGATGTACACCTTAAAGGTATCAACTGACAAAACAAGGTGATTTTCATTTCCGGCGGGACCGCCACATCATTCGATTCCAGCCAATCCCTGATTGTGGTTTTTACTAGGTTGTCCTCAATCCTCATAAAGAGCAAAGCTGGGGAGGTAACTAAACTTAGGTCTGAAAGGTTTCATTTTTTTAAAAAAAACTCCTTTCCCAATTTATCACTTTGCATCATCAGCGTCCATCGCCAGTGGTGTCTCAGTAGTAAAACACTGTGTTAAATATTTTTTAAAAAAATCCAAGGGAATATCAATTTAACACTATTACTATTTATGAATTTTAATTTAATAACAAAATTGATTATTCAGTAAGAATTAAAATATTGGCTGAAATAACGTCACACAGTCCCTGTAATTTCAAAAGACGGTACTCAATTTCCGATATTAGACAAACAAACAAGAGCTACATAAAATATCACAACATAATTATACCCGCGTCTCTACAGTTCATTATAACAAGTAATAAAAGAGCTTTATATATAATGCCGTTGAAAATCAGCCTCGTTTTTAAATTCCTATCACGGTAGATATTTTGATAAGATTTACTAGATATCCTGTTTTACAGGATAATATTAATCAAGCTAAGTTACTTATTTTTCCTTTGTACTTCCAAAAGTTACTGCCGACCCCAGTGCTTAAGATGAACAGTCAGTGGCCACGCCTGACGTCCACTAAAACACCGTAGAATCCATTATCTACGTCTGACCTTAGCACTAATGGTTCAAGGGAAATAAACCGTTTATTAGAACCTATTACAAGCCTTGTAGTTCTCTGCTACTAAAGTTAAAGAGACGCGATTGCATCTGGTCCCGCCAGAGGGCAATTATATACTCTGGGAGTCAGAAGCAACTTGCAAAAGGCAATGGTGCATGATATAGGCCAGCGCCCGGAATCCTTCCTTATTCTTTAAACAATTCGCTTTGATAAGATTCAGCAGCCTGTGAAGGCTAGCGCTTGGCGCCAGGACTTCAGAAAAGAGACAGAAGGAACTTTAATTCAACACACGTGCCCCTGTACATAATGACATTTCCATTTAGTTTCGTTCGTTGTACTAGTAGGCATCTTTATTGTTATAAAACTCTATACACACATTATAAATATATTTCAAGCATGAGTCGTAGATCGTACATGCTTAAATATGATACACAATTAAAAACGGAATAAATAAAACATTATTAATAATAAATACTTTTTTTAAAAAATGGGAAGAAGGATATTTACAGATATATGAATGAAAACGCATTACATTTATTAATAATTACACTAGTTATTGCGTTCTAATGTAATAAAGATCGACTTTGTAAATAAAACATGATATTATAAGGAATAGTAACATTGACAAGGTTAGTGAAACATACTGTATAAACCCAAACACAGTAAGACGTAGAAGTAATAAATATTAACGGTGACTTGCCTTGCCACCCAGTAGAGGTTAACCTGAAAGAGTCCTCAGAGAAACACTTGCACAAACAAAAAGCAACCCTCTTTTCCACTCGCTTAAAATATTATGTCTACGTGTGCATGTTATAGATAGACAGAATTATTGTGCTGATAAAATATTGTTTAGTTTTAAGCTTGAACCTCTTAGAACTTATGATGTGAGAACCTGGTGACTGTTGACCTCATGGTGTTGGTAAATGTTTAACAGTAACTCTTAGACTAGGTGATTATTATCCCCTTAGGCATTACAATTGTATAAAAGGTCAGGAGAGAAGCCTTGGTGCTTGGAGGATCCTTGTCCAACTGTATAAGAAAACCCTTTAATAAATACTTATATTTTAAACAGAGTTGGTTGAGTTATTCAGCATTCTCTGGAAACACCTCGTCTTTCCTGGAGGAGTCTATTATCCCAATATAACATCCCTTCTCGTCTTAGCCATCGAGACTGAATTAGGAAATTGTAGCACCGCATTAAACAGAAGAACATCACCAAGTTGTAAGTCAGTCGACGGACATCACAGCTTGGACTTCGTTTAATAAAATCCTGGTGGCATCTCGACAGGCGGTATTACATTAGGTAGAAAACAAATTGCTTCTAGCTTCGAACACTTTGGCTAGGAAAACCAATTAGTGTGGTTCGCAAATTGGTACTAGCATGCCAATCGACTTCTAATTGCCTTAAGAGAGTTTTCTGGAAACATTCGGCTAGAATATGTACCCATTCCTCATGCCCTCCACAAGATTGACTGATTTTTCCCAACAAAACTATTCGTTATTTTTTGAGCCTTTCAATCTCCCAGTCTAAAAGATCACCAGAACCGACAGAGGGTTTACCGTAGAAGCTGGAAAGTAATAACTAGAGATGAAATACTCGTAAAAAAAGATACCAGTTTATGCCTGACGAGAGATAGGATACATGGCATCAAATTGAGGGTAGAGGGGGTTAGAGTTTGTGGCTAAGCGCCAGATATCTGCAATGTTTACATGGAAACGCTAGAAATAGTTCAGTGTCAGCTGTACTGTATGGTTGATGCTTAGGCAACTTCATGTCCATGATAGAAAATGTTCTATCACTTGATGACATGTGAGATGGGTTAAATGGGAAAGGTATTTATTTGGGAAGGAAGCGTTTCAAATAAACTGCCACGGGTGATCGAGGTCGTTAAGGCGCCGGAGAGGTACGCTAAAATTAGAGAGGTACGCTTCCTTCCTTAAAAAATACTCCTTTCCCAATGTATCATTTAATTTTATGTATCATCAGTGTCCACCGCCTATGGTGCCTCAGTAGTAAAAATGAATGTTACCCACCATTCAGTATATATAAAATTATAAGACACCTTCCCGACTTTGCACCGCCGTGGGTGGCCGAGGACGTTAAGGCGCGGACTCGTGAGCGTGAGGTCTGGGGTTCGAATTCCACCAGGATCGTCCTCCCTGATTAGGTTTTTTCCAGGTTTTCCTCAGTCCTCATAACTGGCAAATGCCGGGGAGGTACCCTAAACTTAGGCCCGAAACGCTTCCTTCCTTAAAAAATAAAAAAAAAGAAAAAAAAAGAAAGATATCCTTACCCAATTTATCATTTCATCTCACGTATCATCGGTGTGTACACCGCCTGTGGTGCCTAAGTAGTAAAAACGGGTGTTAACACTATTCAAATAAAAAACTCTCCGACTTTAACAATGATGAAGATTAAGAAAAGCCTGGATAATCCTCAGTCAAGCAGAACGGTCCTTGATTGAACTGTGGACACTTATAATGCCTTAATATCCCAAAAATTAAAGTCTTTATGCATTTATTAGTTCTATTATTTAAATGCAAGCAAAATGTCAGTGGTCCGGATTACGAGGGCATATGTGACCTTGGTACTTATGAAGTTACTAGAGGTACATCAGGTCAGAAATCCTGAGAGGGTTGACCTCTATGGGTTGACCTAAGGATTCTTTGACCCGCTATTAAAGATGTTCATGCATCAGCCAGAAAACTGCGAGGATATGTCAACCTCACCAGTGGTCACGAATTTGTGTGAAGCTGACTGAAGAACAACCATATCTTGCACTATCTGCAAGTTTTTAGGCATTTTTTTATCATGTATATTTCAAGAACGCTATAAAGCTGTTTAATGCTTAACTTCTAGCTTTTATGTTAATAATTTAATTGAGAAACATGAAACAAGCAATATTCTACACTTTTAATATTATAAATGTTCATTATTACTGAATGATGGTTTTACTTCTTAAAACATTCCAAACATTGGACATTTTCTCTTAACAGGACTTGAAACTTTAGTGACTGCGCGATATAAACAACATCTCTTGAGTTTCTGACCATGTCAGCGTCTCTACGACGTTTTCGGGAACCGACTGTCCTTTAGAAACGATGATCAAGATAAGTCAGTACCGGAAAGCTAGAATTCATCTGGCCGGAAGCTGAGATAAGTTGTTCTGTTTACAAAGTTTTACTTCCCAATCCGGCAAAATTGGGAATCTCATGCCTTAATTTTTCATAGCTTGATTTATGTACCTTACCGTTTTCCTGAATATCTCTGTCTAGTTCAGTAATTCCATTACAACAATAAAAAGGTGTGGTCACAGAACGCTGCAAACATCTACCACTACCTCACAGTATTGCTGAAATGGAAACCTTCTCATGCTAACCACGAAGAAAAGTACCGCGTAAACGTCTAGACGAACGAAATTGATATGTTGTGTGAATATATAAATCGAAAGTGAAGACTGTAGCTCTGTAAATTCCCTTACAACTGCCTAAAAGTTGTTAAGGTGCCAAGAAAAGCGTCTTGACTGCATATTCAGGTATTTTACAAGCTATTTATTCTGTTACGCTTAAGAGGAACATGAAGACTTCTGTAACGCAAGAATTGCAGTAAAAACCTACGTGGATTTTACTGAGGAACGTTAGATAGTTGTGATTGATTCTTAAAAAATGTAATAAATTAATTTATTTCAAAACCAAATTAAAAAGGGGGGAAAAATAAGGCACTGCGCTTAAAATAGATAACGTAAAAATGATTACCATGCACTATAAAAAGCGGTACACTATAATTTTAACAATAAAATTGTCAACAGCCTCTGCTTGGCCATAAACAGACAAAATAGAACTATTTGGAATAGTTTAAAGACTGTGGTTTTAATCATTCACATCATTAACTGTAGATAAACTAGACACATGAAAATGTGTGAATATTATTGCATTAACATTTGCATATATTTAATTATTTTTATATATAAAATACTTTTAAAGTCAGTTCTCAATTTCAAATGACCACACTTTTGCCCTATTTTTAGATATGAAAAAATAAAAGCACAAATTGGTTTGTAAAGGAATAGTGTTTTATTATAATAAGAATACAAAAGAAAAACCGCGTTGTTCAAAAAGAAAAATTAATACTATGCACAACCTGCGTTCCCAAAAATGATTCCGTTTCATCTTAAACGCAAATAATAGAACATTAGCTTTTAATTAATCACATATTATTGACAATTTAATTTTCACAAATGTCTGCAAATGAAAGGGACCATGGATTTTACAGAGCCTAGCCCATTTATTAATGCATGTAACTTTCGAAATATTCTCAATGCATTTATATATTGTCTATTGCATTCACAATAACACCGAATGAGCCCAAATTCGTAAAAGGCAAAGCCCTTCTCAAAATTATTGTTCGAAAATTGCTGTCGTTATTCTAAACCGCAACTGTTTATTCTAGCGTGACAAAGTTAACGTAGCAATGGAAGTTAAACAAATGCACATGGAATTCCTCTATAGCACAATGCTATCAATATGGAACCAAACTGTTGATATGTGTAGAACTAATTTTTAAAATTATGAAGCGCTTGTGCACCGCGAGTCCACGCGAGAAAATACCGGCGGCAACGCGGGGTTTAACCGTCAACAGGCTAAACTATATATCGGGACTTTTAAACTGCTCTCACTATATGTGTAAAACAAAGAAATGGCACAATAAAGAAAACGAGCATTAATATGGGAGTAAGACAAGACACTACTACTTTTAATTTATACTGCAGACAGTGCAATTTGAGAATGAAAAGAGCGGTTTAATATGCTATGTATAAAGCTATGATACCCATATGTATCATTATTACATGTAAATAATTTTATTACACTCCTCTATGCCGATGATCAGGTTATCATGTCGTATAATGAAAGTATATTTGAAAAGTAAGTATTTCAATTGCAAAGAATACTTTATGAACATAGTTTTGATATCTCATAAATAAAACTAGGTACATGGTATTTCAGGTATCTTACGTCTAAGATGTAATCTATATTAAATCATAGGACGATAGAACAATTACACAATTTTAAATTTTTAAGATGTTCATTGTCCCATACAAAAGAAAATATATTAAAATAAAACCGAAGCATTTTCAAAAAGAGGTGTGGAACAAAAAAAAAAAAAAAAAAAAAAAAAAAACTTAAAACACAGTCAGGAGAGATAAGAGAGTAGGTCCATAAGTTTCCGGCCTCGCCGATATGAATTATCGCCTGCACAAATCCCTTATCTGGTGTCATACTTTATCTGTTAAGTAAATAATTGCAGCTGAAAATACCGCTCCGCCGTGTTCAGTTATTCAGATATAGTTGCAAAAAGATGGCCATGTGTAGAAAATTATGACATGTTCAAAATGGAGTACCGAGCTATTATTAAGTTGTTCACAAAAAAAAAAAAAAAAAAAAAATACTACAAATGAAATGAAACAGCGATTGGACGAGTATATGGGGAAGCACCCCGTCATATTCTACCGTAAAAGAATGGGCCAAACGTTTTCGAATGGGTCGAGAAAGCATTGAAGACGAAGAACGTGCAGGTCGGTCTTTGGAGGTACTCACTCCTGAAAACATCGCTCTTGTGGAAGGAGAAATTATGGAAGACCGGCGGCTCAAAATTACAGAAATAGCAGAAAGGTTGGGCCTTTCTAAAACAACAGTCCTTCGAATTATTAACGAACATTTAAACATCAATAAGGTTAGTGCAAGATGGGTGCCTAGACCTCTTTCCTCAGTCCAAAAGCAGCAACGACTCATCTGTTGATTGGCATTTTTGGAGCTCTGCCGTTGCAAAGGGGCAGATGTTCTGCAAACGATTGTTACAGGAGATGAAACTATGGTTCTCTACTGTTATCCCTTGTCCAAAATAGAATTAATGAAGTGGCGTAAACCTGGCGAAAAACCTCCTCTAAAGGCCAAAGTCACCCAGTCAACCAAGAATATCATGGCCACAGTCTTTTGGGACTATGAAGGAACACTGTTCATTGACTTCAAGGAGAGAAACACCACAGTAAATGGGGAGTACTATGCTGGCTACTGCATAGACTACGTGCTTGCATCAAAGAGAAAAGACGAGGAAAGCTGAGTGGTGGTATGCGCCTTCTTCACGAAAATGTGCCTGTGCATACAGCTCTTGTTGCAAAGGAAGGTGTGAAGAAATGTGACTTCAAGGAGATCGATCATCCACCCTACAGCCCAGATCTAGCTCCCAGCGACTATTTCCTCATCTCAAAACTCAAGAAGGATCTTGGAGGAAGTAATGTATGCTGTTTATGCCCATTTTGCAGACAAGACTTTCGACTATTTGGGGGGGGGGATTGAAATGTTAATTCAAAGATGTGAGAAGTGTATTGCAGTAAAGGGTAACTATATTGAAAAGGGAAATATAGTTTTTGTTTTTATCATGCCTAGAAAACGGCAAGGCCGAAAATTTATGGATGTACCCTCAAAAATTAATAAAATTTTATAAGGTAATGGCAACTACAACTGCTCCATATAGGAGCAAAAACATGGAAAATGACTACCAGAGATAAAAATAGATTACAAGCAGTGGAATAAAATTTTAAAGGTCGGTTTTAGGAGTAAATAGAAGAGACAGGCTGAAAAACTAAGAAGTAAAGAACAAATACAGATACTTATATAACATAAACAGACAAATAAAATATTATATGTAAAAGAGGCTTGAACATCTAGACCGAATGACAGGTACAGGAATATTAAATTTATTCTGTTTTACATACCTAAAGGAAAACAAAATATCGGAGGACCAAGTAAAAGTTGGGAAGATCAATAATGGAGTCGCAACAAACCTCAAGAAGCTCTCAACACGTTTGGAGAAGGAAAAGAAGTATTTATTATGCCTTCTCGGTGGTAGTGAGTTCAAATGTTAAAATATAATTTGAAGAAAATTAATCTTGAAAGGTAATCGAAAACAGGCGCGAATCAGACTATGGAGAGCTTGAACTCTAATATGATAAAAAATATCTGTGTTATAAAAACTCGTTAGTTTCAGTGCGAAAATTAGTTAAGCAGAAAAAAAAAACCATGCACAGAATAAAAATATGAATTGTTAAATTTATCAAAATCAGTGCTAGACTATGGTTAACCACACTTTTAGTAATTTTTTTTTTTTTTGAAATACTGTAAAATTGAAATCTAGCGCAATTATCTTAAACGCAAAACTACAATGCACAGATTCGATGAATATTAATGAATTTTATTACAATACTGCTATTCAGGGAAATCTGTTTTCGCCATTTCCTCTAATAGGTATTTACATATTTACTGTGAAGGGAAAATCGTTTGCTGAACACAACTGCAGTTCTCCTACGCCCTATTCGCAGGCAAATTCATATTTTTTAAGACGGGCATAAAAAGGCAATTCAGCAGAAAGGGAAAGCAAGTATGTAATTTTTAAAATTAATATTAGATTAATCATTATTTTTATTATTATGTTGAATCTTAAATTATTTCTTCTTTTAATTGTTTTTAGATCTCATTATTATTTTAGACTATTCAGTGCAGTATTTACTTCTTCAGAACCGAAAATAAATTATTTGAAATCATAAGCAACAGTGAAAAATCTTTATGCAACTATTTTCATTTTGAGACTTTTTAAAACATATTAAGCCTTAATTCATCTATCATGCCTCTTTAGAAATGATTTAATATCGGCATCAATGTATTTTGGTGGTGTCATTTTAAATAGCACCGCCACGGGTGGTCGAGGTCGTTAAGGCGCGGACTTGTGAGTGGAAGGTCTGGGATTGGAATCCCACGAGGAACGTCTTCTCTTACTGAAGCTTTTTCCAGATTTTCCTCAGTCTTCATTAATGACAAATGCCAGGTAGGTACCCTAAATTTAGATCTGGGACGTTCCCTTCCTTAAAAAAAAATCCTTTCCCAATATATCATTTCATCTCATATTAGTGTCCACCGTCTGTGGTGCCTAAGTAGTAAAAACGGCCTTAAACACTATTAAAAGAAAAATTAAATAGTGGAATTATAAAAAATAGTGCATTACCATAGTTTTAACCAAAAGGCGGAATAAATCAAGTGAATAATACATAGCTTCTAAAATAAATACCTCTTTAGCAGGTGTTCTTTTTGGTTCCCATGCTTTAGACTTCAGTATAACCAACACGCATTCTTGCGAACAAATACAACGTCATCCAAAGAATACGTGTTTATACATTATCCAATATTGAATATGTCAAGGTCTTTAAATGTACTATAATGAAAAAAATAGAAAGATTTCAGAAGCTTTATCCCCATGTTTAAGCCAGGTATTGTGTAGAAAATGAGTTGAGGCTCCATCGTGCAGGAACCACATCCACCGTTTTTGGTAGAGAGCATTTCCTCCAGCATGACAGGTGATAAATCGTGATAAATGCACCTGTTACTCTGTTCAGCAGAACAGTGCGCCCACAATTCCTACTCGCACATTTCTAGGAAATCAATGCTAGTGCGTCAGTTCTACGAACTTTGGAGACTTTACATCTGCCCACACGAATGAGCATCACACAGAACTCCTTCTATAGTGACGATATAACTGGCTCACATTTAAATACATATTACGGCTTACGTTCTTGTTTTGATCATTACTACCTGTTTAGAAAATCTAATATCATTTTAAAAAGATTATTTGACAATAATAGCAATTGTTCGGAGGCTGTGGTACATTATTTAAGGTTGAGTGCCTTTAATACCCAAAATTATTTATAAACAGCTAAGATAGTTTAACTATAATTTTATACTAAAGAAACTTTGTAAGAGAATCTAAATAGGGTTGAAAATGCGCAATTTAAGTATGACGCTGAAAACTAGATTTAAATAAGCTTTCCAGGGAATGCTCTATGTACGTGTATTATACTTAAATGTAGTTGGATAGTTTCAACGGTTGCTGGAACCGCTGAAAATGTTTTCATCCGTCCTACATATAGTTTAAAAAGAGATGGTTGTTCATTTTCACCCACTTTATTTATGATGGGATTATATAAAGGTTAAAATTAAAATTTTAAATATAATCTACCTGTTGCACTGTTTACATTCTATTGTAAAAGCCAGGCCTGTTCGAGGTAACTACTATAAAAATAATACTAAAAGTGTTAATAATGAAGACACTAATGCCAACTTAACTTGTCTAAAACGGTATTTCATAGATAGCTTCCAGGGAAGAATACTTTCTAATGCACTCTAGTCGTCTGACATATCTTTCTGAATGAAGAAGATGATGGAGCAATTTGCAGAACAAACGACACGAGAAATCCGTCCGGATACTGTTTTGTTCGCCATAAATTCCACACATGATCGGAATCCAACCCTTAACTGATGTCTCAGTGAAGGTCAGCGGAGAAATACTTGGTCAAAGAAGTCACAGTTGTACGTTTGCCTCGTTGACAACCCCAAAGCCTTTAAATAATTATAAAAGTTTACTTGCCTAGCGATAGAGACTTTCTGTTTGACAGCATCATTAATATATTATTAGCCAATAGCAGTCAAAACAAATTCCATGTGGAATGGTGTCGAATCAAAGATTTCCTACAGTTGTGGGAGAGTTTATCAATGTTATTGTTACAGCTTTGGTTGATCTGCCTCCCGGTGGTTAATAGGGTGCCGTGATAATAACATTGCCGCAGGCCAGGATAAGAAAAATTGCCTTACAATTAGTGAGTGCTTATTGAAATTTTGAATGCATAGTTGTTTAGGTGTTTTAACAATATTATACAAACAAACGCAATGTTTTGGCAACAAGAAGTAATGGTGAAAAACGGAGAGCTGGTAAATGCAATAATGCAACAAAGGTTACCTGTTTATAATAAAATAATATAAATATGAAAACAGAGATATGTCCATACATTTTGTACAACCATTTAATTTTAATTTTTTCCAATTTAGAACGTTTTGCTGATCCCCTTAAAAGTAAATTTTGTTGACTGAAGTTTATCCTTATTTGCCCAATTTAAGTGCAAAATTTCTGTTTCTGTTGTTATGGTACTTAGTACTATAGGACATTCATTTCAATAACTATATATTTGAAAGAAATTTTATTCGAACAAAAACCATGTCAATTTTAATAATGAAGGGAAAGTTTTAAACCACTTTTAATTACACTGTAGTTGACCTCACCACCACCAGCCATCTGCATTTAAAATTTCAACATTTTAAATAAGGTTAAACTGTTATCATAGTTTTGTTTTCTATCGTTTCAGAGCATACTGGTTTGGGATTATTGTTATTGCTGTTTGAATATGAACATATTTTTTAAATTTTTTATATGATATAATAGTTTTCTTTTAATTCCGAGCGATTTTACCACTTCACAAGTGCCTGTCTCCAGTATTCCCTCTTCATACTTCTGACACCAACCATGATTGGCTCAAGTCACTACCCCGTAGGTCTTGGCCACTCAGTTTTTCTCACACTGATCCCTTCCTCCCATTTGAGGAATTGGCACAAAGGTTTAGCAATGTGCAAGCTTCAAGTGATAATTCATCCATTGTCTTCGTGGTTGTCTTTTTCCTCACCCTGCCTTCTGCATTCCACTCCAAAACATATTTGGAATTCTTTCTTTCTCCACTCTTTTTAAGTGTCCTAATCATTTAATTTCACATTGTTCTTGATTTTTTATCTTCTCCCCTCTAGATTTCCTTGCTGCTCTTAGCCAATAGTTTATTTCTGCTCTCCTGTCATTTGTCTAAGATTCTGTTTAGTGAAACACACTCCTTTAGACCAACGATTTATACATTCATATTTTTGTTTTATTTGTAATATTCTCACCCCAGAGGACGAGTTTACATACCAGTTATTTTTTTCTTCTTTCCATTCCCCCCCCCCCCTTTTCAAATTAGCTTCTTCCATTAGCTTCTAAAATGGATCTAAGATATTGAAATTTACAGACTGCTTTACTTCTTTCCTGTTTAATTATTTCGTCAACTTCCCTCCATAAGGTTAACTATTGACTTAAAATAAAACTTCAGAAATCAATGCGCATTAATAAAATAGTTATGTTTTGGCAATAAATTGTTTCAAAATGGTGTAGAGGCATATTATACAAGAAACAACTGAATGTAAGCGCATTAGCCAGGGGATTTGAAATGGGCTTCATTAATGTAATATTAATAATTGTAATGCTGCCCAAAATAAATTTAGTTTTCGTCTTAAAGCTTAATATTTTTTGTTTCTTCTAAACAAATTATGTAATCAATTGCGATTTTAGGCTTTCCCGCAGATACAAGTGTCTAAATTAACGGGCATTTGGGTTAAAATTAAATTTCTTTTAAATAGGTAGCTATTCAGTCTGGTGAGTTTTGAAATAAAATTCTTGTATGCTTTGCCCACAGTATTCGTTTCAACACAATAATTGCTGTTCGACTTTTATTAATTTCATAATATTTTTTCCATCCTTGTTAATTTATACTTTCAAATATTTATATTTATCATATACGTTTACAAAATGTTTTCTTCTTCTAAATTAAAAAAAAAAAATCAAGGCTCATGCTTTTGTGAATTAATCAATTTTAATACATATATAAACTAAGTATAATTAATTTGTAAAATCATGTATTTATTGTTAAAGCATAAGAACCTCGTCACAAATTGTTCAATTAAAACAAATTTGCATATTTTAAATATCTTCTCTTTTATAGCTGACTAAAACGTAGATAGTGTTTAACTTGTGTTTTATTCAGTCATTAAATTTACTGAATTAAGTAAACATATGTTGAAAATGAGTTTTGGAATTGCTCTTAATCATTACAGATATGAGAATCAGCCTCTCCTTTGTTGCACCCTACAGTATGAGTGAGGCTGTGCCACTGAAGATGTGCTCACCTCCCTGTGCCCCCCAGCATCTCATCTTGGATGCGTAAACTTTCAAGTAAACGATGCATTATCTTTCCCGGTAATACAACAACATTACGCAGTGGTTAACACACAGGGTAAATACACCCGAGGGGTTTGAAATCTGCATTTCTTATTACTCTAAGCTCTTGTTGATTTTAACTCTCTTTCAAACTGCTAGGGGCTACACCTCTGCAATGTGGTGCTCGCTCTTTCTGGGAGTATTCATGCAGAGACAACAAACACCGACCTTAAACTACAGTTCTTTTGTTTTCAGCCTACATCACCAGTTTCCTAGTGCACACGAATTTAAATTTATTAATTTACGTTTCTCGCACGTCATTTTGTTTTTAACAATTAAGCTATGTACATAAGTAGCACTAAAATTAATTGAGAAACTTTTTAGTATACATTCAATTACCTTGTGTGCTGTTCTTTCATTATGATCCATCTTACTAACACTTTTTGCCGTATTTTGAGTATGGCATCTTTCTCAAGAAACAATAGAATTAGATTGTACGATTTACATTCACTGAGGTCCAAAGAATAATTAATAGCCTATCACAATGACATTTTTAGTTATCTTAGTGCCTTTGAAATCTAACTTAATTATCCCAAAATCCCTTCAACTTACCTAAACAGTCTGCTTAGATCTCTTTCAGAATCACCATCAACTCCCTTTGTCGCATTCTCTTTGACCTCAACAATTGTCTGAAATGTTCCTATAAAGGCAGAAGTTGCAACAAATCTAATGAAAAGTCTAAAAAAGTTGTTTATATTAAATGATGCAATGCTTTGTACGAAAATTAAGGAATATTCAATAGAATGTTCATTGATTCAATGAAGTTTTACTGCCAACTAAGTTGCGCTTGCGCATTAAGATTCTCTCTGATGTAATATTGTTCGCAAGGATTTCTCTTTGGCCAATGACCCGGGAGAGCTACTGGACTACGTTTCGTTATACAAATACGACTTTATTTAAAGTGCTACATTTTGCATGTAGGATAGATGTATACATTTAAAACTGTCCTTGCATTCGATTGGATTGTTTCGGAATGTGGAATATACTTCAGTATTTCAGTCTTACTCATGGCTGGCCGTTTGTACCTACATCCTTCATGCGGGTTCCACCGGAAGGAAGTAATTCAGTGAGGGAGACATCAGCGGTGAGGATACAGGGCGGTGACTGCGCGGACGCAGGTCTTTCCAGATAAAACAGCCCGACGACGGTGAAGTCTCCGACTCTCCAAGAATTTAAACCTCTCAGAATGCCCGATTTTATACCACAGTTCACAAAAGGCAAGCCACAATGCGTCAGCTTACCTCCCTCGTCACTTTTTACCATGTAACGGAATAATTATTTGAAATGAGACAGAGAACAATTTATGGAAAGTAAATATCGATCCCAGCACCCGTCTAAGCGACCAGAGGAAACCACCAGGAATGCCTGAAGCCCTCCGCTGAGTGATTGTGTCTACTGTATTCGAACAGTAATTATACACTGCTGTCTAAAAGTATACACGATTTAAAACTTAATTACTGTGTTTTGTATTTAGGTGTTAAGCATAAGTAACTGGTATCCTCTAAACCAGCATTTCTCAAACTATTCTTCACCGCTGATACCCAAAAGATTTTTCAAAATTTAAAACTCTAACTTGTATAACTTTTTTTAAAAGTGCAAATGCTTTGCAACATTTAAATACATAAACAAACAAACATGCTCATTTATTCAATATTTTCTTTCTTACTTTTTTCTTTTTTCTATGTACGCTCACACAATAGTGATAAGCCAAGAGGCAGGCGAGCCCAGCCTACGTAGTTCGCTGCAGAAAGGAGCGCGCTGTTGCCAGGGAAACTATGACAGTAGATGTGAATATTCTGCCTTACCCCCGTTTTCGACTTAGCTACGGAACAATAAATTACCTTACCATAATAAATACACATCGAAATTTGTTTCAGTTTCGTTTTCTCATAATTTGTTGTTTAAATTTATACATTCTGTCGAAAATAATCTGTCGGTCCTGGTGGCCTAGTGGTAACCATAATTGCCTCCAAACCCATGATCGGCCAGGATCGATGGATTTTTTCGGGCGTAAAACTCCTAAGTATGGCTTTCTTCGGAAGGGAAGTAAAGCCGTGGGTCCCGTGTCGTACATTTACGGCACGACAAAGAACCACAAGCCTGAAAAAGAGGCCTCTGAGCAAAATTTGTCGGCCGTTTCACGCCCCGAGTTGAATGGGATGCTGATGACCTGAGATGTTAAAGAGCGTCCATAAATAAATCAATAAAAAAAAAAGCGACAATAATCTAACAAATCACTCGTGAACCAACTGGGAGAGTCTTGTGTACCTGGATTTGAGAACATCTGTTTCAGACTATAGTAAAGTACACAATCAAAGTACCTAGTGCAAAACTCTTGTCTTACTAATAGACAAAAAAATCTCACGTTAGTATTTTAGTAATCGAAACAGAGCTTTCTAAGCAACGGTGATTCTTATAATCGAACCCAAAAATATAATTATAAGTAGAAACTATAATTCAAGTTCCATTCAAACCACTTTTAAAATTGAGCCCAATATATTATCAATAGCCGTCTGTCAACAAACAAAAATAATAGAACATAGAATACAGAAAAAAGATTTTATTGAAGAACTTATGTTTATTTTTGTACTTATTGGGTTATGGGCTCTTTTCTAGTAACAAACGACAGTTCAGGACCAAAGTTTGGAGGATGAAAAGTTCGATCGACGAGGACGATTTGTTGGTTCAGTGTTCTTAACATTGCTTACAACAGGATGACTACAGAGTTAGTGCAATAACCTGATGAAGTGGAACCATCTCAAGGATATAAGAAGATGGGAGGCATGTAATACATCTAAAGAAGCTATTTCCAGTTATTTTGACGAGTTTGAGATCACAGCGATATGCTGATCCTTCAACCCTGATTTCTTCGATCCCAAACCCAACAAGAGCTAAAGGACAATACCATAACGGAAATCAGAAACATTGATGCTGCGACTTTTGAACACATATGTGTGTAGGTCCATAAGTTTCCGGCCATCCTTTTTCTAGGTATGATAACGACAACAACTTTATTTCACTTTTCAATATAGCTACCCTTTATTGCAAGGCACTTCTCACATATTTGAATTAATATTTCAATCCACTCCCCTCCAAAGAAAAAAAAATCAGAGGTCTTGTCTGCAAAATGGGCATAAACAGCATCCATCACTTCTTCGTCACACTTAAATTGCCTTCCTCGAAGATCCTTCTTGAGTTTTGAGAACAGAAAATAGTTATGGAAGCTAGATCTGGGGCGTAGGGTGGATGGTCGATCTCCTTGAAATCACATTTCTTCACACCTTCTTTTGCAACTAGGGCTGTGTGCACAGGCGCGTTGTCGTGAAGGCGCACACCACCACTCAGCTTCCTCGCCTTTTCTCTTTGATGGAAGCACGTAGTCTGTGTAGTAGACCAGCATAGTACTCCCCATTTACTGTGGTGTTCCTCTTCTTGGTTGACTGAGTGACCTTGACCTTTAGAGACAGTGCTTCGCCAGATTTATGTCACTCCATTGATTCTCTTTTGGACAAGGGATCATAGCAGAAGAACAAGGTTTCATCTCCTGTAACAATAGTTTGCAGAACTTCTCTCTCTCTCGTTGCCTCGGCTGAGGTCCAAAATGCCTGACAACAGATGACTCGTTTGCTGCTTTTGGACTGAGAAAAGAAGTCTAGGTACCCATCTTGCACTAACCTTATTCATGTTTAAATGTTGATGAATAATTCGAAGGACTGTTGTTTTAGAAAGGCCCAACCTTGCTGCTATTTCTGCAACTTTGAGCCGCCGGTCTTCCATAATTTCCCGTTTCACAAGAGCGAGGTTTTCAGGAGTGAGCACCTGCAAAGGCCGACTGCACGCTCTTCGTCTTCATTGCTTTCTGCACCCATTCGAAAACGTTTGGTCCATTCTTTTATGGTAGAATATGAGGCTGATGTTTTCCCATATACACCGTCCAATTGTAGTTTAATTTCATTTGGAGTAAGTTCTCGTTTTGTGAAGAACTTAATAACAGCTCGAAACTCCATTTTGAACATGTTACAATCTTCTACACATAGGCTTCTTTATGCAACTATATCTGAACAACTGAACACAGTGAAGTGGAAGTTACAACTGCAATTATTTACTTAACTACTAAGGCATGACACTAGATACGGCTTTTGTAAAGGCGATAATCCTTATTGGCGAGGCCGGAAACTTATGGACCTACCCTCGTAGGTCTAACTGGGACAGCAATCTCTCCCACTACCTTTTATGATATGCAGCTGTCTCAAACGAACAAAAATAAGACGCCTACAACTTTAACTTAATTTATTCGCAAAATATTGGGTTCGGTTTTATAAGAATCAACCTATATTATTAAGTAGGAGTACCAATGAAATGAAATCGAGAAATCGGCTGTTAATATCACGCCCTCATGGGAAAAGTACTGGAGTTGGTACTACTTTTTGAGAGCTGTGTTGTCCGAGGTACGCGCAAGGAGTGATGCGTAGCAGCAGGAAATATGTTGACGCTTATAGTAATGGGAGCAAACAAGTTCTCGCAGCGTAGTGTGGTGCAGTTTCTGGTGGCCGAATTTGCTTCACCAAGAGACTCATAAAACCTAATGGAGAAGATGTACGTGAACACTGCGATGCAAATAAGGGCAAACCTCACTGAAGGACGACCCCCCGCCCTTGCACCGAATGGGGCTGATCGGATGTGCTGTGAACAGGAGGGGAATCTTTCTTGGAAGTATAGTTACAGCCGATGAAACATGGTGTCACCTTGTACATTCCACACTTTCGGCAAGCTGAAAAGTGACCGGGAGGGCTCCGGTTTCTGGCGGACTGTGGCAGCAGTGGTGTCATCAGCAACCAAATTACTTTTGGTATAAACATTTGCTGAACAGGTGGAATAGATGCCTAAATATCTACTATTGTAGATTATTTTTAGAAATAAAATTCCTCTGTGGAAAACAAAATTATTTGTAGTTTTCTTTTAATTGTTCCTCTCATTAATCACAATAAGAGCAATAATAGAGGAAATTGTAAAAACTTTTTTTTTTTTTTTAGGTTTAGAAAATTATATTTTTCATCAATCTTGTATGGAACTCCTTGAACTTATTATTTAAATTATCATTCCCTGGGATAAAAGGACACGTGTGTTTGGTTTACTTAGTTGCAGTGAAGCAAATTAAGTTCAAAAAAGTTTAAGAACAGAATATATGTCCTTTACTGCGCACTGATTTCTAGAGGCAGCTGTATTTTCTACTTTACTTTATATTTTCATGTGAGCATTTGCTTTGCAGGAATAAAATAAACTTTCAGCCTTTTATTAGGCTGCAGACTTCATTGTTATTATCACATCGTAAAGCAAATGACACTCAAAGGATAACATGTATGGGCTGTCAGATTTTTCCAGCCACGTGGCTTTCCACAGGATGTGTTTCCTTTCTGAACGGAAGTTCACCCACGTACCGTTTTAATACCTTCCCTTTCAGTGAGTTTACTGTACAGGAGGAATATTAAACACCTGTGACACTCTCTTCAATCGCCATCATTAAACTTTGATTTTTTACTACAAGTAGGGTGTTTAAAATATTAATATAACTTTGAATAATATGCTTCACTGTGTGTTTTGAAATTAACCCAAATTTATATTCAAATAAAATGAGAAATATTTTGAGAAAACATACGAAAATATTAAACCATATTTAACAGAAAACTGTTATAAAAACAAAATACTTTATCCTATTTGTTACAGTTATCACTTCATATACACCCTTTTAAAATTACAATATACATCATAATATAAAATGCAGCTCTTAATCTATTTTACAGAAGCATATATTACTATAGCAACTAATTACTTTTTCAAGAGCTAAATTGGTAAATTAATTGTTAAAATCAATATAAGACAAAGTAAGAACATTTAAGTTATAATGATCATGATGGCGTATGGTGATAGAAAATGTGTAGATCAGAAATGTGGACAAAATACTACGCCTTAGAGTGAATCGGTCGATCGGCCATCGCTCAAGACTTGCCGGGATAAACGAGTCGGGGCGGGCGGAATTTAGCGAACTGTTACGTGCGCCTTTATCCTTAAGCCACTCAATAAGTATCGTTTGAACAGTAAAGGAAACAACAGGTTTACAATCCTAGGGTAAAGTCCATGGCAAATACCTAGGCCTAATAATTCTTATCCAATATTTTGTATGACCTTATCGAGTTTGAGTGTAAGCGTGATAAGATAATTGGATGATGCGATAATAATGTTAACATCTAATTAAGTAAATATTAAATGCATAAATTCGGAAACATCAGTTTATTTATTGATTTGTTTATGTACAGAAGCCAATAAAATTTTATGCCGAATTATTAAGTTAAATCTTTTCGAAGAAATGGATAGGTGTATGTTTAATGGAGAAATTTCTCCTAGACATACATTTACAGATAAAAAAAACACGCTATTGTTAACAAGAACTTCATTGAGTATAAAGACGTTATGCTTTTCACTAAAAAATCTCCTTTCAAAATATGTCTAAGATAAATATTTTTCAATTAATTCTATTTGAAAATATGCGATACTTAAGAAAATTCTTGTAAGTAAATTGACAGAAACTTTTTTGCGGCATATGGGCGTATATCCATAATTTTATAGCCAAGTAAATAAGTTTTCTGATGGTTTTAAAACTTAAAAATAATAATAATAACAATTATGAGAAATGAACATAAAATAAATGAAATTTATGTAGTTTTTTCAATAATTGTGTTTCATTAAATTAAAGTATCTAGTTATATAACCAATGAATGTACAAGGTAATTCTTTTTAAGTTCCAAAATTAAAAATTGTCCTTCTACTGGATACAAAGGAACCCATAAAGCAACATTCTTGAATGCCCGAGGTCAAACTGTAAATACTCTGAACTATTACATTCTAAAATCTAAAGTTTAATGTGGACATAACCAATTTTTTTGTAAAATAGATAAAACTAGTAAAATTTGATTACACAATCTTTTTAAGCAAAGTATAAGTTATGTGCTTTTTAAATTTTACAATATTAAAAGAAAAATCACAATTCTAAAAATATCTGTTCTTTTTCTTCTCAGGTCGTATGTATTAATCTCATAGGTGGCTTCTAATAATGCAAAATATACACAATTATTAGAAGGATGTCTATGTATTTATTTTGTTAGAACGAAAGCGGCGAAAAGTTAGGCTAAACACTAAAAATTAGGTTGATAATCCGTATTTGCGGACCGACACGAGTGGCCAATGTCGTTAAGGTGCGGGCTCGTGAGAGGGAGGTCTAGGGTTGGAATCCCACCAGGACCGTCCTCCATGAGTGAAGTTTTTCCAAGTTTTCCTCAGTCCTCATAAATGGCAAATGCTGGGAAGGTACCCTAAACTTAGGCCTGGAACTTTTCCTTCCTTAAAAAATCCTTTCCCAATTTATCATTTCATCTCATGTATCATCAGTGTCCACCGCCTGTGGTGCCTCAGTAGTAAAAACGGACGTTAAACACTATTCAATTTTTTTCCGTATTTGGGAATGTAGTGGTGGATTAGACATGCATGCGGTATTGGGAAACAATTGTATTTGAACGAGACAAAACATCCGCAAAAGAAATTTATAAGTACGGAAAAGAGAGATATGCTTTTAACATCCGACCGTATTCAATGATTTCACTCATTTACTATCATCATCTTTGGGGTCTAAAATAAACTTCTAACTAGAGCTTATCTGGGGTCCTGTTTCTTACATCTGTTGTCGCACTCTGCATAGTTACAGACAGACAGTTAATTAACAGATTCTTGCTGACAAAACACGACTATTGAATTTACAATAGCGACCCGGCATTCAGCGATAGAGATGGGGAATTTTTACATTTTTACATTTTCATTTAGCACTGTGTTTGTAACGTTATAATTATTTTGTATACTTTTTAGTCGCGGTAATTAAATGCATCTTAAAGGTATAATTATATTAAATTAAATTTAAGCGAGTTAAAAGAACATAGGATTCTTATATATTTATATATAATACTTTAATATAAAACAATTAGCTGTTTTATACAAAAACAATTATTAATAAATTTGTTATATTATTGAATAATATCAACATTTTAATAAGTTCATTCTTTAAAATTTGCAAGAGATGATAATTGAACACCTTTCGAGGTTTTTTTTTTATTTTTATTTTCGGTCCTGGTGGTGTAGTGGTAGCCATACTTGCCTTCTAAACCCAAGATCGCGGGTTCGAACCCGGCCATGATCGATGGATTTTTTCGGGTGTAAAATCCCAAGTATGGCTTCTTTCGGAAGGGAAGTAAAACCGTGGGTCCCATGTCTTATATTTACGGCACGAAAAAGAACCTTAAGCCTGAAAGAAGAGGCCTCTGAGCATAATTTGTCGGCCGTTTCACGCACTGAATAGAATGGGATGCTGATAACCTGAGATGTTAAAGAGCATCCGTAAATAAACAAATAAAAAAAATCTACGATGTTTTCATTCTTTTTCGTCTTTCTGTTACGACCACATGATATTCATTAAAAAATAATAGTAGCTCAGAATCTACATTTAGTGTTAGAACAAAGTGTGGATACCTAATTGCATTGTTGATTGCTTCCGCAAGAAGGCTATGCATTTTATTGAATAATATAAATACTAACAAAATGTGAGGTTCTAACTGATAATAAGGAAACACTTAATAGTTAATAGGATTTAGAAGTTCCGTCTATTACTTTTTTCTTGATTAAAAGTCGTTGGTTTAATGCAGACATGGTAGACGGGGATCTATAACTCTATTCTTAATTTGGAAAAATCATGTAATTTTTGAAAGCAAAGCTCCCATATACACCCAATTATAGAACAAAGAAAGAAACATAGCAAAACGTTGCAAAAAGTTACATAAAAGTGTAGCAATAGACGGGAGAAGATGGAAGTGAACGCTTAGAGAGCCAGTAATTCATCCACCTCCCTGAAAAGTGGAGAAAAATGGTGGTGAAATGTGGTGAAGGTGGTGATGTCACGATATTTGCCAACCGGCACTCCCTCAGAGAAGGAGGGATAAAGACAAAGCTGAATTGAGGCACATTTCTAAAATTAAACTTAAGGAACGCCTTATCTAGCCTAGCCTAACCTAACCACATTTATTATTCTTAATTATAAGGTTCCTCGTTAAACTTAAACAGCCTAGAGATTATATTTTGAAGACTGCATGCGTTCGATCCATAATAATTGTCAAATGTTATGCCTAGGTTAGGTTTAAGTTAACGAGAGGCATTAGCAAACGTAACAGTACTTTTATATGCCTATTTTCACAATTTTATCCACGCTGTGCTACTAAAAAGTCTATAGTAAAATTGTATAGCAGCTGGCAATTCTGAAAAATAAGCGTGAGAGATGCACAGAACCGTCCTAATGAAAAAAAAAAAAAAGTATACATATATGCCAGCAATGGTTGGTACATATTGCATAAAACAAAGGGATTTATATAAGTGGAGGCACAGTTAAAATATGTACAACGTCAAATAGGCAGTGCAAATGGGTGCTGTTAAAGGTGAAAAGCAAAAAGCATCGTGGTATCAGGAAATTCCAAACAAAGATGCTGAGTGTGAAAGGATTTTTTTAAAAATAAATTTTGCCATATCGCTGGTCATTCCTGAGATAATCACTGTTTTATATGGCACAGTTTTGTAACCCAAGAATTCAGTTACTTGCTGTTAATTAGTTGGCTTCTGCAGCAATATTAACAGAATTTAGAAAGAATATTAACAGATTCTACCTACTTACAATAAACGTTTAGCTATTATTTACAAGGAAAAATAGACAATATAAACAGAGAAGTTTGAGTTAGGATTTCTATTTATTGAAACTGCTCACAATTACTTACGCAGACGTTAATTGTTTTGCTATGCTTCTTTGCCCAGCTCCAAAACACGATGTTACCCTCCTTGTACCCAGAAACTGATGAACAGGATGTAGCGTTTTGTTTGAGAAACTTTCTCGATAGATTCATGCATGCCCTTGCACTTCGTCGTTACGATGCGTTTCACCTTAAAAGAGTAACCTTTCAAAATACTCTGAATTGTTACACGGTCCGCTTACAAACGAACGTCGTTTGTTTCCCATTCCACTATAAACAAACAGTTGAAACTAGCTATTAAAACATGCGCATTACAACAGTTGAAGATCGGAATTAACACACACATGAAGTGCTTTCGATTCTTGTATCTACAGTGCTACCAAGTCGTGACGTAAGGCTTATAATCAGAAGACTGTAAAGTAAACATAAATATTAATATGTACAAAATGAGATTATCTTGCCCTTTCACATACGAAACACCGCCAAGTTTCAACACTTGTCTAAATAAGTGTTTAAAAATGTGATTCACTGTCTTATTTTTCAACAGCCGCTTTAAAAAGAGCAAAATGATACTTTTTTGTTCTATGCTTTTAATTATTTACAGTGTTGTAAAAAGCTTAGAAATTAGCAGGTAAGAGGCTGAAACACTAATTGTAGAAGATTTTATTTGAACAAATAAGTTTTATGTGCTTTATGAAAATGTTTTAAATAATTAATTTAAATTTTTCCATTGCAAGGCTAAATCCCAAGAATCGCAGTTATAATCCTCAATTTCGACTAACAATTCTGCTACTAAAGATTAAGAACAACCGCTAATATTTTAGCGCTAGCTGCATGAACTTTTATAGCTACTATACAGTATTAAAGATGAGACGTTCGTATATCTATTACGTTTTATTTGGCTACCTGCATAGAACAGCCTATGGCAAAGAACAACTTATCAACCTCGCTAAAACGTATCTGATTAAATTTCGTTTTATTTAGGAAATATTGCGTAATTTGTTTTCGCCACAAGACAGCTGTAAGCTTTACCCCCCTCCCCCCCCAAGACCATTTTACAGCCTTACACAGAATTAAGCCGTTCTATTTACCTTTAATAAATTCTGTTATGCAAATTCAAGCATATTTCTAAGAATATAATTTTTCTCTTTGTGCCACTTTCTTATTCTGAATACTTAAGCCCTTCATAGTTTTCTTTTTAAGCAATGTTTATGCATAGGAATGTTAAATTGATGCCTTGAGAGAGAACATAAAGCAATAAAGCATTTAAATGAATAAGCCGGTGTCCCAATGCTATAGGCGAATCAAATTGAGTTTTTGCTGTAGAAGAAAAGAACTAGTTTTACTGGTAGCTTTGTAAACAAATAAATAGGCGAGATTAAATGTTTTAAAAAAACGGATACGCTTTTATACCTTCTGTATGGGAATATTAAAATATAGCAAGTATGATGAGATTTAAATCTGCGGTCTAAAAATATGTTGCTCAGAAGTTGTGAAAAATTAGGACCTATTGAAGTAATACATTGTATAAAACGTCCTCCTAATGTCTCCTTCTTTACATTGTATTACATCTACTATTTCTAATTCCTTCCATTCACATAAAATGTACAAGACCTTTAAGAAAATGCTTCCGTATTCTGTTATTAGGTATAGCTTTCATTTCCTGATCTTTTTTTGTTTTCTTGCTTATTGTACTCTTTCTAGAGTATCTTATTTACTCTTGTGGGTTCCAGCTAGAACAATATTTAGCGTTTTTCTGTCACCTTTTCTCGAAAAATTTATTTTACATGTTTTTATAAACGTATCTTCAAATTATGTTAATCTATCTGTCTTTCTTAATGTTCAGATTTTCTAATCTGAAACGTCAGGTGTTTCAACATCTAGACCACGGTCAACAAGCTCGGAAAGCTCATTTTATTATATTGATGTTTTACATATTGGTCTGCCAATAATGTTTTGTTTGAAATAAATGATTACTTCCTAAATGGATTTTCATCTAAAAAGCCTTCATATGTCACCTGTCTGTCTACACTATTTTAATACTACAAATTATCACTTTCCACTGTTTCTCTAATATCTTGAATTATTGTTTAGTTTTGGCAAAAGTATTCTGTGCTTTGGTAGTAAATGGAGGGTGCTAAAAATGAATACACATTTCAGGCAAAGAAAAAACTGTGTTAACATAACAAAATTGAATTCATACAGACAGAAAATGATGAACATTAATCATTTTAAATTTCTCAGTTACAACAGATGCTCGAAATGCCCAATATCGGCGTCGATACACTTCTGATTACGCTGAATTTACTGATTGAGCAACGTTTGCGAAAGTGTCCTCAGCGATTGCAGCACATGCCGTTTCAATTTCTTCCCCAAGTGCTGCCTATGTAGCTGGTTTTCTACGGTATACATCATCCTTAAGAGTTCCCCATAGGTAGAAGTCCAACGGAGTAAGATCCGGAGAACGCGGTGGAAACTCAACGGTGAACCTATTTGTTGTTGATTTGTTTTATTTACGGACGCTCTTTAACATCTCAGGTCATCAGTGTTCCATTCAATCCAGGACGTGAAACAGCCGACAAATTTTGCTCAGAGACCTCTTATTTCAGGATTGAGGTTCATTTACCTGCCGTAAATCTGCGACATGGGATCCATGGCGTTACTTCCCTTCCGAAAGAAACCATACTTAGGATTTGATGCTGGAAAAAATTCATCCACCCTAGAGGTGATTGAATGCGATCTTGGACGGTGAACCTAGGAACTGAGAGTAGTTACACCTCATTTAACCAGAGGTAAAAACGAATGTTTACCTACTGTACGTATTAAGCTACTGTACTGCTGTAGCGTTATTGCTTGCACATCATACCCATATAAGTGGAGTTGTAAATAAAGCAGTAGAAAGTATAGCAGTTCTGGACCCATGTTCATGTAACATATTTGCACCCTATATATTGAAGGAATATTTCTCCAAAGTTTTGACACACCTTTTTGTTACATCGTGTATTAATTTAAAAAATAAACAACAAAACAACATTTCATACTTTCCATCCATACATTGCCTTAATATGCACTTGATATTTACGGATACATGTTCTGATCCAACTATTTCTGTAAAATAGTCTGATTAACGCTGAAGTGAAATAAAAACTGATGTCATATTCCAAAGAGAGATGTTCGATTTTAAATTAAATATTTGAGATGCACGATGTCCAAACATTTTCTAAGATAACCGCTGCCTCCTTTTGTTGAAGGCATTTGCCATGTATTGTTTATTTGAAGTGTTTCTCATATGTTTCTTACATATTGCGAAATGTTTACAGGAATAAAAATATTATAGTAGTAAAATAGAATCAAACGCGAGGATTGACTCAGGCGGTTACACTTTTTCGGAAGGTACTAGGTTCATATCCTGCTGCCGATGATGTTTTCCGTAGTTTTCCTCACTAATTTTCAGAAGGTGAAAAATTCGTATATTTTTATGCCACAGATTCATCTTCCATTTCTGTGTGTGTTTATGTCTTCCTGTGTTTGTGATGTCTTCCAAGCGGCCCTGACATTGAAATGACTACCCATTCAGTAGACGCTGAGTTTTTGTCTATGCAAAGCAAGGCCTGCATTGGTTTGTAGGTCCCAGAGGATGTAAGTCCTAATACTGGAGGAAGGTAATCAAAGAAGAAGAAGAACAAATACAAAATGTAAGTAAGTGATCTTTAATACCCTTGAATTAAATGCGCTTTGTCACTGAAAAATGGTTACACAATTTTGGAATGGTCTATATTAGGGACTTCCGGTTTAAATCTGTGCAGGAAATTGAATAGAACGTTATAAATTGGACGGAACATTTGGAAGCGGAAGTGCAAAGAAAGACAAAGAAAATAGATTCCTCCCAGTTTTCAGAAGGAGACAGAAAAGAGTAATAAAATAATACAGATTTGGATGAAAAAGACTGAAACGTAATAATACTAAAGGTTAGTCAATACGTTTGTTCATATTGCATGTTGAATATTATTAAAATCTTAGTCAATACGTTTGTTCATATTGCATGTTGAATATTATTAAAATCTTTGGTCATGAAAATCATCTGGGAAGTTAAGCTCATTTAAACCTAATTTAGAGTTAAAATAAAGACAGTAATACAAATTTAAGTTACAGATGAAATGAAAAGCAGTTTCAAACAACTTTCTTATTATTTCTGTTTTCTCAAAAAATATTCTCTTTTTCACAGGTACTTTTCTCACGTGGCCCTTTAGCATGTACAAATCTTTGAAGCCGAGACAAAATTGTGTTGATCATGTAATTGGCAACGACAAAGACGTGCAGTGCTTTCGGATGACAAACATTAAAAGCGACAGGTAAAAAACGTTTGGTCTTTTCTTCTTTGCCACATTTTAACGCTTCAGTGCTTCAGAACTGTGCACACTGCAATCAATATGACAAAATCAAAACGTCTGGAAACCGCGAGATAGCCTTAAGATTCTTTTCTTGTCTTGAATGCTGACTAGACAGTTCGTTTTGATCTGAAGGTCAACCACCTTGAGATATCAACAGGTGAATACACAGTACACAAAACCTGACATTTTTATACTAACAGCATATGTTCACTACTATAAAATGCTGAAACTTGAGTCAGTTGTTTGGGAAATTTTTAGCACTATTTTCCTAAAAGCAATATTAGAAGCAGTTCGTTATAAGAGTTGTACATAAAATATCTTTTTTAAGGCAACGTTTAATCGAAGATTTTGAAAATGACATGGTAAATACACTGCTAGTGTTGTAATACATTGTACGTGTTCATAATAGCCATGAGGAAATGACGTCTGTCTTTTCGTCCGGTTGTTGACGGAGCCATTGGGACTCTTCACCTTGATCCAGATCTCATGTTCGTTTCGCTGTGAACGCATTTCTCGGAATGACATCCAGCACTCTCGCTTGGTATGCCACAGTTCTTCCTGGATCAAATTCAGACGCCTGCTGACATTGCTGTCTCGTCCAGCCATACTCGTTCCTTCTGAGAAAATATGGGATCAGTTTAACGTGTCTGTTATGGATGTTGCAAATCTACAGCTTTATTTTAGTGTCAAGGGAGTACACATAAGCCTCTATGATACAGTAAGTTCTTATTATATTCAAATCGCGTTAGTGGCAATCACTAAACTCAAACTATTTTATTGCAAATAGTTCTTCAAAGAACAGAAGAAATTGGTCTATAGAGTAGATAGAATGAAATTATCAAACTACGTTTCAATGATTCCCCATGACTTTAAACTTGTTTTAGGTTCCGCATTTACGCACTGGAGGAAATTTTCTCACAGTTCTTCAGTCCCCTGATAAACCGAAATATTTTTTAAAAGGTTTTTAAAAAGTATAATGTATTAGACTTTACTGTTATTCCTTTGAGCATCACATCCATTAAAATTGTTCCTTCACAATCCCAGAAGGCACAGATCGACAATTTCCTGCCGGTGTAGCCGTTCTTTTTTTAGGATATACCATGCAATGAACGTTTTCGGTTTCAAAATGATTAATCTGATTGCATAAAGGACCGACTACGAGAAAACGAGCAGACCAATTAGACGAGTTAGCAGCTATAGTTTCATTGAGTATACAGGATTTTCACTTTAAAACTTGCCAGTGTGAATAACTAGCTAATCTAAATAAATGTAATTTTAACAAAAAAAAAAAAAAAACACATCAATTTAGATAGTGTAGAAACTTTAATTTCAGATTAATTAGTTTTACATTTTTCTCCCTTATTTCTAGCTACCCCTACTTTCAAATTTCAAAAGGCACTTTAAAAGCGGAGTAAATTCTTATCGCATCATTTATTTTCTATCGTTGCCTGGCACTGGAGTACTGTTTATTGCTGTTTAAATTTGGAAGTAATAAAAATGAATGAATTAGCTGTAGAACGAAAACACAATTTATTTTGGGTAATATAAGAGATAAGTGATGTCATGGCAACTATTTTTTTTTTTTCACGAAGAAGGGGCAACACAAAAAATCTAAGATATACGATTGAAAATGTAATGGAATGTACTTTAGAATGAAGCCACCAGATAGTGTATGTGAACAGAAATACGTGTCTCAGCATGTTCCGAAGTTCAGTTAGTGAGCAACAGTGGTACAGCATTTATGCGCGGCAGAAATGCACAGAGTTACGGGAAACACTGGGTGCGCGTGTCCTCCCCATTGTCAAACAAGTAACTACACTTACTCATTGGAAACTTTACAGCACGCCATCTAAAGGATGATGCTTAACAATTATTACAAGTAATATCACGAGAGGGTCTGAAATTACCGACAAATTCACGAGCATAGTAAGTGATGTTTATTAGGACTCTTTACGATTAAAATCAGAATTTATGTATAATTCATCCAAACTTGGCAAATTGTATATTTGTACTTATCCTTTTCAAGCAATCTTGCGAGAAGAATGCCGATTGTCAGTAACGCCAACAGAGAAGAGCAAAATACGGTTTAGGACTATTTCATGAATTGAATAAGAACATATATATATATATATATATATATATATATATATATATATATATATATATATATATATCAAATTCGCGCGTAGAATATTAAAACTAGTATAAAATGTTATACTTATGAATATCTATTCTATTCAGAAATCGTGAGGCTGAAATGGGCAAAAGTCGACTATTACAATCCATATCGTTCGAATTTTCTGATACCAACCGAGGAATTTCAAGTCTTTCTATAATGTTGCTTTTTTGCGTACAGCTATCCGAAGCAAGGTATTTGTTTATATTTGTTGATAGGGATAATATCGAGTATCGTGCTGTTATCAAACTCTTTGTAAAAGAAGGTTTCACACCGAATGAAATTCATGCGAAGTTCATTAAAGTATATGACGAAGCTTCGCATTCATTTTCGAAGGTGAAAAAGTGGACCGCGGAGTTTAAATGTGGACGCATCAGTCTAGAAGACGATCCACGCGAAGGAGACCCAAAATATGCTACAACACCGGAAATAATTAAAAAAAAGATATGGTGCTGGACGATTGGCGAGTCAAAGTGCGTGAAACTGCTGAGGATAAAGAGCGCGTGGATTATATTTTGCATCAAGATTTGGGGATGAGATAGCTTTGCGCAAGATGTGTGCACCGCCATGAGTGGCCGAGGTCGTTAAGGCGCGGACTCGTGAGCGGGAGGTCTGGGGTTCGAATCCCGCCAGGACCGTCCTCCCTGACTGAGATTTTTTCCAGTTTCCTCAGTTTTCATAACTGGCAAAAGCTGGGGAGGTACCCTAAACTTAGGCCTGGAACGTTTCCTTAACAATAAATCCTTTCACAATATACCATTCATTTCATATATCATCAGTGTCCACCGCCTGTGGTGCCTCAGTAGTAAAAACGGGCGTTAAACACTACTCAAAAAAAAAAAATGTTTGCCGTGTTTCCTCACAGGAGATCAAAACAGAATGCATGTGAGAACCTCTGGGTAAGTGTTTAGAGAGACTGAACAGGAACAAAACTGACTTTATTCTCAGATTCGTTACAATGAATGAAACTTCGATTCATCATCATGCATCAGAATCCAAACTGCAGTCAAAACAGTGGACAGAAGCCAGTTGTTCAGTGCCGAAGAAGGCAAAGTCAGTTCCATCAGCAGGAAAGATCATAGCATCGGTGTTTTGGGATACTAAGGGCATTTTGCTGATTGATTATCTTGAAAAGGTTTAAACAATAACCGGATATTATTATTCTGATCTGCAACTAGGCTAGATGCCAACATTCGAGAGAAAAGACCTGCTTTGTAGAGAACTCATCTTTCACCAAGACAACGCACCAGCCCACAAAAGCGCTCTGGCAATTTCAAAGCTGAAGGATTTACATTACGAAATGTTGAAACATCCTCTCTACTCTTCGGATCTGGCTCCTTCCATTTATTCCCGAAGTTCAAGGGTTTTCTTGCGGAACAACAATTTTCTTTGAACCAGAATGATATTGCGACTATAGATGCCTATTTTGCAGAGCTTCCAGAAACCTCCACAGGGATGGTATAACGATGCTGGAGCATCGTTGGAATTAGTTTATTGCTCTTGAACGAGATTATGTTGAAAAAGGAAAATATCCCTAAAACAATAATTTCTCTTTTTCTTTGTTATGTTGGGAAATTTTCAGACGGCCCACGTAAAATATTATTCTCTCCAATTTTAATGTTTATTATTATTATTATTATTATTATTATTATTATTATTATTATTATTATTATTATTATTATTATTTGTCCCCTTTTTTAATTGTATGGACTATTTAAGCATATACGGTCTACATAAATACATTTTAATGTGTATATAGAATTTTATAACAATAAAGATACATCTATTACTACTTTTCTCAACGAACTATAATAATTATTTCTCTCATAATAATAGCTCATAAATATCCTTGTTTCATGCTTCTTGGACCGGGATAAAAATATGATTCAACAATTACTGACTACTGTTTTGATACTAAATCCTTGAAAATCATCTTGACAAGTAGTGACTTCTGTCAGACTAGCTGGTCATAACAGGGATGTTTTGGAACCAACCTTCAGTTTCAGCGTTCAACTTCCCCCTGACAGGCGTAACGAGCTATGAAGTGTGTCACTTTAAAATAAAACTACATTTTGGATGAATATGAACTGAAAATCTGTAGGTGGAGTCACCGAATTGTGGTGGTCAATACTTCTCGCTTGAACAGAGGCTAATTGCACCTTCATACAAATGCATAGCAAATTAAATTAAATTAGAAAATTAAAATATGTTAATTATGCACATAATAGGGTATTAATGATTGATAAACTCATTATAGTATGGGCATCTGTAAATTATGCACAACAACGCTATTGCGTTTAAATTAAACACCTCTCTCACCTCAGGGTTTAGCCAACGTAGAACTACTATCAAGATAAAAATGTCCCTACAGAATGCGTGTTCGTGATGGTTATAATGAACAGAGTATTCAGAACAAAACAAAGGCAGTGGATAGTATTCTGTAAGCCGTTTGCGTGTCGTAGACTCATAAGTAATGTTTCACAGGCAAGTGTTCTGTTGTTTCCAAATTCTGTAGCCCTGCGTTCATATCTGCGAACTTTTGTGAGTTGCTTTAATGGACGTGAAGTGAATAAACAAGAAAAAAAATCATCTCTCAAA
The DNA here is from genome assembly GCA_030762175.1 of Metallyticus violacea. Classification (NCBI taxonomy): domain Eukaryota; kingdom Metazoa; phylum Arthropoda; class Insecta; order Mantodea; family Metallyticidae; genus Metallyticus; species Metallyticus violacea. The sequence continues at coordinate 63,217,709 of CM060831.1, forward strand.
TTACAGGCCCCTTTTTGTTTAGAATTTTATAAATTCTATTTTTTCACGGTAAATAAAACCTGTTTGCGTCTGGCGATTGAGTTACTTCGTTCGTTTCAAAATATGGCATAGAACATAGCTTCCATATCAAAACTATAATATATTATCAGGGCAAGGCAATCCATTTGAAAAAATCAATTTGACCTTCAAATGACCTTAAGAACAGTGTTTCAAGGACGAGTTAAGGTCGCCTAAGAGCACTTCAAATTTTGTTTGAAGAATTTTTTATTTCCCCCTTCGTTTTGGAGGAAAATGGCCGCAACACTACAATGCCTCAATGTAAATTATGCAATACATTATAAGCTGACGGCATTTCAATATCACACACCAGTAACTTTAACAAAAGTATTTCATTTAACTCTGTTAAACTGCATTTGGTCTTTGGGCTAGTGGGCGCAGTTTATTTTCTTGTATAAAATAATAGCAGCAAATATCTCTCAATAGTATTGCATCTTTGTCTGAAACTTAATTCTAATAACCTTTATATTCCCTTCGACAATTCCTTAACTACAGGTGTAATTACAAAATAACATTATAACACTCAGCTGTCAGATGTTGCACCTTTGACTTTCTGCTCCCACTTGACTAGGCTAAAGGTTGCTGGGCTTCTGCTAGCACACCACTGTAGATGACCACTTGATTACTATGCATAATGAGATTTGCTAAAAATTGTGATTCGATGCTCCACAGTACACTAATAACAGTTGCACACGCACTTCTGTGTCAACGCACTACTATAGATCAACACTCATTCCTGCATGTATTTTTCCTCAGAGCACTTAATTGATAAATGAAATACTGACCACTTTCGCCTGGTGTTTTGTATCTTTATTTAAACCCCATTTACGTCCTACTATACCCTTCTATGATTTTGCTTGTCATATGAATTCTGCCTTCATTGTCGTGAGCAAAGCTTATTGGTTATTAATAAACTTTAAAGAGCATATTTTACCAATCCTAATTTAAGTCCGCATATCACGAAATTCTCCAAGGTCATCTCCATGTAAGAGATTTAGTTCTTGAGGGCGTTTTGTTATTATAGTGCTTTGGTCAAGTTCTTTTTAATCGAATTATACAATACTTTTTTATTTGGACGCTGTGTTGTTTTAACTGAATATTTTATAGGCAAGGCTTTGAAATCTGAATGAAACCTCAAGGCTTTACTAATTAAATTGCCTTTAATCCCTTGCTTGAATCTGACTTGACTCCGAAAAAACATACAAATATAAAATTTAGTGGGAAAAAGGAGCTCTAAGAAATGACTCAAAGTTTATGCGGAAGCAGTGAATAAAAAGAATGACAGAAGGAGAAACAGAAAATGCAAAGTTTCGTGGTTTGACACGCATCAGGGAACAGAAAATCAATTGCTAATGTTGGACCGAAAGGTCTCACTTCATCTACCCCTCAACCTGATTTACATCTCTTCTGTAACTTTACAGGGTAGAAGTTTGACACCAACAAATTTGAAAAGCTGGTGGCCCCATCAGTCGCTCAAAAGCACTACTGGCGCGCGGGCATAGGGACGGAATTTTACAGAAAATAAGACATACAAATAAATCACATACAAAAGTATATCACTATTGTCCTATCTTATGCATTTGTTATAATTTTGTTAACAAAACATTAATAATAAAGTATGCTAGAGAAACATGGCAAATTTCGTTAGATTTAAAAGAGGACCAGACAAAAATATCAAGAATAGGTTTAGTAACTAAATGGGAGGGCGAGAATTTTTAGAAAATTTAGAAGAATGCAACAAATATGAAATACTATTGTTAAGAGTGAATGAAAATTCAAACAAGAAAGACTATACGATAAGAACACAATAAAATTATGAAAAAACGCCGAAGTTCATGTTGTGTTGGAGCAGTGAGGAGAAAAGAGGGAAACAAAGCATCTAAGGAAACGTAATGAGAAGGTAAGGAGTGATTTGCCAAGTAATAAACGAACTGTTAGAAGAGAACATAGAGAACAAAAGTAGAGGAAGATTTTAAGTTCTTGGGTTGCAAGGTGTACAAATAAAAAAAAACATAATAATAATAATAATAATAATAATAATAATAATAATAAGTTGTAAATGCACATAGATTGAAAATACTGTACAATGCCTTCAGCTGACCGCCAAGGGTGACCGATATCGCTAAGGCGCGGATTCGTTTGCGGCAGGTCTTGGGTTCGAATCCCGCCAGGACCGTCCTCCCTGACTGAGGTTTTTTTCAGGTTTTCCTTAGTCCTCATAAATGGCAAATGCCGGGAGGTACCTAAACTTAGGCCTGGAACGCTTCCTTCCTTAAAAAAAAAAAAAAAAAAAAATCCTTTCCCAATATATCATTTCATTTCATGTATCATCAGTGTCCACCGCCTGTGGTGCCTCAGTAGTAAAAACGGGCGTTAAACACTACTCAAAAAAAAAAAAAAAATCAGCGTTCACCGCCTGTGGTGCCTCAGTAGTAAAAACGGGCGTTAAACACAATTAAAAAAAAACAATACTATTAGGAATTATAGATGTCAAACAGTCATATGAACTTTGGCAACAAATTTTTAAGCCCAAAATGCACTCTGAATGTAAATCTGGAATTGGAAGAAGTAGAGAAAAACAGATAAACTCTATACGAAAGGTAAATCTTAAAGGAAAGTGAATAGATAGCAATTAATGATTTCCGGGAATCCGATGACTACTAAAGTAGCAGAGAAAGTTTATCGTGTAGTTTTCATATAGTCAGTGGCTCACCGCAGAGGCGACAGAAAACGAACAGAGAGAACCAGTGAAAAGAAAAATGTACCAAACTCTATTTAAACATTCCTTTGTTATTTAAATCTTCTCCTCTTCCTTTCACAGAGTAAGAGCTTTTCACTTTTCTCCGAGATCAAAGATGGTTTGGAGGGTTTTTTTATTGATTGCATTTTGGAGATTGTGCATTTCGAATGCAGCTGAATATTGTGATGATCATCTTTATTTGCCGCCCGTACATTATGTAGTGATTGAAAGCCCGAAACCATTACATAAGTGGCAAATAGCGATGTTTAACACCATGAAACCACCTTGCATGACAAGAAAATCGGTGTTTGGTAGAAGTAAATGCATGCAAAGTGATAGATTGAGAATATCAAAGTTGCACAAAGATACAGGAACGATATACTCGTGCTATTTTTTTGAGCAACTGGCTGATATTGAATATTTACCTGAGTATTTCCAGCAAGACTGTGCCACCGTGCATACAGCGGTCATTTAATTAGTAGGTGATTATCGCTTGCTGACAATATGTGACTTTTATTTATGTAGTAAGCTAAAAATAAACTATATGACAAAAACTTACATATTTGAACAAAAAAAAAAAATACAGACGAACAACTGACTTTAACAAAACATTTCCTACTTCATCTGACATAAGGTACATATTTTTATAGTAATTATAGTTGTAATTGCTAGAACTTGAAACAATTGTGCGGATATTATATTCTATTAGCCGGAAGTAAGCGTTCTGACTATTTGCAAGGTGCCCTCGAGAAACGGGGGACAAAGCCATGAAGTACCTAATAGTAGGGTTACTACAAAGTTAAAAATGTTAAAATGTTAATGTCAAATGGAACTTAAAACTTAAAATGAAACTTAAACGACCGCAAAACTGTCTTAGTATTACTGTTTATATAAAATATTTTCAATTTATCTAGGATCTCTAATTTTATTTCAAAAAATTAGTTTTCCTTGATATTATTGTATTACTTCCCCTATTTTAGATAAGGCCAAGTATATACTTTTTTTCCCTAAGATTTTCAGGTTATATTTTGCAGTTATTTTACGTAATCAATAAGTGACTATTTATAGTTCACTTTTAGAATTATTTAATATCGTTTATCTGAAAACATTACTAAAATCTACATTCATAATTGAAAACAAATTTATAATAGTTCTGCCATTCAGTCACGTCATCTATTATAAGTATAAACTGAGGGTACACGGGCTGCTGCAGCCCTTTCTATTTTTCTTTTGGACCATAAAGTTCCATTTTACATGAAAACTCCAGTCTGCCTACCGAAGCTTCTATCTAAATGTCTTTACCCACTACAGTCATCTGTTTTGTAGTATGTCATTTTCTGGATCGCAGGTGTTCTAGTACCTTTCATTGCCTTATTTAAACAGTCTTTTCGCTTTCTAGGAGAAATTAATTTACTAACGTTATTAGGTAAATATTGTTGGGTTGTAATAAAGTATTAATGTGGTTCTGGCATGATATAACAATTTAAGGAACAAGAAAATGGTTCATCACCCGCAGGCCGTTGCAAGTCTATACTTCTTAAGGGATAGTTTCTTATGGAAGGTATAGTATTTTATACAGGTGCACATATTGTCGAAAACATACTAGATTAAATTCTTTGAAAATCACATTATTCTATACTATAATTAATTAACCGACCGTTAAAATGTGCAAAACAATGTATACTGGTTGAGAAAAACACACATTTATTAAGATAAAACGTTTTTTCTCTGGAATTCTCATAAAATAACGGCGATTTGTTTACTAATGACGTGTTTCATATATGCTCATGCATATAGCACATAATCTAAAAATTTTGATAGTTATAATTATTTAAAATCTTTTTTCAAATTCCGTGTAGACATTAATATCTATTAACATATATTTTTAATAGAAACTGCTCTTTATAAATTTTACTTTATTCATCTCTCTTTCGCTCATTTTGATGCTTTAAAGATTAGGCAATGCTGGCCCAACACCTGGGCGGCTCGGGGTTTATATCAGACGGCCATAAGTAGGATTTGTGGCGCACAAAGTGGGCATGGATAGGTTATCTCAGGATGTTCTGGTATTTTTATAGGAATTTTTCTCTGTTTGCGTGACCGATTGTACAAGTGTAAATATTGCATGTATTTATTTTTTGTTAAAGGTAATGTAACCTATGCGTTGTCTTTCGTAACTTTCTGACTGCAATATATTGTTCTTTATTTCAAATCTGAGTTTTTCACTTTTTATCACGCTTTGTCTTTTTGGAATTTGCAATTAATTCATATATACACACACACTAACCTTAACACTAAACTCGGGTAAATTCTAGAAACTATTGGGTCCAGTGGTTTGCTGCGACTCCATACGGCCTAACGGCCTACGCTCGCCTCCTTTTCGTAAATACTAATTGATAGGGGAGAGTAAATCACTGTAATTTTTACTACGCCTTGTCTTATTGGAATTCGCATATTAATTAATACGCACACACATGCTAACCTCGGGTAAATCCTAGAAACCGGTGGATCCAGTGGTTTGCTGCGGCTAGCTATGGCCTGACGGCCTACGCTCGCCATATTTTCGTATGTATAAATTGATAGGGGCGGATGAATCCCTGTAATGATAGCATATATCCTTTGATTTCAGGATAAAAAGTCGTAAATATCAATTTATAGTTCCACATAGGTGTGGTACTATGTTAGCGAGTAAATCGTTGTAATGGTGTCAAATCTCCCTTAACTCCGGAAGGGAAAAAAAAAAGCATTAGGACCTGAGAATTTGAAACCAGTACCTTCATAACTATAGCATGACGCTCTAACCGTCTAAGCTATCATATCGTGGTGTTTGAGAGCTTTATTATCTACTCGTAGCTACATCTCTGAAAGTTACACTGTCTGCGGTTTTCTCTGCTATCGCCTGGGAGTGGTTCGGTACTGAATCTCTAACTTCGAGAAATTTTCTATGCGTAAGGAATAGTGTTACAAACCTATTACACTACTGCCCTACCAACCTGCGTGGAACTTGAAAGCCGGCATTGGAACTCATTCATCTGTAAGCTGAGAAAAGAGATATAAGATTACGTAGAAATGTTTAACTACCAGATGCATAGTCCGGTATATTTCTGACATGGCAAGAACAACAAGAGTATTTAAATGAGGCATTAATTATGATTTTATATTGAGTAATTTTTAGAAAATAAAGTGAAGGCTAGGTGTTTTTGTCTGTTAATGTTGTTGCAGGACGTCAATTATATTTTAACCAGCTAAAAAGTATTGATTTTCATCATCGACTTACTATCTTCTAACTTCTTACTATCTACTAACTTAGGATTCGCCCTAAGGCCTGTTCAGGATCATATCGAACCATATGAATCATTCGAATTCAACTGCACTTAGCCCCAATTGATATCAGAAGAATATGTGGTGCTTCCATTGCTTTAAATGCCACCTAGTAGCTGCTGAGGTATTACTTGGACGTAAAAGTTCGATAATTTCAATGAAGATCAGATGTTTGTCTGTTAATGTTGCAAGGCATTTATAGAACTTAGATCATGCTTTTTTATCAGCTAAAAGCTGTGTATTTTGTGCTTTTGGGCACTTTATTTTGGGACGTTTGTATTTCTGCACAATTAAAACTATTTTTTTTTTCACTTAATATACTTTTCGCTCGATGTTTAATTTTCTTTCACTTATGCATATTACACTTACGTGAAAAAATATCAGTTAATATTTATTTTGAAAGGTAATTTATAGCAACATCCTGTCGTGTTTAAACATATTCTCTATACCTAACATCAATGTCGATAGTATTCTAGCTAAAGGTTTTTAATTTCGCGCTTCCAACAATTTGATAATGTTTCTCCGTACGGAAATTCTAAACACAGCTGGCAGGGGCGCACTATAGAATGATGTGTGGTGTATAATTAATTTCCCGTTGCTAGGTTTCATGCGAATCCCATATAAATAATCGTTTCCATGGCTGCTGCATGCATTTCGGCATTTATAATCAAAACAAGAGCATATCATCAGTCAGAATATATGCGAAATCAATCATTGACTATGACCTTTCATGATCTCTATCAAATGTCTTCATAAATTTGTATGCAGAGTTGTAATTCTGTGGAATATATCTAGAAAGTTTATGACCTGGCAACAAGGCTTCCCAAAAGCAATGCTATATGACTTTCTTTCTTGTAATAGCTCTATTATTTGTGGAAGTGAATTCCAGGGGAGGGGAGGGAACATCGAACTATGGTGTATTACGATAGGTGGGATGCTAGGGAGATGCAGTCTACAGATAACAGACGTTTGCGAGATATAGGTAGACAAAATATTTTCTCTCAATGCGCAGAAAAAGTATCATTGATCCTGCAGGCTCAAATACATCTGGTGTGGAGGAGAACGGATTATTTAGATATCTGTGGTAGTGAAGAAAGAAGTGGTCTCGCATGGGTCAGATTAGGGGCTTGGAAAGGAAACAAAACGGTTAATACTCTCGGGGAAAGAATTTGCCCATTGTGCGGAGAAAGCGATACCTGGATATATATTTTGGCTGAATGCAGGGAAACACAGATTTTAAGAAATAAGCATTTATTATCGCAATTTCTGAATTCCAACAGAAATTTCAACATATGCCGGGGAGTGTTGGTGCATGCGAGATACTCACACAATTTGGAAATATTTCTAGAGAAGACCCGACAAAGGAGGTTAATGGCCATAATGAAAAAGGGGAGTGGGGGTGTGAGTAAAGGAAAGGGGGCTCAAGAGTAAGGGTTTCATTCATGTCTATTTATTTATATTTAAATTATTAATAGAAAACTTAAATATATCGAAGTATTTGTATATTTGTATGTATGCATGTAGATTTATGTGTATGTATACACGTATGAATGTGTATGTATATATGTATGTATATATATGTATATATGCATGAGTATTGCCCTTTTGATTGTTATAAGGTCGACATTAGCAGGTACGGTCGTAAGGCCCATGCGACAATAGTATTTATTTGAGTGTATTCTAAAATCGTACAATAAAACCTCTATTATTGCTACTATTGGTTAAGAATAATTTAAGGACAACAAACAACCCTGAGGGCAGTAAGCTACCAATTAAAGAACATGTGTCACCCAAAAGAGTGGGCGGCGGTTTTACAGCGGGAATTGTAAAAAATCGGTTTAAACGATATTTGGCAGGAGGGTATTGAAAATAGGAATGGCACAGTGATAGAAGTCAAAAGACCCCATTTCACATAGAGGCATGATGCCTGCGATGTCATCTCTGGACCTGCAGAGCGAAATTAAAACTAGATGGGTTAAAGAGACCTGTATCATGAAGCTAAGCATGAGATAGAAAAGATCGGTTGTTCCTGGCGGTGCAGTGATAATTATACTTGCCTCCTAAACCCAAGATCGCGGGTTCGAGCCCGGCCAGGACCGATGGATTTTTTAGGACGTAAAAATTCAAAATATGGCTTCCTTCGGAAGGGAAGTAAATTCATGGGTCCCGTGTCGTAGATTTACGGCATGTAAAAGAATTTCAAGACTGAAAGAAAAGGCCTCTAAGCAAATTTTATTGGTCGTTTCGCGCCCTGAATTAAATGGAACGCTGATGACCTGAGACTTAAAGAGCATCCATAAATAAACCAAATCAACAAAAACAGAGGTCGGGCATAGCGTGGCTTAGATTGGGAGGGTGGAAGGCATGTAAGGCTGTTGACGAGGAAGGCAGGAAGATTTGCCCATTATGCTCGTAACCGGAAGACTGGGTGCACATTTTGACAAAGTGTACACAACAGAAGATGCTAGGATAAATTTTCTCTCTGATTCATTTTTGACTTCCAGTACATAAATTGTACATAAATAATAGGAAAAGTTTATATATATATATATATTGATTTATTTATGGACGCTCTTTAACATCTCAGGTCATCAGCGTCCCATTCAATTCAGGGCGTGAAACGGCCGACAAATTTTGCTCAGAGGCCTCTTCTTTCAGGTCTGAGGTTCTTTTTCGTGCCTTAAATGTACGACACGGGACCCACGGCTTTACTTCCCTTCCTAAGGAAGCCATACTTAAGATTTTTACGCCCGAAAAAATCCATCGGTTCTGGCCGGGTTCGAACCTCGATCTTGGGTTTAGGAGGCAAGTATGGTAACCACTACACCATCAGGACCGCCAAAAAAAATTATATGAAAATGAGAATTATTGTATGCATTTTCATGTGTGTATGTGTGTGTGTGTGTGTGTGTGTGTGTGTGTGTGTTGCGCATGTGTGAGTGCAATCTTGTTAATGTTGTTGTTTCTGTCGGAATTAATTTCAGAATTGAAGTATTTTACAAGAACAAGACCCATGCAACTGTGATGTGCAATATATGTACACCTAGTTTAACTGCAACAATAAATAATAAGCTGCTGCTGCTCGGAGTAGCTGAAACCACTCCACAATATGGAGTTTATCAACAATAAAGCTCAATATCTTAAGTGCTGTACTAACAGAGACGCCGTAACACGATAATGCAAAACTTAACTTTCAAAGCTACAGATACAACGATAATGCATCAGGGCTGTGTTGGAGGGAAGGGAGGCAGGAACCTCTCAAGTAGACAGTATGCAACTCTAGGCACGTTCACCACATCATTTAATTTATCATTTCGTCCAGGGGATCTACAGCAATACTTCTCTAGAGCTTTTCATATACATCCCATTGTTCTTTTAAGCGATATTGCTTGGTCAGTTCTTCCATCTTATTGATTTCTGTTTCCGAACTATTTTCTTTATTTACTTTAACTCTAAGCGAATGTTTGATCTTTTATTTTTTATAATAAAACAGTATAATGCATGTAAAGATAGCAGCTTGTATTTAGTTTTGAGTGGTGCTTCTTTAGTGTCACACGGTGTTTTCATTTGTGTAAATTGGGTGCTATTTTTTGTGTTAGTTATGACTATAAGATAATTTGCAAGAAGATATCCTGACAATTGTGTTCCAGGTAAAGAAATTGTTTCCCAAATGTTAAAAATTACGAGAGACAGCATTTCTCAAAAACAACAAAGGTATTCCGAACGGCCGTTTCTTACGAAAGAAAGATATGGCGAAATACATGAATTTCCTATGCTGATGTCGGCAACGTATTGCCGCTGAGGGGCACCTTTTTAACATTGAGAAGTGTTTATTATTATCAGTTATAAATACGATATATTTGTGTGCTTTTAGTACTGACCTTACGCACGGCGACTCTTATTTCCTCTTCCGGTTGCGGCGGTTGTTCTTCTCCAGTAAGCATACGTCTCATGAAGTTCATGTCTCAAATAATCTCACTGTAGTAAAAATATTTTTGCATTGCTTTTAATCTTAATTTGAATCTATGTTTTAGTAAATCTTTTCATTTCCAAACGTTTATTTGTACCTATGTGCTCCAATCTACTTTTTGCCTAAACTACTCGAGGTTTCATAAAATAAGTGCCTATTTCAGTTCGGTGGTTTACGAGAATTAATCCCCATTTTTCACCCCTAACCTGTTTCTAGTATATTTTTCTCCCCTTTCAACACCTCCCTAAGAAAAAATATGCACTTCTCTCAGAGATGCTCCAACAGTGCTATGGCTACAACCACTGTCAACCACTGGTTTAGAGCCTACATAACTACTTAATTTGATGAACATTTTTGCCATCAAAGACTTTATTTCATTTTTGAGAACAGTTTGAGGCAGTTAAGAGGCAGGCCTAAAGAGCCATTAGGATATTTGAGCAGTTAAAGCACTGGTTTATCATTTTCAGCCATATCGCCTCAAGTTTCTGCGACGTTTCCCTTTGCTTTTATTTTGTAATTTAGAAATAATATTTGAATAAAATGACCTGTTATTGTACCTTCTCCCTGCAACTAGTCGCCATAATAACAATCACTTCGTCCATTTTAAATCACAAACAGCATGAACAGCTTGCTGAAGCGTGCACATTTAATTTTTTAGGTAAAATCCCCATGTTTCCATCTCTTACTTTATATTTTGTTTTCAGGGTTATTGACTAGAAATTAGAAATTAGATATTATAGAGCATTAAAGTGGATGATATTGAGCCTGCTTCATACCACAGAAGTAGGCTTTGTTTTTTTATTTGTTTTATTTACGGACGCTATTTAACATCTCAGGTCATCAGCGTCCCTTTCAATTCAGGGCGTGAAATGCTGGACAAATTTTGCTCAGAGGCCTCTTTTTTCAGCTTGAGGTTCTTTCACATGCCATAAATGTACGACCGGAGACCCAGACTTTACTTTCCTTCTGAAGGTAGCCATATTTAGGATTTTTACGTAAGAAAAACTTTATCTGTCCTGGCCGGGATCGAACCTCCCTAGGTTTAGGAGGCAAGTATAGTTACCACATTAGTAAGAAATTACATAATTAGGAAGCGTTTTTTTTGCTTTGTTGTTTTTTTATTTATTTTATTTACGGACGCTCTTTAACATCTCATGTCATCAGCGTCCCTTTCAATTCAGGGCGTGAAATGCTGGACAAATTTTGCTCAGAGGCCTCTTTTTCCAGCTTGAGGTTCTTTCACATGCCATAAATGTACGACACGAGACCCAGGCTTTACTTCCCTTCTGAAGGAAGCCATATTTAGGATTTTTACGCAAGAAAAACTTTATCTGTCCTGGCCGGGATCGAACCTCCTTGGGTTTAGGAGGCAACTATAGTTACCACATTAGTAAGAAATCACATAATTAGGAAGCGCATTTTTGGCTGTCTCCTGGATACACAGCGAGAGCATAACTCAAACGGAATACGAACTAATAGGAGACACTTGAGGAAGCACTTGATTGTGAATGGCAAGAAGCCAGGAAAAGAAGTTGGAGTAAGACAGGCCAGTACCGCCGACTGAATTAAAAGACATCGGCTGAATCATTAGAAGTAATAAAAACAAAAACAGCTGTAGCCGAAGTAAAAAGAAATAAAGTTGAACAGTTGTGTCATTGCAGTTAAGAGACTTCTAGAAGTAGCGCAAGATTTTTGAACTCTCTGAGCAAAACGCAACATGAAAATAATTCTCGGCAAGGTAAACACTGTCCGATGTTTATACTGGAAACAAGCGGACGTTGGAATGAGAAAAGTCGGGAACAAACTTGTTCTATTGCTGTCATACCCCGCAGGCCTGTTTCTCCACTCAGTTACAAAATGCAGAGATAACAGGCTAAAGCAAGAGTAAATAGCGATTTCACTTCAAAGGCTAGATGTAGCAACTTTGCGTTCAGTAAATCAATTACATTCAGCATAAAACCGCTATGAAGAGTTGGTATGTTTGCTTGTTTATTAACGGAGTGTGAACAGACATTCCGCAGCTTTTAGACCTGGTCTTCTGGTAACTAGCTCGATCCTTTTTTGTATTACAAAATTAAATAACATGAAATTAAACCTTTGATTGGACAAAATTTTACCTAACATGTCCACAGTTTCAAATGCTCCTATAAAGTATAAATAAATACATACATCTATATATGGGAAATCGTTTCTTCTAGAGCTTGCATGCAGTTACACAATTCAATAGCACCTTCTGCCATATTTATTACCTTTTGCTATACTTTTGGACTAGTAACAGCAAAGTTTTCATTGAAGACAGCGAACGAGTGCGCTGTTGTTCTACGGACTGCTTCTCCAATGTGGAAACTATTTCCTCTGAACGATTTCTTTAGTTTGAAGAAGATATTAAAGTCACAAGGGTTCGTGTCTGGTAAATACAGAGGATATTCGAGTACCATTCACCCCCAACAGAATGCAATTTAGCCAATCCTAAGCAAGTTTTTCAACACATGAACACTGTCGAATGAATTATTCATACTTCTGAAGCGATTTCTCTTACAGTCTATTGCCTATCTACCTCCAGCACAGAATGAATCATGCACCATGCTGCAGTGTCAGAGCTATCTGCACTTAACGCATCCTCCATCAAGCGCGTCCTTCCCCAAACGTGCTACACCCGACTATTGTCACACATTCCCCATAACCTCTCATGCCATTTAATGCTATTCCTTCCAAATAAAACTACAATTATGATCTATGCCAGTTCTCATTAGCAGAGCCCGGAAGTTAGGTAAAATGACTTCAGGTGGATATACTTAAGAATCAGATAGAAGTGAACATGTTTCCGTACCTGTTGGATCGGCAGGGTCGGTTTTCATTTTACCTATTTTTGCTTCTGTTGTCTATTTTAAAATTTAAACTTTTTTTTTTTGCCTGTTTTGGATCGTTATGCGATTATTTTCGCATTTTTAAAAATTTATATATGGCGAAGTGAAACAAGTTATAACATTAAATGGCATGTTCACCTCACAAAAATATCTATCTATTGGGAATCTTGTTATTCATTTATTTCTTTTCAAGTAGTCAAAAACTTTCTTCCCAATCCATTCATTTTAAATGCTCTTTAAATAGCAGAAACTTCATTAGTAACAAGAATGCACGGTTTTTTGGGCTATACAAATATCGGAAAATAAGAGATGATCAGGGAAAGACTGTAGTTGTGAATAGTTCTGGCGAATGACATTGTATTGATACTGCGTGAGGCAATTCTAGAAATATGTGGTGGGGTAACTTCTTAGCTGCATAAATGTAACAAACAATTACAAGCTAGAAAGATGAGAGCGGTACAACTGTGCAATAAACCGTCCCTACAACGTGTTCAGTACGGAAGAGAGAAACTAATCTGATTCCCCTATAAATGCATAAACAGAAAGTGAACTGAAGCAGAAATCACTGCGCATCTTTTGCTCATTCGCCAGGACTATTTAAAACACTTTACTTTGTTTTTATCAACCTTTCCATGTGTAACTGGTATAAGTCCTTCCTAAACAGTTTAATTTAAATATACTCCACCCACTTCAATGGAACAAAAAATTCTTTTCCGTGATGGAAAATGTTCTCTCTGACAAGCGGCTGAGTATGATAGTTGGTACCTTGTAAAAACATCTTGTTGCTTGTAACCAAGCAAATAAGCTTAATTACTTTAATTACGCGATAAAATTATTAAGTATTATAAATACATATTCATATTAATAATGAGTGATATTACTCTCTGTTTTCATTTTTAATAATGCCTATTTTATTTATATTATTAGCTTTTTAAGTGCATTTTGCCTCCCTACTTCAACCAAAATGAATGCCTGATCTTCCGGGCTCCGCTCGTTAGGTACGATATCCAGGTGGTACATTTTGACTCCACAACTACACACCTTCGTATCCATTGGTCTGTGACATCTACAATAGCGTCAATATCTGCTTCCACTCAACCTAAACTAGCAACCTCAATGACGTCATCTGCTATTGCACAGTGTTGTCACTGCTGTTTCTACAACCTGGTACAAAAACTCAACTGTAATACAGAACTTTCTCACTTTGGCAGCCACTAACTTACTGATGCCACAGCACAAAGCAATGTCACGCGGGAATAAATAGAAGCGTGCGTTGGTTCCACATTAAACGTATCGCTCCCTCTATAATATATATATATATATATATATATATATATATATATATAATGTTTGAATGCATAGCTATAAAACTAAGTAAAATCCTAGAGTTTACTGGAGTAATGGATATCAACGAAACTTGACCCGAATATGACCTCCATGGCGGCTGAGTGGCATTCGATGAGGTCAATATCGAATATTTCTCGGGGCCATCCTGTTTCTCAGTTTTATTCCACGTTCTTTACTTCTTGTCCCTCCCTGATGCTTCATTTCATATGCTGTTTCGTTGAAAACTGCCGGTACATATTCTGTCCTCCTTCATCTGTTTTTGAGCCATTGGTTCAGGTGTATAGGACAAATTATTGTAAAATTGAAAGATTTTATAGAAACAGACATCATTTGTGAAAGTATGGAAATGCTTTTGCTTTATTCTTTAATGTATTACTTGTATGGCATATAAGAGAAATCACTACTATTTCCCAACGAACCTCTATTAGCATGCTGTATTCTACAAGAACATGTTTAAGAGATATTTTGAAGTTATATAAAATATAATATGCATATAATATTGAAAAATAATATTATTTTTATTCCTTAATATATCTCGTTTATAATTTATGCAGTTAAAAAAAAGCGTTTGCGCTGAATGTTTGTCCAATATAAGAACTAACAGATAAAAATTCATTATTGAGATCAAAGGAATTACAGTAGTGAATAAATAAATGTGAATTTAGGTTACAATTTTGATCATCAATTTACATAGCCAGTTTGTATTATGATTTTCATTTGTCTATCACATAGATCATAACTTTTTCCTGCAGCTGGCTCCATACAAACAAAGCAATAGGTTTGAGAATATTAGCTTCGAAATTTGGTTTGAATAATGAGAAATGGCTTCTGCATTTCAGTGAGATGATACTGGATTCTGTATAAAGCGACTATCTTCGATATTAGCAGCACTTTTCAGAGTAACTTTAAGCTTTCCTCCTCATGAAGTCAAGAAGTTCTTGTGCAAAGCACAACACTTGCTAAAATATTCCACTCCTACAAACAAATAGCTTTCTGTACAAATGTATTTTTTATCCCTTTCTTTTCTTTCTTTCTTTCTTTCTTTCTTTCTTTCTTTCTTTCTTTCTTTCTTTCTTTCTTTCTTTCTTTCTTTCTTTCCTTCTTTCTTTCTTTGTTTCTTTCTCTCTCTCTTTCTTTCTTTCTTTCTCGTTTTTTCTTTTTCTTTTCTTCTATTTCTTTCTTGCATTCTTTATGTTTATATCTTCCTCTCCTTTTTCGCTTATCTCTCCTTTTCCCCTTTCTCTTTTCCTTTTTCGTCTTTCTTTTTCTTTAATTTATGTTATGATCAGGCATCAGGATTCTTCAACACTTAAAGTTAAGTAGAAACACCATTCAGCAGGAAAACAAGGAGTGACAGACATAAGGGGAGAGAACGGTTATTAGCTCGAGATCTATTGTACCCCCATCCACCTGCAGTCTACCGTTCAATATCAACATAACTTAATTCCACTTCATTCTGCATTTAGTGCTTAGAAATTCCTATGATTAATTATGATATTTGGTTTGGAATGTTTGGTTTTTGAATATTTTACGAAACCTGATCATTAAGGACCGAAGAAAAAAACAACACTACTCTATTATTGCTATTATTATATGTGATGCATTTAAAGAAAGCAGCAACACTATGCAATGAACTGCCTAAAACTATAGATTAAGTTTAGAAAAGGATTGTGAACCCAGTTAAAAAATCTACCTTACGAATGCAATAACAGGTTCTTATGGATATTTTAGTGCAACATTCCTATTATCATTTTTAGGAAAGGGAATTTTTTAATGGTGTTTAACGCCCGTTTTTACTCTGAGGTACCACAGGTAGTGGACACTGATGATGCATGAAATGGTAAATTGGGAAGTTCTTTTTTTTTAAAGGAAGAAACCGTTCCAGACCTAAATTTAGTATATCTCCCAGGCATTTGCCATTTATGAGGATTGAGGAAAACCTGAAAAAAAAAACTCAATCAGGGAGGACGGTCCTGGTGGGATTCGAACCCCAGATTTCCCGCTTACGAGTCCGCGCCTTAATGACCTCCCCATTTGCGATACGTTAGTCTATGAGCAACACGTTTATACCATTATTTTTTCGCAAATAATTAGTTCTTTTATCGGTTTTAAATATGAATCTTTTCAAGAGCTCTCATGTGAAGATATGAAATTAGTTGGAAGTAAATCTGGTGTCACATTTTTGCTCATTCGTTTGTAGATTTAAGAAATGAACGTTTATGTTATAGCGTAGCTAGCTATTTAACATTTATATTAATCGATTATTATAATTAGTGAGTGCAAATTTAAGGAAAGAATTAACACACTATGAACATGACATTATTACTAGGGTGCCTGTATTGTTAGCTTGAAAACTGCAGTATACCGAACCAAGTTTAAATCGATTTACTTCTTCACTTTTTGCCATTATGCAGGGTGTTAATT
Organism: Metallyticus violacea; assembly: GCA_030762175.1. NCBI lineage: Eukaryota > Metazoa > Arthropoda > Insecta > Mantodea > Metallyticidae > Metallyticus > Metallyticus violacea. The sequence continues at coordinate 63,234,435 of CM060831.1, forward strand.
AACTACGCTGAACAATTTTAGAGTAGGGGTGCCTTAGACAAGGAAATGTATAACTTATCTGTTCAAATTTCGAAGCTATGGCTGTAAGAAACCAGTACGCCACTGGCTACTGAAGATTTCATTCGATAGACTGAAAAGTAATGAGATTTGGCTGTCGTGTAACGGAATATCTCTGAATGTACAGTTCTGCAGCTGCTAAACCATTAGTTCTTGTTTCTTCATAAATAAGAGGTATAATTGCAAGTACACAGAAGGTGTAAACGCTCTCCATTTTGCCTCGTAGACAATGCAACAAAGTGAAGCCTAGACCAGGAAACGCTACAAGTTATTACTCTTACCAATCTTGATATGTGTATCGCAGCACTTCTTTCGTGTTGCCACACTTCAAATTAAATATTAATTAAAAAAATAATATCTATATCAAGAGATCTGAATCTATGAGCTTCGTGTTGTGCATTAAGCCTAACGAGCAAATAGAGAGCTGCTTCCAAACAAGACTACATAGAGAAATCAGCCGGTAATGGGTGTTCAGTGGCGCACTGTCAAACTACGCGAGATGTGAAACATTTTTTGTGCCACTAAATCTTGAAATGGATGATGTTGACTATTGAAAATCAGCATTTCTATGCACGCGAAGCACTTTTGAGGACATTCAAAATACTTTTTCACCCCACCTTGCTTAAATACCAACTTATCAGCGTCCGATGTTGTTTAACACCATGGAATGCACTATTTTTAGTCGTGAACCTTACATTCCTTATGTCAAATTCCTTGTATATGACTACTTTACTACAAAATTATTTCGGTGCAGTTAATTAACACATCTTTATATAACAGCGCAATCGAGATATTTTTAATATGTGCTTCCCGATTCCAACAACTCCTGAAAGAGATAATTAAATTAATCTTATTCTGCCAAACTTCAGGGACGCGCGTTGTAACGAAAGTCATATTTTTTAATATTTTGGGGATTTTTATGACTTCAGACTTTGTTGTTAATTAAAGGAGGTAGTGTTTTTTATTCTTGAATAATGTTCCTAGCCATAATGCAATGTCTCTTGAAGCATGAACAAGTGTCGGCTCGCTGTCTTGAACTTGGAAGGGTTGGGCTACACAGTCTCTTCCTTGACCCTCAGGTGAAGATGTTCTCCCCCTCTTTCTTGGCACACCTACAGTCCATTGTCCCTTATGTATTAACGTCCGTTTGGTGCCATGCTCCCGTACATGCTAAGTATGAACAGCCATATTAATAATTCTAATTTCACTCCTGCATCTTTTCCAAATTAATTTGTATTGAGAGATTACTTCTTTCTGACAAACAAAATTGACCCACTTGTATCTACATCTAGAGCTTTACTTACAGTTTCAACTAAAACTTGTGTAAACTTTATATGATTGTTGAACTAACGGGACGTTTCCTTCAGTTGCAGTTAAGAGCTTCTCCATTGCACAGCATTCTTTAATTCAAGTTTTATTTAAGAACTTCAAGAAGCAGGCTATCAGTTAATTATTTGTACTTCCCTATGAATGTATGCAACTTGTGAATGCAGTTTCAAGGGAACGTTTTATTTATTAACCTATTTAAGAAATGAATGAAGACTATTTAAGCCGTCATTTGTAAACATGCGGTGCCTAAAAATGGCTGTAGCGTACAAAGGGCCGTCATATTATGCTTTTATTTAACACTGTAATACTTTCCAAGGATTTTTCCTTATTTTTAAATAAATTTCTACTTGAAGATGATAAGATGGTAATGTAAAATGAGGTTATGTGGACAGATGTAAATGAAACCTTTACGCAAACTGATTTTTTTGTTTGTTTGCATACAGAATTTCCTTTCAAGAACTCTCCCTAGTGAATCTATAAGAAACTCTAATACTTATGTTTGGATTAAACAGTGAAGCAACACTTGGCCATAACCCTTATAGATGCTACTACCCATGTCTAACTATTATTTTCTATTATAGATTTAAAACGAAAAGGCAGACATTACAAAACAGGCTTCTCATTTATTTTGTGTTACAAATATATTACAAAACCAGCATACTTTATAATGTATTTGTAATCCACGGCTTTACTTCCCTTCCGAAGGATTTTTTGTACCCGGAAAAAACCACGGATCCTAGATAGGATTGAACCTGCGATCCTTGGTTTAGGAGAACAAGTATGGTTACCACTACACCACCAGAACCGACATTCACAGTGACGTAACGTCGCAAAAAGTCCGTCGAGTCGCGTCTGCACTCCTTAGAAAGGTTCATTCAGATGATTAACTGTTAGCAAAAGCGGCATCCATTTTTTTAATGGTGTTTAACGCCCGTTTTTACCACTAAGGCACCACAGGCGGTGGACACTGATGATACATGAGATGAAATGATAAATTGGGAAAGGATTTTTTAATTAAGAAAAGAAACGTTCCAAGCCTAAGTTTAGGGTACCTCCCCGGCATTTGCCATTTATGAGGACTGAGGAAAACCTGGAAGAAACGGCAGGCAGAGAGGACGGTCCTAGTGAGAATCAAACCCCAGACCTCCCGCTCACGAGTCCGCACCTTAACGACCTCGGCTATCCGCGGCGGTCCCATCCTTTCGCATGTGCAAAATGTTAACAGACACGATTTATTAAGATCTTTGCAATCTTATTAGCTCATGCACCTTCTTGATTTGTCTATCCTTTAACACGGCATTGTGGATTTTTGCGACATTTTCTTCAGAAATTGCGGTGAACGTTGGTAATCAAAAGTGTAAGAACGACCGCGTTTAAACTCAGCAGCCGTAAAAATGATGGTGCAATCTTTCAAAACAGGATCCTATTACTTTTTTTTATTGGCGTTAAAGCTTTTAAAACGAAGTATTTAATCATGCGCGATGTTCAGTTTTTTTGTGTTTCTATTTTGCTGAAAAAGCCTCAACGTGTTTATTTTTCTGGACTGTAGCAACCAAACAAATGAAAACACCTGTGTGAAAATGCGCGATGTACCATTTAAAGAGTCGTGTTTGAGAGTTCTCTTTGCTACCTCTCTGTCAGAACGAGAACTTTTCCAATCGTGCTCGCATCAGGCATTGCCATCAGTTCCTCTGTCTATAAAATATGCAATGAAAAGTTTTTATTCTCAATGTTTGCATATAATAAAATTATTTAATAAATAAATTATTTATGAAAGATTTTATAGCAGCTGCATGAAATACTTTTTTTTTTCTATAACGGGTAGGTACTTTGCCAGAAAACAAATAGCAACAAAGTGTTCTCCAGAGTAAAGGCAACCATTTTCAACATCTTTCATCCATTTCTCTACCAGAATTTGTTTCTTCAAAATTACCATATCGCTTTCCTTAAAAAAAAAAGAAAGAAAGAAAGAATGAAAGAAAGAAATAAACTTTAGTAGGAACAACACCGCCACGGGTAGCCGAGGTCAATAAGGCAGGGACTCGTGAGCGGGAGGTCTAGGGTTCGAATCCACCAGGATCGTCCTCCCTGACAGGTTTTTCCAGGTTTTCCTCAGTCCTCATAAAAGAGCAAATGCCGGGGAGGTAGCCTAAACTTAGGCCTGGAATATTTCTTTCCTTAAAAATATATCCTTCCTTTACCAATATATAATTTCATCTCATGTATCATCAGTGTCTACCGCCTCGGTAGTAAAAACGGGTGCTAAACACTAGTAAAAAAAAATAAGAACAATATAAATTCTGTTCCATCAAATTTCTGAGCTTTCTGTTAAGGAAAATCTTGCTCAATGGACAGGAGCATTGTCTTGCTGTAGCGAAGCCCTTTCAAGCAGGTAGCGGCGCCTAAAACGTAGTTCATATGGCATAGTACAACTCGGCGTCAACTGCAAGGCCATTTGCGAATAGTTTAAAATAGACAACCTTCTGAAACTCCACATGTAGAGCCCATCTTGCATAGAACAATGTTGATAAACTACTGAATTGGGGTTTTTGTTTCTCAGAATTCGTAACAAGAGACATTTATCATTTCATGTCCGGTAGGTAGCCTGGGGGATTTTTAAAAAGTTGTTTTCAAAGTCTAAGTGTTGGCTGTAAGGCTGTTGATAAAGTAGGGAGCTGACAAGTTTCTTCGAACATTTTCCTTCTATAAAGGAAGGATCTTCTCCACCATTGAATGGCTTAACACCTCTTAACCTTCTACCCTGCATAGAAAGTTTTCGAACGAGAGTTTGGCTGGAAGCAGACTTACTAATGCGCCGACCCCCGACATAACCGGTCTGAAACTCTGCCTATCTTTAAGTTAAGCACAAATTACTATAGGTGCCTTGTCACAGTCGCTGTTTCCTTATCATTCAAAGAAGTTTAGTATACACTTGGTTTTCTCCGTGCTTCAATATCTGTTCTGCGAAACATTTATGCTTCTCGGTGAAGAATATGAAGAGTGGATTAAATACTTCTTAACACTCTGCAAAATCAAATACAAAAAATTAACCTGCAACCTGCAATTGCTTGACAATAGTGACTATATTATGTTTTCTTATTAAAAGTTTTGCAGTTGTGTTTTGCGAAAATTGTGTTTGCTGTGTAAGTAATCGAAGGTAATTTAGGTATACGATTTAATTTAGCTCCAATTTTGTCTAGTAAGCCCACGCAGTTCTACCCATGGCTTCATATCCAGAATAGATTCCATTTATCTATATTTGTTTACAAGTAATCATTTAGCTTCTTTGGAAGGGGAAGATGCGTCAGGAAATTTTATTAAACTTATAACGTCATTACACAAAGCTGTAATAACACACGTATCGTACAGAAAAACTTGGCGTTATTAAAATTCTAACACAACTTATTAAACACAAAAAATACTAGCCTGTGCTCTGACTGAATGAACCAGGGAGAAACAAGATCAGAAGTGAGGCACTACAGATGCTTCGGATGTCCGTAGTACAGCGCTATAAGCGGCCAAGCTCATACGCGAAGGATCTGTATTTCTTCAGTTGCTAACTTCTCATTCAAAACAAATTTCCAAATAAATCTAAGAAGCACGCAAATTGTTATTTTATCGCAGCATCTTGCCTAGCAACTCACAGGAAAATGAATATAACATTTATAGGAAACATTTTAGCTAACTAACGCGATGTGCAAGTAATTTATACATATAATATATGTTTAAAATTTCTGTTTCATTTTTCTGTTCACATCATGTAATCTAGTCTCTACTGATTTCATATTTTATAAATACGTAGAGTCAATTTAACCAATATAACATTAATTTAGTTTCTTATTATTGATATTGATCATTATAAAAACAAACAATAATATCAGAATTTGGAAGCAATAAAACCAAATATTTGTCTTTCGATTTTTTAAGATACTGACAGAATTCGATAGGCAACCGCTCAACACACAACTTGACAAAGGTGATTGAGGGTTAAAGGAGGCGTTAGAGAAAGAAGCTGGTATTGAAATAGTAGCTAGAACGTAAGCTTCTGTTAGGAATGTACACAATGCGTTAGACAGCAATCAAAAAGCAGTAAAGTAGGCAGAGAGTGGCAGACACCCCCTGCAGCTCGCTGGATGTTATCTGAATAGACCCATAACGCTTCCGACCCTGCACATCAAGAATTAACCCGTATACTTTTTATCCCAGGGATCTGTCATGTTGAATGCTTGTTTTCTTTACGGCCATCAACTTTCCCCGCCGCGAAACAATTCCCTGTCTATTACGTGAGTACAATGCTTGTTGCTTCTTCCTGAACACCGTCATAGAGTGTTTTATGACCCGTTCCTAGGATCGTAAGCATCATAAATTCGAAGCCCGCCTTGTACATTCTATCTACATGTTGTTCTATACTTGTTGTGGTTTCTTACCTGTGTTTAGGGCATGAGGCTATAAAAAGTACGTAAAAAGGATACGTTTTTACATAAAAACTGAGAACTAATGGGATAATTTATGAATATACATATGTGAAATTTGTCAAAATCTTCGAGAAATATTACTATTGTTGTTTATTTTTTTTGGGGGGGGTTAAGGAAATACTGAAAACTTCCCACTACTACAACACATACCACTTTTTGTTACTTACAATATGATCCAAATATACCTACTAATCATACGATAATGCCAATGGTAAGTCAATGCTTTAAGGAAGAAAATGCGTTATGAAAGTTAAGTCAATAGCTCAATGTTTGTCCCTTTTCCTAATTTCTATTTGAAACAGTTATAATGGAATTTTTATGAAGTTCATAACCTGTCATATGATTCTGTGAGACTGTAGCAATGCTGGAGCATGTGGTTAAACAGGGTTTGAACCCGCGACCTTGGGTTTAGAAGGCAAGTCTGCATGGAATGGTATCCATGCAATAAATAATCTTCCAGATTAAAAAATACACGAAGGCCTTTTTCACATCTCAGATGATTGTCCCAGTCAGAAAATTGTTCAGCTTCTGTGCTGTTTAGCTCATATTTTAAAAATTGTGTAAAAATAATAAGAAGGAAACGGTTATGTTGTCAACGATAAATACTTTGGCTTATTAGTATTTCCTCGTTAACAACTGGAGAAACTTCTAGTGTTATCAAATGTTTATATGAACTGTGGTAAAGACCTACTGTCTGAACGCACCAATAAATGTTAACTTCAGCCAAAATCAATGTAATATAGACAAACTCCAAATGGAGTGATATCGAATGGTAGCTTACCTAGAACTGCGGGAGAGTTTATCATTGTTATTGTTGATGCTTTCTTTGACCTGTCGGTGGTTAATAAGCATATCGTAGCAATAATAATAATAATAATAATAATAATAATAATAAAATAAAAAACAGAATGACTAGTTGGAGTTTCGGAACTGTGGAACAAAATGGATGAAATAGCAAGGAAGTTTCTTTCGCCGTTTTTGTTAAACTTATGAATGATTCAAAAATATTATAATTCACTAAATGGTCCTCATATTTATCTGTGAAGATACTATCGCCGTTGGGAGAGTCGTGTAGTAAACAACACATCAAGCAGATGTCAGCACTCTCAGTCTCACAGTTGTACAAGTTATCAATCTGTTATGAAGGACTCGCTGAAATTAGTACTTAGTACTTAGAAGAACTTTAACATCGCCAATACAATTCGTATGATAGGGGACCTCATTTTTTTCAAAATTTGCCAAAACAAACTCTTCTAAAAGATGTTTCTCATTTAACCAAAATTTAATATTTTTCAAAAAATTACTTTAATAATATGTATTAAAATTAAACACTGAAATACTTGAAGAAAAAAAATTAAACTTGAAAAAATATTGATTTGTTTGTAATGTCTTTCTCTAAAGTAGATAGGAAACAATTTAGCTCTTTGCATTATTTGAACTATTGCATCATATTGAAAAGTTCCGTATATTTTAATGTGAGTTTTACATAAGTATTTTGTTGCTCTTCAGGAAGGTGTTGTAATTTTAAATATCTCGCATTGCAAACCTTTAAATGATTTGTTTTTCGATTTTTTTTTGTTTCCAGTGCTGCTGCAATATATATATATATATATATATATATATATAGTTAATTACTAAATTAACAGTAATTATAAAAGCAGAAAAGGATAAAACACTAAGAGAAAGTCACACTTGAAATCGCTATATTTCATACTACGAGTTCTTCAATGGCAAGAAGCTAGACAAGTGAAGGTGATAAAAGTAAATATTGAGTATCGAAGGTAACACTATGCATGGAAACAGATGAAACTAGATATGAGAGTGTGGGGAAAAAAACTAATACGTAAGATTTAAACCAGGAGGTATACGCGCTTTATGTAAAAATATAACTGCCATTTCTCTATCTCTGAGTAAAAAAAACCCACCTGGTTTAAATCTTACGTATTAATTCCCCCCCCCCCACACTCTCATTTCTAGTTTCATCTGTTTCCATGCATAACGTTACCTTCGATACTCAATATTTACTTTTATTACCTTCACTTGTCTTTTTGCCATAGAGGAACTCTAGTAGTTCGAAATATAGCGATTACAAGTGTGACTTTCTCTTAGTGTTTTATCCTTTTCTGCATTTATAATTACTGTTAATTTAGTTACATTGCTAATAGTGTTACATTATTTTTCTTTTATATTGTATAAATACATATGTATATTCCGGATCCATTTTCATTTTATATTTTTATCCTGTATATGCGAGGAAAGATATAAAATGAATATGGGTTCGGAATTTATATATATATATATATATATATATATATATATATATATATAGTCATTATTTTATATACCATTAAAATTGTTTGTTTTCTTGATTTTTATGTTTGTTTGTTTTTATGTTTTCTCTAAAAGTCAGCCTCTTTTTTATCATTTAGAACTTTTAACATTTTGTGTTCGTATGTTATTAAAATTATATAAATCGTTATATATTTACATTTATACTGTTACATAATATTTGTATTATTAAAAAGGAATATATCATAAAAATGAATTTCAAACACTAAAAATATATTGAACATTTTTACTACATTTATGTTCTCTTAATGCGTTGTCAATGTTTACGTTAAATAAAACGTCTGATAAGTAGCGCTGTTATTTTGTTTCTTCATTCACAATGTTATTTAATGATAATTTAATTCATACATACTGTGAATTATAAATTTAAAAACTAATTAGACAATTACTTTGAGTGCAGATGCAAGTTTTTTTTCTCTCTTACTTTAAAGTGCGTATTGTTATTTGATCTATCGAACGTTTTCATATTTTCTACTATAATAGAACAATGTTATCAATCTTAGTGCACCAACGCTTTGGGATTATAAAACGCAAGTATATCAACAAAAAAGTTGTACTAACGTTCCAGATGAAGGAAGTGTTAATGCTAAACAAAAGCTGCCACCAATGCGTTGCTTCTACAAATGCCATACAATACACCGAATTACCAGAGACAACTTCCTGTACACTTCTTTAAATTTATTTTTTCTTCTGATGCTCCTCTATAAGAGTCATTTTTGAACGTTTTAAGTCATCCTTAGTTTAAAAATACTGCTACTTGAAGCAATAAACCACATTACAATGCGTCTATAAATAAAGTTTTTTTTCATTAGAGGCTAAGGAACAGTAATTGTTGAGAATAGCCAGCTGGTAAGAGATGAAGAGAGAGTAGTACATTTTTTTTCTACAGCAGCATCAAGCGTTCCGTTGAAAGCGGCAAAGAGGGTTTATCTATAAAGCTATAAACCACGGATTTAACACACCCTCTAGCCTGAGTGTTGACACTAACTGGTTCAGGCTTCGGAAGCGAAGCATGACACAGGCCAATTGGATTGCGGTTAGATCATAAGGGTACCAAACTTGCGGGCTTCCGACAAGTAGCAAGAATCTCTTTACGCCAATAGCCTTGCCTGTATTCAGAACCAATTTTCCAGCTCTCGGTTTCCACGCGGGTATCGTACACTAAAGGTACGAACTAAATTCAGGGAAATTGTTCATTGTTAAGTTCTGCAAGCTGTACTATTGCCATAAGGGAATGAGGGTGCGATATAATTTTAATTTATATATATATATATATATATATATATAGTTGTAATAATGTAGAATTACATTAGCTAGTGCTGTAAGACAGTACCTTTTATAGTAATGTTTCTATTAACTATTTTGATCTTCAGAATTTTTTCTTTAGGGTTAAAACTATACAAGACCTGTGAATTTCTTCTTAACCTAAAAAGATCGTCTTATTTTAATACACTTTACCATTGTAGCACTATTTGCCCCTAGACAATGACCGTTGTGAAACTATCTTTCATTAATTAATTGCATTTTTCAGTTGTCACAACACAGCGTTTAAAAGCATCTCTTAAAAGGTTAACAGGTTCTCTCGGCATAAGATGAATGAATGTTAAATAATTCTTACTGTGAAAATGTATAGATAAAGGCTAGATATCAAATTATTTAATGAAACTTAAGTAGGTAAATAATAATATAAAAAGCCAATTGAAAGTTTGCAAACCCCTTGCTATTCACAAACAACAAAACAATATTAGCTAAATGAAAGCATAACAAATTTGAACATGAGAATAAATGCTACTTCACACAAAGTGCCCAAAATGTGCACCATTTGCCATTGCACATGTTTCGCATCGTTTTCTCCAGCTTTGTTAAACTTTGTAATGTTTTTTATCTCTTCCGCTGATTTAATTCTTTCTCGCAATTTTTTTATTTGATTTATTTAAGAACGCTCTTTAAGATTTTAAGTCATCAGTGTCCCATTCAAATCAGGGTGTGAAACGGCTGACAATTTTGCTCAAAGACCTCTTTTTTCAGGCTTGAGGTTCTTTATTGTGCCGTAAATTTACGACACGGGATCGACAGATTTACTTCCCTTCCGAAGGAAGACATACTTAGGATTTTATGGAAAAAATCCATCGATCTTGGCCAGGATCGAACCCACGATCTTGGGTTTAGGAGGCAAGTATGGTTACCACTACACCAACAGGATCGACTTAGGGTTTTCAGTGAAATATGTTATAGCTATCATATGCCATATTGAAATGAAGAAAATCATGAGATATAGGCCCGGGAATCTTATTGGTTCATTTCCCAGCGATCCTCGTCCGAGGTAGGTTTTATGTAAATGATCATGCAGAGCTGTACAAAATCCACTTCTCTTTGCCAGAGGAACAGCTTCATGCAAAAATGTGAGAGTTTGTTGAAGAAACTGTCAAACGGATAGTCAAACGGAAACTGTCAAAGTCTATAATTCCTGCCCAAACATTTACTGAAAATTTATGTCGACATATTGCGTGTGGTTTCTTCTATGCCGATATTATGGAATTTAGTAACTCCGTTTCGTGAAGTTTGCTTAATTCATTTCCAATATAAGAGGTTGAAAATCTTCTCCATGTTGAAAAAAAAAAAAAATCACTCAGAATATCCTTGAGGCACAATGCCCTGCAATGATAAATTTGAGATGCTTAAAAATTGCATACTTTTTTTCCAATCATGACTGAAATAGGGAGGTTATTATCTAAATATTTTAGTACATGACTTAGTGTTTATATATATGCAATGTCAACATTTCTCCTATGTGCAGCTGAGTGGCCATGTTGATAAGCAAAATGCTTGTTTACTCATTGAACACGTGCACAATATTGGCCGGGCTATGATGTCTGGCTCCTTCAGCTCATAGAATCCCATGCACTTGTACAAAATTTAATTTTTAAAAATTAATTTTTATACTATCTTTCGTTACTTATTTTTGAACCACCCTGTATAATATGTATAACACCAGAATATTTGGAAAAGTAATTATTAAATAAATGGCTCCCTTTTCAATATAAATGGATAACAGTTGGGTGTCTTCTAGCACTTTTGTAATTATTACGATATTACAGTAAATAAATGAGTACTGATTATTTTTAATCACTTTTACGAAATTCTTAGTTTGAGTAGCTGTAGTTGAAGAGAATTTAAAGGGAAAGAAACGTCTTTTCTTATATGCTAAACCTTTACTTTATCTTTATAAATAAATTAAACATATATATATATATATATATATAATATCTGCTTCATTACATATTTATAAACATATTTCAGAAGTTTTGTCTACATGTCCCTATACAGCGTTCTCAATTTGATTACATAAAAGCAGGACTTTAGTTATCACGCAACAAAACAAGAGACAAATTCGCCTGTCGTCGACTTCTGATGGTTTTGCGCAAAGCCAGCCCAACTCATTCTCTCTATATTCCGGATCTCTCGCCTGGAATTGCTAAAAGCTATACAGACCTTACCGTTTCATCTTCTCAGGTAGAGGTAGATTGCAACCTTCTTCTTTATTACGACTACACAGAAACCTGCTACTTACTGTTGCTTAAACGAGAGGATATATACAATTAAAGTTAGGAGCTATGTAAGCGTAAGTTAACAATCAAATTTATTCTGAAGTTACAAACCAATCTATGGTGCATTTGAACAATTGTATGCTTTCGTTATTAAATTAATAACAATGAAAATATTAATAAAATTGAAGACAGAAAAATATTAATAAAACAACAAATCATTTTCCCACATAATCACTAAGATATAAACAAAAAGCTAAAAGTTGGCGAGGTCCTTAAGGCGCGGACTCTTGAGCAGGAGGTCTGGAGTTCGTTTCCTGGCGGTACCATCCTGAGTTTTTTTCCTCCATATTTTCCTGACTTCTCATAAATTGCAAATGTAGGGAAGGTACCCTATACTTAGGCCTATATTTTCCTCTTTTAAAAGAATAATTTCTCAATTTATCATTTAATCTCATTTGATGCCTTGGTGTAAGTAAGTAATTAAGATTAAGACAGACGAAGATAATCTAAATATTAAATATAAATATTTAAAGGAATGCATTTTTCATTTACAATAGATCAGGGTGCTATAAGTCTATTTCTTTTCTTCTTTTTCTTCTTCTTACTACATACTTTAGACTTTGCTGTCTGTAGCAATCCTCTTGCTATCGTTTATTTCTGGTTCCTCTTCGTTTATACTTTTTAATGTTCCCTGCTAGTCTACCGGTTTTTTATTCTTATATTCTTTGGATTTATCGTTCAAATTATATCTTCTCTAATTTCTTTTATGTTTCATTTTTATCCTGGCAAGCTTTCTTACATCCTACAACTGCCCTTAGACATTGGACCTGATTTACTTTTATTACATTTTAATTTTTTTGCCATTATCTTAATTTCACTGCCATATAATAGTTTTGATGCCACCACCAGTTAATAAAAAATTAATAAAGCAAACTTTCTTGCTTTATTTTGTGGTAATTTTTACAATATAATTTTTATAATTAAAAGATTGAATATTATGTTATTTATTTGTTTTGTTTTTGTAGGACACACGACATCCTAAACATTTAAATTTCTCTACGTGTTCAATTATATTATTTTATTTCCCTTTAAATTCTTTAACTTTAATTTTATTAGTGGACATCGTGTTATATTTTATTACTATTTAATTAATTTCATATATTAACTTATATAAACAGTAACAGAATAGAAGATAGCAGAAAGTGACTGACAAATACCTGAAAACAGATGAGCATCTGCAAACCTTAGGAAGTATAAAAAAATATTTATTTAATAATTTTTATGGTGGGAAATAAATTTAGGATTTCTTTCTTGTATACTTTTACATTCTTACTAGCTCACTTTTTAACATATTTTCCGTAAATACAGCCACAATTACATTTTTAATAACTTCCTTTTACATTTGTCACAATCCTCTTGCCACATTTTGGCTTATCGCTTCCAGGCAGACTGCCTGCGTTGTTCACAAAGACTGTACATATTAAATAGGTTCACGTCACACATGTTACGCACGCGCAATGAGCCTTGTGATATACTCAGAAGGAATGGCGGCATTATCAAAGTACTCATCTCCGTGGGACATTAATCTGGCTAATTGCAACAGAAGTCCCTTACATATATACCGGCCAGCTCGGCTTATACTGAGCTGGCAACAGTCTGCATATGTACCTTAGAACTATTGGTTTTAAAAACAGAATTGTATGCGAGACTTTCTAGCGTTCTATGCGGCTCCCGGCGCTTTCTGATGTACAATGTGACACATTTTCAGTATTTTGACATCTTTCAACTCAAGACAGCAAGAAGTTTTCATAGAGCTGTTGGGGAGCATATGGAAATTCTCAATAAAGAGAAAGAAATATGTTCTGTATATTATTTCTACTTTACAGAGTAAGACAATTTCCTTTTTGATTCGTAAAGACTTGCAAAATGGATTACCATGAAAGAATAAAAGCAAGCTCGTCATGATTTGTTGATTTGTTTTATTTACAGACGCTCTTTAACATTTAGGATCATCAGCGTCCAATTCAATTAAGGGCGTGAAACGGCCGACAAATTTTGCTCAGAGGTCTCTTCTTTCAGGCTTGAGGTTTTTTACGTGCCGTAAATGTACGACACGGGACCCACGACTTTACTTCCCTTCCCAAGGAAGTCATACTTAGGATTTTTACGCCAGAAAAAAATCCATCGGTCCTGGCCGGGTTTGAATTCGCGATCTTGGGTTTAGAAGGCAAATATAGTTACCACTACACCACCAGGACCGACAAGCTCGTCATGCATTATATAAATTAAATGATATAAGAAAAGTAAGACTTCATGAGCTATGCAATATTTTGAATACATGGAAGTGTAAAGAACTATAAAAAATTGTTAAGTTTTTATATACGAAGGCATTCTAAACATTTCTGGGTCTTACAATGAAGGAATGCGTTTTAAACTTGCACTTTATTTATATTTTAAAGGTAATCTCCAATTAGGTCAATATAATTATTCCAGCAACGTTCCTTCTCTGAAATTATTCTTTGCAGCTACAATCGACTCTTTATTTAACGAAAATGGTTGACCAGTGATTAAAAATAATATCATAGGGAACCGCTGTAAGTCATCGAAAGCCAAAGTTGATTGGGTGGGTACTTCAAAAAACCATACTGCAAATGGATAGAAATTGCTTACTAGGAGCTTCTTATTCATTCAGTCCTTTTCATTTTGTGGTGAAAATAATAAGAAAATAATGTCAAAACGTGCAATATTTTAAAAACATAAATTGAGGAATACATTCTTTCAATCCAGTGTGGTGAAAATATTGCCAACATAACCTGTAACCAACCTACCTTACGGACAGAAATGCATCTCCTCCAGCGTTTTATTCCTGCTTTAGATGGTATTAGTATATTTTCTAATGCAGCTCCTTTATTTAAATTTATACCAGAGCTAGACGAACCGTGAAATCATTTCAAAAATCGTGTTCCAGAAAAAAACCAGTGACTTAGAATTTGTGCTGTTCTTTACTATATCTTTCATATATTTAGATTTTCCTTATAATACGAGGGCTGTTTTATTTCAACCTCAGATCGCTCTACTACGTGACCAGACAAGCATAAGGAGGCAGATGCGCTACTATTCCACCATAACGTCCGCCAAGGCCAAGTTCAATACTTCAGTTGGAGCTGAGTTACAGGCACTTCAACATGGCCGACATGATTGATTCCCCTGCCAAGTGCGAGTTGCGAAGCGTCATTCGTTTTTTACAGGCAGATGGGAATAGTGCAGCGGAAATCCATTGCAAAATGAGCCCTGTTTATGGTGCAAAATGTATGAGTTAGGGTGTTGTGCGTGAATGGGTAGGAAATTTAAAGGATGATGATGATTTCATAATTAAGGTGAATAAGAAATCGCTGAAGACCTTGTTCAGCAAGTTGATCAAGTGGTTCAAGAGAGATGGAGGTTTACCACCAGTGAGTTGAATTTCAAAACATTTCAAGGTCAGCTCTTTACACGATTGTTACAGAACACCTTGGCTATCGAAAACTTTGTCCACGCTGGGTTCTTAAAAAGACCTATCTCCATACGCTGACGGCAACCTTTATGAAGTTTGGATAGCTCGTCTATCGATATGACAATTACTTAATCTTCACGGTGACTAGGTGGAAAAGTAACTGTGACTGTACTTGACTCCTGGTAATAAAATCATTTTATGATTCACATTTGTCTTTTTGTCCCATCGGAGGTTGAAAAAAAAACTCGTATTTATTTCCTTTTCTAATACTTTTAACTCATTTTTAATCCACACTTCCCTATCACTTTTAAATACAATTTCTTTGCATTTTCACCCGAGTAATTTGCCTTTATTTCCTTCACTGCTTCCTTATGTATCTCCGCGAACTTTTTTAAAAGCAAACGCCTCATAGAACACAAAGGGGCATCCGGTAAACAGTACAGATATGCAATAATAATGACATTTATGTGCTCATTTTAAAATGTTATTTCTATTGTGTAGCGTATCAAATATAAGTAAACCACATACAGTGATATACCTATCAACCTTTCCCTTACCATTTGCTGTCCATGTGCGAGAGTGTCTAATAGCGAAAGGCGTTCCATATTTTGGCAAATGTGAACCTTATTTGGAATTGTTGTAGGAAACTGAAAACAATCTTCTTAACAAAGCTTGGCGTTTTTCAGTAGTTCTTGCATATGTGCCAATTATGTGAGTAATGTACTTTTCATACTATATATGCGCATTTAGCATAGGTCGTTTACAAAAATTACTACCTGCCAGAGCATAGTCATTGCCAAATCGACAGCTAAGAAAATAGCTGCAGAGTTAGTAAACAATAGGATAGACGTTGTGTCAAAATGCCAAGTATTAATTTGTTTTACACCGCAATAAATAAATAATATGACAAACATGAATATTGAAGCTGTCATGCACGTGCAGAAGTGGCACCACCCACAACCCACACAGTTCACCTTGCAGGCGCCATGTAAAGTAGTCTATCTCGCTGAGTGTTCACTAGTGTCCCTGCAGGTCTCTGACCTCCCTCCATAGAGGCTGCAAACCATACCGCGTCCGTCAGCAGCTACGAGAGGGAAAGCTGTGCACAATCAGAAACTGGCTTGTTCATGTTGCGTCCGAAAGCACATATAAACGTACTTTGGGTAACGGCCAAACTACTCATTTCATTGAGATAGTAAATAGAAAATGACGTAAACCCAAAAGTAATCTTTCTGAGAGTGTCCTTTTGCTCTGTTTTTATAATTGATTTATTTGTTATCAAATTATTCTTTATTTTTTCACTTATTATAATCGATTATCAAATATTAAAATAGCAAACTGACTTCTGTGACACCAACAAAATTCAGCGAAGAATTCCATTAGACATTTCTCAAATTCTTCCGTTGTTGCCAAAGATTTTTCCTTTCCTCAAATGTTAAGTCACTATTTAAAGTTGAACTCTATCCATAATTTTCGTCATGCGCATGTCTCCAAACTCTATGCTTAAACCTCGCCATATTATTCTTAATTTATGCACTCTGAGCATTTTGGTGATCGAAGCAAAATTCGTCTACTTTCTTTACACGCCAAACTCAGCAGCTTCATGAAGCCTTTTGTAAAGGGATTGGACAAGGATGGACGAGCTTTCAAGTACCTATGAGACAAATTTCTGTAACTGAAACGGAAGGAATCTTCATTGGTCCTCGAACTTATGAACTTCCTGTGGACAAAAACTTGGACAAGTTCTCCAGTGCGATAAGCAACCAGCCTTTGAAAGTGTATGACCTCTTGAGTAGCCGAAGAGCTGGAAATTGTGTTGAGTTTATAAATAATCTTTTAGATAATATAATCGATTGAGTGTATCATGTCCCTCAAATTTCACTTTCTTGTCTCTCATTTCAGAAAACTGAGATGCAGTGAGTGATAAGCATGGTGAGCGATTTCACAAGATTTTAAGCATGAAATGAAGATATAGTGCGGGTGAAAATCTGCTAAGCTTGCACACTGCTGGTGAGCATCGGCAAGAGATACACAAGAACAAGATTATAGGCGACAAGCAAAGAGAAGAAACACTTATTCATATGCCGCTATTGAAAAGTAAAGGCTCATCGAGAAGTTACTCCGCAGTCATTTTGTAGCCGAAATTTTACTAGGGAAGCGAATTCGGGGAGCAGCACTGAGCACGCGCCACTGTTTTCAATAGTGGAGAAATTTGTTGATGACCCGTTACACCTTCAGTTCCTGTGTGTTTTGTTGCTTTGTTTATTTTGTGTTTTGCAATTGATTGAATTATACCTAACATTTTTAATTTAACAATGTTAACTTTTTATTTTCATTATAATTATGTATAGAAGAACAACGGCTATCTCCAAACTATAGCTAATAAAATAATATCGTTATCAGATTCTTTTCTCTAGATCAAAATTGACTGCAGTTTGATTACTTAAATTGAGGAGACAACTTTATTTTTTTTTTTTTGACCAGTGTTATTTTAAGAAAAATTTTATAGCATTGGCAGTTTTCCATATCCCGTTCTATCTTGCATATAATCTTTCTTAAGTAACTTTATGCTACACATTGCCTATTCTGAGGTTATTTCCAAGTTCTACTTGTTGTTTCCGCTAGGAACCAGCTAAATATCTTGCGTGGCCATCTCTCTTCTTACAATTTTCTGAAGTGACCATACCAAATTAATGTCCTTTCTTCTATTCTATTTATAATACTTCCTTTTACAATGACTTTAGGTGAATGCTATAATTAAACTTTAATTTTACTATTCCTTCTAAACACATCTGCTTCTAATGCTTGGATTTTTTATTCTGTTTTTCATTTAATTCCGGCATTTTCAAAGCATAGAGTACCTTATAAGTCCTTTCTTTAGGATAGTTCTGTCACTTTACTCCCAAATTTCATTCAGTTGTGTATAGCTTCTCTTTCTTAATTAATTCGATTATAAGAGGATTGTTTGCGATCTATGGTAATAAGTTAGAAGCCAGAAGCGCCACAAGTGAATCTGTGGAAGCGAATCTAACTTCGGCAGTAACCAATATTTAGTTAATGTATTGCTACTGAAAATATAACCCCTCTGTAAATGGTAAAATTACAGTTCTTTCTTTTTTTTTTTTTTTTTTTTTTTTTTTTTTTTTTTTTGAGATTATCAATCAGCATAAGAGACTGGTTTCTCCATCTCCAAGAATGGCATCTCTAAAAGCCTAACAAAAAAGGCAAGGTCAGAATGAGACTTTCAAAGGGCAAGAAACAGGTAAATTCATCGCCCGTCACCAGCCACAACTCGAGATAATTCAAAAGATTAGGACCCTTGTCTCTATCTAAATTCAGTAACATAGAGCGTCATTTCACTGAAATTGACCGAGGATCTCAGTTACCATTATAAACCGGGATTTGAATCTAAATAAACGTGTCTACACGAACATATGTTGCTTTAACCCACCCTATTTGGATGGTATGGAGAGGGAAACAGGATTATTTCCATCCCTTACGATATCCTTGTTAAATTATCTGGTGCGTCACCAATGAAATCCTATGCATTCCATTGGGGCTCTCGGAAACGAAGACCGCGAACTGCGAATGGTCTTTGGAAAATCTGCCAGGAGGAATGAAATAAAATAGACATCACTGTAGTTAGCACAGCTTCGATGAAAACTTCGATGCAGAACAACTCGCGACATACTTCACCATTAGTAAAAGCTTTTCATAAGTTAAAGCTGTTTGAACTTGTTACCATATATCGCAAACAACAAAATAGGTAGCATTCTTAATATATTTTATACAAATTGTTTCCTTTTTAAACATTCTTTAATAAAATTACCATTTTATGCCTTTGGTTAGAAGTTTCCTCAAGATCAAAGAAATTTACAACTTCATATGACCAGAAAACGGTTCAGATTTCAACCGCAATGACAGCTGGTGAAGATGGTTGGCAATATATTTACACAGAAAAAAAACAAACAAACAAACACTAATTGACAACCATGAGCAGTCTACTGGCTCAATTCAGAATTAAATCCTTTCAACGCCCACACGATTTGCTGCGTAAATAAAATGACGGGGAGACAACACAAATTATTCAATGAACATTTGTATCAACAGTCAATGCCTTTTTATGTTTCGAAAATCTTTCCGATTATACTAAAAAAGGACTTATGGACTTTTAATAGAAAATGTAATTTAAAAAATTTACCATAATGCTCTCTTTTATTATGTACATTTACTTTTAACACAAATACATATAATAAGAATCAAATGTTTATTTTTTAAATAAAATATTTAAGAGTGTACCAAAACACTGAAACACGAATACGTGTTGATAATTTAACATTTCTCGATGTACAAAAAGGTATTAGTACCGCATGTTTTATTATAGTTATAATGTTTGTGTTTCACAATTTTAACAGTGTTTAACGCCTGTTTTTACTACTAAGGCACCACAGGTGGTGATACTGATTACAAATGAGACGAAATGATATATTGGGAAATATTTTTTTAAGGAAGGAAACGTCCCAGGCTTAAGTTTAGGGTACCTCTCCGGCATTTGCCATTTATGAGGACTGAGAAAAAACTCAGTCATGGAGGACGGTCCTGGTGGGATTCGAGCCCCAGACCTCCCGCTCACGAGTCCGCGTCTAAACGACCTCGGCCACCCGTGTATGTTAAAGACAAGCAACTAGTACATTTATAATAGTTTTTTGGGGGGATGTTTCAGTAATAATTATATACTAAAGCAAATATGTTATACATACTTGGCTGGGTGTATAATGGAAGCGACTAGGGGTAGGAATTCTTTAACTGCAGCGATAATGCTATGTTAATATATTCCAAAATATTATAGTAAACAAAACAACGCTGACCTATGTGATGAATTGAAGTTGTTTCTCCCTGATGAACGTTTAAATAATGAGATGGAAATATTTAAATGTTAGTACTCATCTTTTCGGTGTAAGCGAATTTGATACACACGTACATGTCAATACATGTACATCTTTTCCCCTCTGCACCTCCATTCTAGCCCTAAATACACTAAATCACGTCTCTTTATTTTCCTTTGAATGTAAGTTTTGTTTTAATATGTAAGGGATAGTGTAGAATGAGATAAGTCATAAAGAAGAGCCTGCTGAAGGATATGCAGAGAAAATTATGCAAATATACAAAGTGGTTCAGAAGAGTGGCTGCCGTACGCTTTTCTTTATGGGTGAGCATGCCGCTATTGTCGTTTAGTGACGGTAATGCAGGGGTAGTTCATGTTCAGAATTAGGAGCTGTTTCCTTTATAAATGATAAGTTACACTTCTAAAGTTGGTACTTCATTCTTTCCTCACTTCCTTGCTTCCTTTTTCTCTTTCCAATTTTTTTATCTCTCTATTTTTCTTTCTTTCTTCATTTCTTTCTGATCCTTCTTCTTTTCTTTTCCTTCTTTATTTCTTCCCATTTCTTTCTTTTCTTTCTTTTTTCCACTTTCTTCCTTTATTTTTCTTTTCCTCCTTTCTCATTCCTTTCTTGCATTATTTCTTCTTCTTTTTCTTCATTTCTTTCTTTTCCTTTCGTTCATTTTTTCCGTTTTTCCTTGTTTCTTCCATTCTTCCTACTTTCCTTCCGTTGTTTCTTTCTTTCATTTCTTCCTAATTTTTTTTTTCAAAAAATTCTTACCAATGCCTCTGACCTGCTGTAACAATTTTATTCCTGTTGCGAGTATACAGAGTTACGGGTACTATGTTGATGGTTACAGAATTTACAAAATAAATACATATAAATAAACAAATAAATAAAAATAAACAAGTAAAAATAATAAAAAATTAAATCAAGTGTGGACAAAAAGGCATGCTATTTTAGCCTCTGCTTTCCTAGAACGAGGAACTTTTATTTCAGTGAGTTATCGAACAATAATAAACAACTAAGCGGCGCTTGAATTGAATTACGCCGTCATATAGAATAAATGCAACACTCTCCGATTAAGACAAGGTAATTCTAAATGTTAGGCAACTTAATTTGTATATAAACGTCTTCCTGGAATTTCTTTAGCAATGTAAACATTTTAATTAATAATTATTTATTTAAATTAAAATGTTACAAAATTACAAGAAGCAACAAATACAAAGGGATCATTTTAAAAGTATCGATTTGCAAGTCGGCTAGTCAGCGGCTCGACCCCAACGCTACCGCCACCATCTCCTTCCGTAAAATGACGGCATTGTTGCAGAACTTTACCTTTCATTTGTTCATTGCATTGTTTAGTCCATTTCGATGGGACAGCATTTCCAAAGATTGTCATTTTTAACACTTTACAGGAGGTGCAAGGTACTGCCAAGATGTTCAGAACAGAGGAAAGAGCTGCATTGGATTATGGAGATTGATCTACGAGCAAGTGAAGAAAACTGGGTGAACAAGGGCGAATATTAGTAAACGAACAGGCAGGATATCCACAAAGGAGACTGTGCAACTATTTTAATTGAGAGTAGTCCACACACTTCTTACCACAGTGTGGAACGTGTTACGTTTCCCTTGCCTACAATGTGCAAGACCCTCAAGCAAATTAAGACTCCTGAGGTAATGCGTTTTTGTCTGCTGAAAGATACAAACAATGAAGCGCTAAAGCAACCTGGTAACCCTGTGACGTGGTGAGCAAATACAACTACTAAATGACAGATGAATAGCCAAAAGCAATCTTAAAGTGACAATGGAATACTCTTAAGGTAAATATCTGCTCAGGCGTGTCAGGTATTAATCTATGATCATTCATGTTGGCAGTACGTACAGCCATTGATACGAGTTAGTGCCTCGACGTGGTGTAACAATACTTAGTGCAAAATCTCATAACTGAAAGTGTTATGAAGTATATTTTTGGAATTTTTCTTGGTAATTTATTTAATGCAAGGTGTATACAACTAAAGTAACCTTCAGAACCTCAGAAATCGGATTATAAAAACTAGTGCAAAGAATATTTCAGCAAAGGTACAGAAAATGAATAAAGGCAAGTGAGAAGCAGTGTTTAGAAATGGGGGGTGATCATGTTCACATGCACTAATTTAGAATACAAATGAACATATGAAACAGAATTTCAATTTTTCTCAAAAATGGACCTAAACTTTGTATTAAGTAACAATTCGATATTTAATTTTCTTATAGTATATGATGGAAATGTGGTTAATTTTGTGTTATGCATAATCCGCAACTTTTTATCAAACTATCGTTCACATTTATCAGCTCTTCTACTCTCTAAAGCAGTGGTGTCTATAGGAATGTCATCTCAATTTTTTCCAATGTGTGAGGAAAATTTTTCGGTGTTGCAGAGATAGCAATTAACTGTTTTTTCAAATAAAATTTACCAAACGTTTTATTTTTTTCTACGATGCCAGTTACTGTTATTACGTAGTATTAGGTAACCATTCTATTAATATCAAGATTCTTCAGGGAAAAAAATCACTCTGGAATCTACTTCTTCCATTACAAAAGGGATTTTGTTTTGTTATATTCTACAGGCTGTAACTTGTGAAATACTGTAATTATGAGTGACTTTAACTTTACCAATTTAATTACTCGTTTTGTGGATTATGTCTACTGTGCTATACGTCTCAGAGATTTTCCAGCACTACGTTCCAAGACTGCTTCTATTTCATCAACTTCTCCTTAACTTGTTTTATGCTGCAACAACCTGAATATATACCTTGTTCTCGGAAAATATTGCACAATAAAAATTACTGTACTGCTCTAAACGAAACCTGGCTCAAAACGAGAACTTGCTGGGCTAGAATGGCAGCAGTAATGAATGCCTCGCGCCGCATTCTGGCCGGCCTTTGACCCGAGACTTACTGTCTGATAGAGAGCTGGCATTTCTCAAAGCGACAATGAACGTTTATGATATTTTTTAAGAAATTACTTGAATTTTTCTTAATTTTAACACTTAAAAGTATATTGAGTGTTACAGCAAATGGCTATTTTTATGATTCCCACTGCCTAATAGTATAAATTAAAATTGCAAACATGTTTTGGTTTCTTAAATAATATTTTAAAGATAGTCATATATTCATAGTAAAATAGTAAGAAGCAAAATAGTGATCGCCGGGATGCTGTATGCTGATCCCATGCCTCTCTGCAATACTGCACTCTACCAATGATATCACATGATCGAGGTAGAGGACGCAGCGGTCGTCGCGGTACGCCAAGGCCCCGATGGGGTAGTAAAAGGCTAAGAAGAGAAGGAAATTAAGGAAACAGAAATAATGAACTCCTGAACTAAAACTTAGGAAAACTGAAGTTGTTCAATTCTAAATGTTATTACAAAAGAGTTCAATGTCATGCCGCTCAATTGTTTCTGCTTGGTTTCTTGTTTTTTGAAATAGTCGAAAAAATGACTTTTTGATACACAAAAATTATAAACAGTATTTATTGTCGGTAAAATCGTTAATAAAGTGACATTATCAGCTGAATATTCTATTGCGATAATATTAAGGAAACGGCATAACTTTGTATTACTGAAAACAGAACCAATCAATATTCATTGCAAAGTAAGTAATTATAGAATTAGTTAAAATTAATAATTTAATATTAGTTATAAATGAATTGTAAAATTTTATATACTATTCTATTCTAAAATATATGCTAATATAAATTTTTCTAAATATCTTTTAACATTTTTATTGTCCCTCCAATTAATGAATCTGTTGTATTACTTCTGATAAGAATTACATTATTTTTTTACATTAATGGCTATTCAGTCTTTTCAGCTTGGGCGAAATTTTCTTGCGGTAAATCCATCTTCAATAGTAACAATTACAATAAGTAAAGGAACTAAATGATCTCTATCAATACAATGACGTCATAAGTACAATGGAAGGAAGCATTGGCTTAATAATTCATGAAAAAATTAACATTAATATTAATCTATATTATAAATATTATTTTACGTTCTGGATAGAAAAATAGCTTTATGAAATCTGTGTATAAAGTTATACTTTTATTGCATTCATAAAAATTATGAAACTCACTCGCTCGTTCTTAAACATTTACTCATTCAATAAAGTAAGCATTAAAAACTAATAACATAATATAATACGTTGAATTTATCGTTATTTGCCATATTTACTGTGCTTATACATTGAGAGTATCTTCAACGTTTCTAAAGTCGGTCCTGGTGGTGTAGGTGGTGTAGTGGTAACCATACTTGCCTTCTAAACTGAAGATCGCGGGTTCGAACCCGGCCAGGATCGATGGATTTTTCGGGCGTAAAAATCCTAAGTATGGCTTCCTTCGGAAGGGAAGTAAAGCCGTGGGTTACATTTACGGCACGAAAAAGAACCTCAAGCCTGAAAGAAGAAGCCTCTGAGCAAAATGTGTCTTCCGTTTCACGCCCTGAATAGAATGGGACGCGGATGACCTGAGATGTTAAAGAGCGTCCTTCAATAAAACAAATCAAAAACGTTTCGAAAAAATTAAAAACTGTAATATTTAAGATATGGGCCTGTAGATACTGATTAGTTATGCAGAATATTTACGATATTTATATTGAACTTTTGTTCTATATAAAAAAAAACAGAATGATTATTAAAACCCAAAGGAAATGTTAAAACGATAGGTTAATTTGTGAACCTAAGAAAGCAACATTCTTTGTTGGACAAACCAATGTCTTAAGTTCTTCCAATTTCAAACCCCCATTAGGTTAACAAATTAAAGCAATAGGCTTTCCAAGAGCTCTGTCTCACATTTTAAATTTAGAAGCTGCAAAACGATGATAAAAATAATATTTAATATTCTGACCTTATATTTGTATCTGTCTCCCTTTTCATTTCCCAGAATTATGGATTACATCTACAGATCGGGTAAATAAAGGTACTTTAATTAATGTTTGATATAATTAAAAGCTGGAACGCTGAAGCTATCCATTTACATTGATAATTATTAATGTAGATGTCATTCTGGGGCTTTCTCAAAATTCGCGATAAAAATCTCTCTCAAGGCTAATTTCTTTCTTTATTTATTTTAGAGAAACTTTATCTTCAACCTGTTTTGACAACTTGTCTAACAGAAAATTAACAGTGAAGGTGTCTTTACAAATTTGAGCAATAGATACGTTGTCTGTACTCATCAGTTAGGAGTTACTGGATGTACATTTTTGCTTCGCATTTCCTAGCACTTTATCATTTAGAAGTTTTCACTATTGCTTTACGTTTGTTGTTTTACTCGAATTGCTAATATCGTTTCCAATTTAGTGTTTGTATCAGAGCTATATCATATTAATCTGTTCTATACTACAAATTAAGATAGATTAATCTATAAGAGATGAGTGAAAGATTTGGTAAAAATAAGTTAAACAATATATATATATATATATATATATATATATATATATATATATATTTTAAACATCTGTTTTATTTCGAACGTACCTCCATCGAAATGTATACACTTGACTCAGTAAGTGTCCAAATTTCCATTCCGTAGGAGAAAAAAATAGATTTTTAAATCGTGCAAAATATGAGGAATTTGCTATAATTTGCTATAATTTTGCGAAATAGTGTGAATGAAGAATAGATTCAAAGCCCAATTTGTGCAATTTTGTTATTACGACTGTCAATGGATGAAACGAAGCGTTCTTCTGATCAAAGAGCATATTTTTTTTTGCTACAATTTGCCTTCAAAACAGCTAATAAGGCTGTATAATAAATTCTTTACATTTTTAACAGAAGTTAATCATGTCTAATTATCGGGATTTCCAAATATCAGTGATTTTCACCTCCTTCGGGCCACACTGACGTTTTGACTCAAAGCATATAGACTCAAGTTTCCACCCCAGGCAAGAATCAAATGCAAACACTCTTAGTGACTGCAATCTAATTTCGCCAAAAACTGCATTGAAATTTCTTTTCCCATGCATTTGTGCTTCAGTTGACATATTGACCAGCTAACAATGCTCAAAACTTAACGCGCTGTCTCTGGATGGAAGCATTATTGTCCATACATATTTTATACTACTACTTATAAGGCATGAAAGCAAGCCAACAAGGCCGCCCGACCTTGAACTTGGATATAAAACTGCTGACAGTGTAACATGCCCACCTTCTCGTTTCCAAAAATGGTAGGACGCGCATGATGTTGGGATTTGGAGATATTCATTTATATGTGGGCTTCGTGACTCCACACAACTAGCATGTTCAAACTCGATGGTATACTGGGACCCAATACTGGCCAAAAGAAAGAAAGATTTAAGAAATTCTTTTGCAAGGATCTTAAGGCAACGATAACTTCCCTAATAAGATAAGACAACCTCTTTTCTGTAAATAATAAATACATTCTAAGAATGGCAACTTGTTTCTATATTTAGCCTGTAACATTTGCTATTTTATATCAAAATTAGACCTATTTAATGCCTGTCTGCTTCAGTAATTCTCAGCTGCTAACCTTTTGCTTCTTCTTGATATTGTGTTTTGAAGGAAATATAATTTTATATGCCTAAAGGCTAAAATGAAACTAAGACACTTATTTGTCCTGCAGATGTGGAATGTTTTGCAGTTTACTTTTACGGCACGTTTTAATTTTTCAAAATGTTTGAAATATTGAACAATATATTTTTCTGATACATGTTTATATAGAATATTTATTTTGAATATACAACCTGATTTACTTAATATGTTAATGTTATCAAAATTTCATTTTCATGTTTTCACTAAATTATAAATATTTTGTAATTGCCATTTTCATATTAATATTGAAAGACGCAATCTTTAACAAATTTTAAATTTTACAATTTTCGTTTATAGTTATACGCTTTAGTATATTTTATTAATAATATTAAGAGAGTACATACACTTTCAAGAATTTCCAAATTAACTTACAAATAATTGTAAAAAATATTATGACCCCTGAATATGTATATACTTTCTTAATATTACCCTTAAAATATACTAAAGCGTTAGCCAGCTCTAAACTCTCAGCTTCCCGTCGGATAATATTTTTTTCAATATCTACAGCACTGGCCAAGCTATGCTTAAAATATTTAGTGTTATAGTAAAGCGAACCTTTTTGCAGTATGATAGGCCTATTACTGTTGTCTATTGTTGATTTTAAAAGTGAATGCACGTTGTGGAAAAAAATTTTTTTTTATTTTGGTGAAATATATTAAACATGAGTAAATATGGTGTAAGAAATTTTTTCTGCTAAATAGAAAACTGAAACTACAACTGTCAATACGTCAACTTGTAATAATCTTACTGTTTCTCAAATGTGCATTATTTAAAGATATTTAATATAACATATATTTTCAATATAACTATAGGGGACTGTGCATTAGCAGTCATTTAAATGAGAATAGCAAACAATTTTCATATGTTATAATGAGGATAAATGCATATTTCAAATTAAAATTTCACATAACTTTTTCTCTACATTTTCATTGTATACTTTTTAATTATTAAGATTCAGTTTGCAAATTTAGACGTTATATTTATATTATAAATAATTATCCACAAACGTAAAAATTCATGCATATACTTTTTAAAATGCGTTTTGCTGTAAATCTAACAATGAGTATTTTGAGAATGAATATTTTCGAAAGTTCATAGCATATGGGAGTTATTTTTATGTCGCAATTGGTTTTAAGTACTAAGCACTCGGAATTTAATTTTAATGCTCTTACAGAAACGCGGAAAGAAATAGTGGGTAAAAAAAAAAAAAAACATACACATGCAACATTTTAAGTGTCAAAGGCAAGTGAAAATGCAAGTCAATATTAATTTTATGTTCATATTATACCCCTAGACCAGGGTGGGGGGTGATAGATGAGTAGGATGTGTACCTTTTATATTTTGAATGAAATTATGTGACTGAGTTGAAGAGAAAAAATGTGAAGAAACGTCGGTCCTGGTGGTGTAATGGTTACCATACTTGCCTCCTAAACCCAAGATCGCGGGTTCAAACCCGGCCTAGATCGACGTATTTTTCGGGCGTAAAAATCCTAAGTATGGCTTCCTTCGGAAGGAAGTAAAGCCAGAGGGTAGAACGGTCAATAAGCAATATTACCTGCAAGTTATGCGCAATTGTGCGCAGCAATCCGCCAGAAACGCCCGGATTTGTGGAAGAACAAAAATTGGCTTTTGCACCATGATAACGCCCCTGCTCACACATCGTTGCTTGTGCGTGAATTTTTGGGCAAAAACAACACACTTGTGATGCCGCAGCCACCGTACTCCCCAGACCTGGCCCCCTGTGACCTTTTTTGTTCCCAAAACTGAAGAGGTCCCGTGTCGTACATTTGCGGCACAATAAAGAACCTCAAGCCTGAAAGAAGAGGCCTCTGAGCAAAATTTGTCAGCCGTTTCACGCCCTGAATTGAATGGGACGCTGAAGACCTGAGATGTTAAAGGGCGTCCATAAATAAACCAAATAAAAAAAGTGAAGAAATTTGATAGAATGAAAACGGAAATCGTAGAGAATCCCTAGAAAAACAGAAAATCGTTCACGACACCATCTGTAGAGATGAATGAAGCCCCAGTACTCATGATAACCCTAGGCAAATAATCTATCGGAATGGCAGGATTCAAAATTAGGGCGAAATAAAAAATAAATACATAATTATAATGAAAACGCAAAAAGAAAACTGAAACATTAATTATTAGTAAACTTGCGTTATATATTTCACATTTCAGGAGAGAATAAAATGTATATAGTAAAATTAGTATTCTAAATGTTGCCTAGAAATCAGAGCTCTAAGAGAATGTTTTCTGATGCCAAAGAATGAGATGACCTATTGTCGTAACAGAGGATTGCTTTTTACTAGAGTTATTTATAAAACGCGGATCAGAAAGAGTCAGACTGGGATATCCCTTTGAGGAAAGGAGAGACATTCTTTCAAGAGGTTTGTTCATAGACGCTGTGCAGAGAAGTGTGGCCATTTATTAGCGTGGCTACAAAAGATGCATTTAGCTGACGCATACAAAAAGAGATTTAGGTGTAACTTCAGCATACAGTGCTCAGGCAGTATACCAACTATACTAACAGCCTTGATTTAATTGTATTCTTTATTTATTCTCTTTACATTTATTTGGGCTACTGATGTCTATCCCATTATTATGCTATATCAATAAATAGAATATTTATGCACGTTATATTAAGTTAAAGACAGCTTTAAAGGAAGATATGAACATATTTGTTAAGCTTTTGTGGGAACTCTACCGGAATTCGTGACCACATAATCCCAAGTTGCCTAAACTTGAAGAAAATATGCTGTTAATGCTGTTTTACACCGTGACTTGGAAAGCAGTGCTAATGGTTTAGACTAATATTAAAAACCCGAATTTAAATTCAAAGAGTTAAGAGTGGTTGGAGATGTTCTTTGCTTCCCATCAAAAGTTGAGTTGTAAACAATTTCACATTAATGTTTTGTATATTGTGCATGCAATGAATAAATTAGCTAAATTAGTTCCAGCTATGGGTATTGTTCATCATCATCATCATCATATCTTCTTCCGTTACAACACATTTATGAGAAACTAAATTCTGAATACCAACATGATCCGGACTCGTTTATGCCAAGGCTAATTTATGTTTATCTGGAAGATCTTAGCAACTCTGCAGTTTGTATGAATTTGATAAACGTACTTAAAAGATCTCTGAATGTGGATATGTTCCTCCTTATTCGCTCGCTTATATAGGATAGCACCTTCATATTAAATATACCAAAAAAAAAAAAAAAAAAAAAAAAAACTTTTGGTTAATATGTGATAAGAAGACTTTAAAGAATTACATAAGAGAGTTGTATAAAATACATAAAGCAAATAGGAGACCTACCAACAAGAACAATGAAGGGAGTATAAGTGCGAAACAATAATAATGCAATACAATAAACAACATAAATGGAATTTTATTTCTATAAGATTGCAAGGCTATTGAAGTCTTTCTGAGAAGCACATCGACCTCTCTGATTTATGACTTCTAGTGTTTCTTCAGTCCACGCCCAGTTTTGTCTGCTTCTTATTTATTGTGAAACTGTTCTAAGCGACCGCCTTCTTGACCCAGTAGTCGGAGTAGCTGTTTGCTGCTCGGGAGGTTTCGGGTTCGATCCCTGGAGCCTAATTAGAAAATTCCTAATTTAGTAAGATTTGGAAGGTGTCCACCTAGCCTCGTGAGGATAATTGGGGAGCTGCCTGACAGACAGATGGCGTCCTTCGATTTAGAAAGCCGGTGATGAAGTATGCTGATCATATGTTCCCTTCAGTTCTTACCTCTTGCGGTGGTGACATTGCAAGACGGAGGTAGATGACGCAGCGGTCATTGCGGTTGGCCAAGACCCGTGAGGGCTATTGTGCAAAGAGGAACTATTACCATCACGTTTCTTCTTCCATCCTCATTAGATGTTTAAACTCTTTCGGTCTGCTTTATTGTAAGCTATCTAACACTGCTATTACTCATTTATTATGCTTCTAATTTCAATTCTTACGTGGTTTTACTTTTGCGCTTCGTCATAAACAACCTATAGTCAAAGACATTTTATTGGTTTATTTAACGTTTATAACCTGCATTTCACTACTATGACGTAGTAGAGATTGGTGTAAACTTTATCCAATACATATTTTCCCCATATACTCTTATGCCACCATGTTGAATTGATACATAATATATGTCTTTTGCTGTTCGTTTCTGTTTTTCCTTATCTTCCGATATATTCTTTGTTATTAATAATTTTCATAATTTTTAGCTTAATTTACTTGCTTAATTTCTTGATTTACTTTTTTTTTTAGTTTGTATATTATCTTTAATGCTTATTCTATTTTAATTTTTCTGATAATTATTAGCATTGCACTGAACATCACTTTACTCATCATTATTTACCGTAACCACTGCCCGCCTCTGGAATGCACTGCCACGGAATGTCAGAGACTGCCAAACTTTAGGAACATTTCATAAGAAACTGTTTAATATTATCAGAAATAATCGATTACCCCAGATTCAGATTCCTTTTGTTACAAAACATGTATTTATTTGTTTTGTCCTGCTATAGAATTATTCATTGTATTATTTTATTACTATCATAAAAGTTCCTATCTCCTTCATAGTATTGTCAGGGTCTAAGTTTATGTTTTGCTTGTATATTTATTCCTACTTTCAGGATTTAAGTAGGCTGATATATGTATAAATTGTCATTGCTGGTGCTTGTTGTATATTATTATTTTCTTATTTTTTCTTCTTCTTAAGTTAATAGTTTCCTTTTTCACTATACATATTTATATATTAGCATACGTTTATTTACATGCATCATGTCTTACATTGGTTTATATGTGTACAAGTATTGTTAACTTTACTGTCAATGTTATGATTGTAATAATGTTGCTATAACTTAATGTAATTATTATTAGATTGGTAGAGCCGAAGAGAAGGCCGGATGGCCTTAGCTCTATTAGAATAATTAAATAAATAAAAAATAAAATAAATAAATAAATAATGGCCAAACGTTCAATTTAGTATTATTTATTATAAGTACCTATAATTCATAGTACTTTCTTAATTTTTTAATCATACACTCAAACTCAAAATAAAAGCAGTGTAATAATATTTACTCCTTAAGGAAATATTTTTATTCTTTCAAAACGGTTTAGAAAATAGAAAATGCGTCCAAATGCTGTTATATACAAAAATTAGCTGTAAGAACTTTCCACAACATTGCCAATAATCTGGATCTCTTGTTATGAGTCATAATCGAACAAACAATTCCAGTTTACTTATTAATATTTCTTACAAAGTATGAAATAGTACATTATGACTTTCATCTAATGAGCTGAACTTAACGCTAGTCGTGTAGTTGCGTGAATTCTCTAATACCCTATAGCATACAAATGTAGAAATTCAAAATTGTTCATACGTTGAGAATTTGCGTATGTTTCAGGAATGTTAACTTTGGGATTAATAATATTAATCACCCATTAGTCGTTTCTTTTCCACATAGAAGTTTTAAAACTTTTACTGAATGTATTATTATTTTTACCATACTTTTCATTAGCTACAATTATCATAAACTGCTCAACTTTAGGTATAAAATCTGTGAGGTCATTGCTAAAAGAGTATACAAGATAAAAGTGTGATTCATAAAATAAAATATTTTTATATAAAGTTTGTCACGACCATAACATTTTATAACAACATAAACGTCCCAAAGAATATGTTTCCCGAGCAAGTGGAGTGTTTTAATTGTAAGAAAAGGGCTTGAGGTGAAGGGGCATATGTACCTAACAAAGAACTGATTCAAGTATATCACATTCAACGACTCCATAATGTTTTTACCTTTCATTTTGTGGCGTGATTGTGCTAAACTTGAAACCACGTGTTCAGTATGACGCAATGGTCTATTATAACTGACTCTGCAGTAAGATAAACAATATGGAACGCAAGGAAGAAAAAGAAAGAATTTTATTCATATAGCCCGCTAGACGAGGAGATCTTTATTCGTTTATGACAACACTTTAGTCTGTAAAATTATGCGAGCGCATGCGCATTAGCTATATATCTTGTACAACTCTTCGCCTTGAGAAGTGTATAACATCTGCTTCAACAATAAAACTTTTCCTCTCCTGGTGCACATGGGCGTTAAAATTTTAAAACGAAAGAACACGTGCAAGGAATCCGACCTCTGTCTACATTTATTTGACAACGAAAACGAGCCGTGAAGAATGTAGGCCAGTATTTTACATAACAAGATTCATAGAATATATCCATGTCAGTAAACATCGTTTATATACAGATTAGATTCATACACGAACTGTAAGTTAATTTTGCAGGCGTAGTGATATAAATATTGACCGTTCACGGTGCCTCTTCCTGCGCGGCGAATGTGCTACTTGTTCCAGCTACTGTCATAGTTCAGCATCGATAATGCTATCGAAAACAGACTGCTCATCAACAATTTAATTAACAATTTCACCAATATTGTTAATTCGTCCTCTATCGCTGCGCATACATTTTTGGCAGCCCCTCTACACGAAACTGCAGTTTACATTGAAAAAGGGTGCCACTTTCTTTGGTTTTTTTTTTTTGAATAGTGTTTAATGCCCGTTTTTACTACTGAGGCACCACAGGCGGTGGGCACTGATGATATAGGGGCTGTAATAATAAATTGGGAAAGGATTTTTAAGGAAGGAGACGTTCCAGTCCTTAATTTAGGGTACCTCCCCGGCATTTGCCATTTATGAGGACTGAGGAAAAAACCTCAGTCAGGGAGGACGGTCCTGGCGAGATTCGAACCCCAGACCTCCCGCTCACGAGTCCACACCTTAACGACCTCGGCCATCCGTGGCGGTTCCATCTTAAAGAAGAATTAAAAGATCACTTAAGCATGATATTAGAATAAATGCAATAAATCTATTTGAGACCATTTTTGAAAACAGCTTAATTTTTAAAATTGATTTCTGCCTTCATATTACTTCATTTCCCTCGTCTAATCATAATATATATTTTTAACCACTGGGTAATAGTCCGGGAGCATGTTTTTTGATTACGGAACAGAACAAACATTAACTTTGATGCGCAATCTGTTTTATTTTCAATGGCACGAAGACGGCAAATTAATTAACTTAGAGCTTGGCAGATTTGAGGCAATATTTAACGATATTGTTATAAATATTATGGAAAACAAGGCTTGAAAATGAAAACAAAAAGGGAGTTTCCTATCATGATACTGGTGGAGCAATGAAAGAGCAGAGGAAGCAGAATTGAGATTATTATTATTAATGAGTATACCTTAACAGGAAGGATAATAAATTAAAATAATGAGGTAAAAATCGAGAATTCTCCAGAAGAAGAGGGTAACAAAATAGTTTCGCCTTTTAAGAAAAAGAACTAAAGGAAGAGTAAAAAAATATACACAAGAAAAGAGTGATTGATAGTTAGGAGAAACAAAGGCAGCCTCTTGAAGTAATAAATATAACCGTAAAAATACACAAATATATTTTTATAAAGGACGTGAAATTGTACCTTGATCTGGTATACTTTTAACAACATATTGCTCTTTTCTGGGCTAAAAAGACTTTAGTAGAGAAAGGATAGCAAAGTGTGGAGATGCTTGCAAACGCAAATTAGCAATAAGCAGGTATTCAATGCGTTTGCAAGCTCCGCCTCCCTTATTTAAACCACTCGCAGTCAAGGTTTCTTAGCTCTGCACAAGATAGTTAAATTTAGAATTTAAAAGCATTTTCTAATATTTAATGCCTAGATTTTGAATTCTTTCAACGAGTAATGATTTTAGGGTTGTTTTTGATAAACGTTCTGTAACTTTTTTCACCAATGCCGGCCCCGTTCCCTTGAACTTCGGCATTTTAATATCGGGCTTGGCTGTATTGTAGCTGTCTTTTTAGGTCGGGTTGCCCGTGTGCAGGGAAGGGGATGTTTAAACCTAGCCAAGGAAAAATCCTCATGGCATACACGGAAACCGAGCCGGGGATTCCAGAAAGATTAGCCAGAAATAGACCATACTGGTTATGAAGTGAGACATTTTAATGTTAGACCACGTGTAAAGAGCCAAATTACTGCTTTGTTACTGGTGAGGTACATTCTTGCTTCAGTATAGAAATATTTACATACAAACTTAATTATCTTTAACTGCCAATGTCTGGCAGATCGTATACGGACAACAAGCAGATGGGGTTGATGGTGCCGCATGGTTCATATATTCTAACTCTTAAGAACATAAGGATCGCCCCTAATTTTTCTCGCTATGTTCTGTGTTATCTTATCAATCTGACACTATCACACTATTATTTGTGTATAAAACAATATTGAAACAAATGTAAAATGTAAAATGTAAAAAATTATTGATTGTAGCAAATCTGCATTTGGTAATATTGAAAAGAAAGTGACAGATACATAACTACGGATAATAAGGCGACATTTCATAAATATGGAGATTGTACTAGAGCTAAGCAAAGACAAATCATGTCAATATGAGTTGACTTTTTCCTAGGGTCAGGTGCTTTATAGGTGCTCTTTTATATTATAAAGACTCCGATCTAGAATGGCACAACGAGGTAACCCATACGTACAATAAAACATTTTCTTTGATTCACATGTTATTGTAGCAAAAAAATCCTCTAAATCTAAAAAGGAATCTCATTCAGGTTTATAATACCTGTGTTCGTTTCGTCTTCAACATTTGTACATTTGATAACTGTTATTGTTGCCTCTAAAAGAACGCAAAACTTTCCATTCTCTTATGCTCCTTCCCTCAGTATATCGCAGCTTGCTTCATCTTTCCTTATCTCGAGCCCGCAATATGACTTTACTGTCTATCCTTCGTCATCGAACACATTTCTACTCAACCTCATTCAGCGTGTCAGTTCCCAGAATATGGAACTCCCTTCCTCCTGAAGTCAGAGGTTGTTAAACAATAAAGCAATTTAAACGTAGATAACTCTAGGAAACACAATAGTTAATTCTCTCGCTTCTTCCCCTTTTTGTTCTTCTCCTTCTCCTCCTTCCTTCCCCTTGTACTAGAGAAAAAATATTGAAGAACAAGTGGAATTCTAACCCTATCTTTATCAACTTTCTAACTGTATTCAAAATTTATAATATTTACATGTAGTATATATTTTTAGTTTAACCTTTTTCTGTATTTTATATAATTACATATACAGTATTCGCAATTTTTGTTGATTTTTTTTGTAGAGTGGAAGAGAAGGCACCATGGCCTTAACTCTTGCCAG
Source organism: Metallyticus violacea (assembly GCA_030762175.1). Lineage (NCBI taxonomy): Eukaryota > Metazoa > Arthropoda > Insecta > Mantodea > Metallyticidae > Metallyticus > Metallyticus violacea. The sequence goes on from CM060831.1 coordinate 63,270,375, forward strand.
AATAAACAAATAAATAAATAAACAGCAAATTCCAAGGAAATACGCTAATTTTTTTCTCATACGCTTCCTCCCCCGAATGTTTCCTAATTATTTCATTTCATGTATCATCAGTGCCCACACCTGTGAAGCCTCAGTAGTAAAAACCGGCACTAAACATTACTAAAATGTTAAAGAAAGATATTTCAGATGAAAAATGCACTCGAAAGTATTTGAATAAGTCCTTTCTTCTATATTACACTTACTGCAAATATAAATCTGCTTTGAAATCACGACTATGGTTTATGGTATATATTAAATATTAAAATTTTTATTCTATCATGCACTAAATATAAAATATATTATGTACAGCATCGATTTACTAGGTTTTTTATGTTTTGGTTTTATTTAAGGACGCTCTTTAATATCTCAGGTCATCAGCGTCCCATTCAATTCAGGACGTGAAACGATCGACAAATGTTGCTCAGAAACCTCTTCTTTCAGGCTTGAGGTTCTTTTACGTGCTGTAAATGTACGACACGGGACCCACGGCTTTACTTCCCTTCCGAAGGAAGCCATACTTAGGAATTTTAGGCCGGAAAAAATTCATCGGTCCTGGCCAAGATCGAACCCCCGATCTTTAGGAGGCAAGTATGGTTACCACTACACCACCAGGACCGACTTTTTACTAGGCTGTTCCGGGTCTTGGCGGATTTTATGAACTACTTACCTTTAATTACACTTAGCATCTACAGAAGGATAGATGGCCACCTTTCTTTAATGTGAATCTAAGGTATTACTTGGATGTGAAATGACCAGGGACCCTTTAATGTGCCTTAAATCTACAGCTTGGGACACATGGCTCTAAGTTCCTTTCGGAGGACTGCACCCGTGATTTTTACGTCCAGAAAAACTTATCGACTTCGGCCGGTTGAACCCATCAGTGTTATAAATCTGACTACTAAAATGGAGGAATAATTAAAGTTTAGTCCATAAGAATAATTTAAAGAGATGTTTTTGAAGCACATTTCGTGCAGGAAAAAATGGATAACGTATATGTTGTATTAAATCGAAACATGTTAATTTATCTAAAAAGGAAAACCAATTATGAATGGAATGGTTCTAATATTAACAACATGAATATAAAGATGGAGTGTTTAAATGAGAACGTTTGTAGAATTCTGACTGATTGTTTCCGAATGGTTGAGCATTTTTATACCATTTCAATTGTAAAATTACGTAAACGCGATATTTGACAATAAGTTAAAGATTTTGAAAGTAGGCTACACATTTTTGCAAGGGAACACATTTATACTTGTGCACTACATCTGATATGTTATTTATGATAAACAATACGAACTGTGGCAGGGCAGGTGATAAAACTAACACGGCAAAACCCTCTTTAACTTGTCAAACAAAGCGGTGAAAAATGGATACCTTTAGCTGTATTTCATGAACCCGCTAGGTGTCTGCGTGCTGTGATGACCGCGGGGAGCCCTGCGGGGGAGGAGAGAGGAGACCGTCTTGTTTTGGTTTAGCAATTCCAAACTCACTCACCCGCCAGTGCTATGGATGACTGCCCTACACTTGAGTGGGTATAAGTAGCGTGCAATGTGCTTCCTTTCGCATGGAAGAGCCTGACAAGAGATGAAGGCTTTGATCTGAATAAAATTGAATTTAAAACTATATTTAGCTCAGTAAACACAGAAATTACGATCTTTCATTTAAAATTGGAAACGTGCTATACAATTATTGCAAGCACAGCCGTTTAATGCAATTTGCTTTCATCGATTTACTAGGGCGTACATTTTTACCTTTCCTGTTGTATTAGAGTTTATTATTAGGAACAGGAATTTTAAGCTCTAATAATCCCTTTAATATGTATGCATTTATGCACTGAAAACTTTCATAATATGTGCACAAATATGCCCATATAAAATGTATTAAGACATCATATTGACATAAAATAAAAATTTAATACAATAATGTCTCCATGAATAAAATATTATGGAAACCATATGAATTATTTAACTCATCAAAAATTATTTTTAATATTGAAGAGTTAGAATTTATTTTCCTTAAAAATGAAAAAAATAAATAAATAAACACTTCTCACATTTTTAGTTCTACACACTCTCGACTTATTTTCTGTTGCAGTTTACGACCATCAAATGTTTTAAGTTTTCCAATTAACCGTCTCCTATTGCTTCTTAAGATATCCTTATAGTGGGAAAAACTTGTGCGTGAGCTACCATCAGTGTTACCACTTTTCAACACTGACTCGATGGTACATATTATTCGAAAATGTAGAAATTATGAAGATAAAATAAGTGCAATAAAATATATTTATAAAATATACATGTAAAACAAGCAAGGCAGGCAACATATGCATTATATTAAAAATAAAACATTGTTCAAATTATTGGAAATTTTGTAATTAACTTACATACCAAGTGAGCATTCATTTCTGATAGCAGAGAGGAAATATGCATTTGCATTAAAATCATGTCCCTACTTATTGCACATGTGTCCTCTATTTTCAGTGAGGCATTTCAGGAACAAAATGAACGGTGATTTACTAGTACTTTAAGTTCCGAGTTTAGTGCAAAGTCCATACATTTCCATGCATCTTCCAGCGGTTATTCGAAATCAGTCTCACTTTATTCAGTGTCCCAGAAAATTGTCAACAACATCGTTCACTTTGCAAGGCCATTCTTAAATTTCTCTACTTAATTTGGATGTAGGCAGCTGAAACACATTTTACTATTTTTCTTCAGTGTGGCACATTTATAAACTTCGGAGTGCTTTCCTCGAGCCTCAAGGAACTCCACAATTTATCAAATGTTTACAGACCGCGGGAGGTTCCGGTTTGAATCCCTTGAGGTCGGCCTTTCTAACCTTAAATTTTTTGGTAGCTACACCTGGTCGCTTAGGGCGAATGATGGCACAAACTTTCCGCTCTGTTCGATGACTGAATCTAAAATGTAAGACGAGGTGTGCGCTTATGTGTGCGTCGATACAGTGGCTTGCACTTTGCGCAGTCTAATCGGCCCGAACTAGGGATCCCGTTTACGTCCTAGTATAATAGACTTATGGTCGGACATTAAGAAAAACTGAAGTACCGAAAAATCCTCCATTCAATATGTACAGATTTTCCAATTAAAATTGAATAGCAGTATAACTCTTTTCAAGTATGACTATGTTTACTTCCCAAAGGTTATTTTCTATTATATCTATGGCGGCCTCTGGTAGTTATTGTGTTAAACTCAACATGAAAAGGGAAGAGAAAAATATGGCCTACTCTCCGCTACCTCATAACATTCAAGTGGCAACGCTCCTTTGGGAACTGGCAAACCCAGGGAAATGGCCTACTCTGCAAGGCCTCGGAAAGCTTTACTTGGTACACAAATGCCACTGCGTCGCCATGAAAACCAGCCCGTATAAACTCCATTGTTTCATATCCTTTAGTACTATAGCAGCTGTCCCAAAATTATACCGACAAACTTTGTGGTAGGATAGATTATCTTTTTAATGCATTTTTGGTTAAGGAACCAAAGGGCTACGACGTTTCGTTTCAGGTTAGTCCTTTGGGTGATTTTACACGAAGAGATTGGGTTAATCCGGTGTGTGAACATAAATAAAGTCTTCACTAATTAAAACAGTATTCATTTGACCTAAGAATAAACGATAACTGAAGCAAAACAAACAACCCGCAGTTGATAATCTCTTACTGAAATGTTAAATTAACACTCTACAGCAAATAGGTGCATCATTCTCTTCTCAAAACAGATGCTGGGACACAGGACCAGACAAAGCGCGCATCGACGTGACATACTCTATCCTCTAACTCTCTCTAAGACACCAAACACGTCTCTGATTTCATCAGCTGCGCTAGATATGCACGCTACAAAATCTTATTTGAAATCAACAGGAATTTTGTAAACAAGGGACTTCATGTGTCCACAAAAGTAGAACTTAAAAGGATTAAAGTAAGTCGAGCGCGCCGGCCAAACTACGGGCCCACTTCGACCTATCCAGCGATTGCTATATGTAACTGTCAGATGACGATGTACTTCATTGCCAAAGTAAAGAAGAAGTAAACAAACTACGGGGAAGCATTAATGATACACCTTGTTGCACATCGAAACATCGCATCCCATTGGTGCCTTAATAAAATGTGATTTAAATAACGTTATATAACTTATTTCAAAATTGTCAGTCTAATTTTGGGACACCCCGTATAAAATATTGTTTTAAAATATAACAAAACTGTTGAGTATGATTTATTTGGGAAATTTTGTTGTTGACAACTACGGTAATTGTCTAGTAAAGGAAAGATAATATTTGCAACAACAAGGTTTTCCGATATATGCATTATCTGATTGGTATTTTTTTTTCTTCAAATTATGTGCACGTATCGCAAGAAAATAGAAAATAGAGCTACACAAAATGTCTGTTTTAAAGGGCTTCAAACAGTGGAACAGCAAACAGGATATCTCTAGTTAGGGAAGCAAAAACATTTATGATAAAGTTGATTATAATATATTTGGAGAAAATCTTGTTGCTCTTTTTTTCAACTTTTATTGGAGTACTGAAACTCTTCTATGACGGATACGATCCAGCGAAATTGATAAGTTAAATACTTCAATTCAATTCGCTCTGCTAATTTCACTAAACATCCCACTCTCAAACAACAAGACAAACCTCTATTGACATCATGACGTTTAGTGAGTGAACATTTGCTACTTGCTACGATACACCTCAATATTCGTTCACTCTCAATTGCTGTTAATATGCAGAAATTTTAATATGTTCTAAATGCTTTCTTCCAATTCAACGCTCATTACGAAATGAATAGCCGAACATTGTTCTAAGCTTTATCATCACAATCATGGTAGGGGGAGGGGGGTAGGAGGCTTAAGTTCTGGAGACCTTGATTGAGGAAATTTAATTAAGGCCAAGTAATTTTGTTTCCTCTCTTGCAGGGGAGCTACTATACCATTCAATTTGTCTCGTAGCGCGCCACATTAGAGGTCGGGATTTGTGCTGAATGCCCAAATGTAATACAGTTTGTCCAACGCAATATGCTCCAAGGACGCTAAGGTCTAACGGGTTCCTACATAAACCTATTCTTTACAAGAGGCCGCCTACAGTAGCTCTGAAGTTGTTACGGGGGCTAGAGGTACTAAATCCCTTTCCCTAATCGAAGAGTGGAGCAGGGCTTTCATGTTTCATCTTTAATTTTCATTGAATGCTCGGAATGGTAAAATGAATATGCCTGTTTCGAGACGAACATCTCTACAGTGAGTTGTCTGGTATTTCCAATCCTGTTACACTACCAAAGTTGAAATGTCTCGAGAAAGGTTTATTTCTAATTTCGGCATAAATTAGTATGTTAATGTATTGAAAAAAGTTTGCCTAAATTTCTTATAAGACGGCTAAACCAAATAACGCCATGTGCACCTTCACAGTCAATAAACTAATTCTTGAAAAATGCGGGGCCTGTATTCACATACAATGTGATGAAATTAGTTAATAGAAGTCTGCATCATTTACTACTGAAACACTATTTCCACCATTTGTTGCTCTGTGTATGTATTGAAAGGCGGCTACTATAACCATATAAGTGAAACTATTTTATTTTGTGTATTCGGCTAAGAACAACCATTCAAGAAAGCTGATTCTTAAATGTTCTTCTATAGACAGAATTTAGTTGTGTGTATAGCAAAACGTTTAAATAAACAGGTGGATACTTTTAAGAAGTGCTCAATAGTGCTGTAAAGCTATCGTGGCGCTAAGGGCATACATATATTTTAAGTTATTTCCGACAATCTTATGGGTATTTGTTATTTGTTTAATAATATTCCTTACCCTCTACCTTTTTATTTTATATGTGGAAAATGTCGAAAACAGCTATTAAAAATATGGTACTTTACAAAAAATGCTTTCCATCCGATGTTATATCTCCAACCAAGGAAAATTTAATTATCATTGAGTGAATGTTTAGCAGTTTTAACAGAACTTAAATTTGGCTCGATATTCTCTATTTTGGTTGCCTGGTGTTGAGAAGAAATTTAATTCTCTGTATTAGAAAAGAGATTTTGTTGATTATTTTAAGCGTTCCTAATAGCGCCAGTGTTAAAATGTCAATCGAAAAGGGTGATGTAAGGAAAGTGATGCTAGACTTCTATAACATTCACAACTTCCCTGGAGTTTTAGGTGCTATAGACTGCACACACATACCCATTATATCGCCTGGAGGCAATGATGCAGAAGTCTTCAAAATAGAATAATTATACCCTTTGGCAATTTTCTTCCATGTACGTTCTTTATCCTTACGTGAGATCGAAACTGATTGTTTTTTTATTTTCAATTATTTCCTGATATTTTAGCACCAGATCAATAATGATGTCCTTTTTGCGTTTGTTTAAATTTGCCGCTCGCATTCCCTTTGACTTTCCCTTATTCATGTTTGAAGATACACAGAGGAAAAAAAACATGTCTTGAGGCGTGAAAGATGAATAATAATTTTCTTAGGTTGAACAATTGAACAACAACTCGCTGTAAACACGAATTTTCATGTTATTCGCGTAGTCTGAGTTTATTTTTATGCAACAAAAATGGTGACTAACATTTAATTACTTTAAAATTACAGTTTAATCTCCAGTTAGGAACTTTCACACAACTGGGCCTAAAAGTTTAATGCGAACTTGCCAATTCGAGGGCAAGCCACGAAATCACAGCAATTCCTGAGGCAACTGTCTGTGGTTTTCAAGAAAAGCAAGCAAAGATTTCTACAAAAGGAACAAAATGCAAAATTTAAAATCAAAATATTAGGTATAATATCTCTAGTCTAGTTTTACAAGTTCCAAACCTGTATAATTAGGTTAAATTATTAAAAAAATTGAAAGGAAGCTTTTATATTGTACACTTATTTGCACCGTACCGCCCAAATACAGCACTGAAAGTGCACAGACTTTTAAGGACGGTATGTTATAGTGAAGTCCCCTATTCCAGTTGCTTAGCATATCCAGTTTTATAATTAGCGTTTATCGATGCATTGCCGGCCAACGTTCCTGAAAGCAGCCTTAGAGACAGAAGGCTGTAATTTTTCTGCATGAAAAGTGTAGTCTATACGGTCTTAATTTATTTTGATTCGATTTTCTTTCTGTGTTTATTTGCATACATTTAGCTAGTATTCCCTTCAGGGCATTTTCACTTTCACTTAGCCGTTTGAGTGTTCTAACATAGCTTCCCTCCTCCTCTCCAACTCCCATCATATTGACCTATAGATTACCCTGGCTATTTACCTCATAGGCTAGGCATTGAATGTTGAACAGTTCAAGTAATACCTTGTCCAGTTTCAACCAATTACGTCCAATTGTTCATCAGTACATGATTAGCAATTGTCCGTGTATTATTGCAATTGATTCGCAACTTCCTAGATCATACATCTATGCAAACAATTTATAGGCAAATGCACTAGATGACACGCATACTTCTAATCAAAAATTAAAGGTTTATACGTAAATATTACAGAATAAATTTGAATTTTAATATTAATATTTATTAAACAAATGCCACCCGTATTTGCTCTGCTTTGCTCTTGAAATTGTCACCAAGATTAAATTCACTCGTGGGATTACATATGAAGGTTCCGTTTTGAATACCCTTGTCCGATTACTGCTACAAGGTGATCTGTACATCCCAGAAAAAGGATATCTAGCTATCCGAAATATCGGGTGTGCTAACTTTCGTTATTTTTGGTTCATTTATGCTTCAAGCTTGTTTGCAAAATTTACTAGGGTGTTCTAAAAGTTCCCGGTTTGACTCAGAGATGTAAAGATAGCCAAATTGCTATGGTAGTTGTTGAGTATAGTCCTTTAGATTAAATTTTTATACGCGTAAGTGCAATCGCTTGTTTATGATGATCGTGTAAACAAACTATTGTTAACATTTTCTACAAAATAGATAAAACTGAAATACAAGATGTGATACTTCGTTTTAACCCCATCAGAAATACAAAAGGAGTTAGATTTCACATTATAAAGGACTGTTGTCCTTAGTTTTCGATTGTCAAAAAGTGGGCTGCTGAATTTAAGCGTGGTCATACATCCAATAAAGATGATGAGCGCCCAAGGCGTCCCAAAACTGCTACGGCCGAGAGATTGTGACAAAAATTCACATGGGGTACTCAATGATCACAGAATGAAGTTACGCAAGTTGGCTGACATTACAAAGATCTCGATAGGGCGTGTACTTTGGGTATGAGAAAGCTATCCGCTCGATGGATGCCGCGTTTCTTAACAACGGACCAAAAACGCAATCGGATGGACATTTCGCAACAGTGCTTAGACTTGCTTAAACGCAATTCCAGCGAGTTTCTTCACGTTTTATAACATTAGATGAAACATGGATTCATCACTACATGCCAGAGACGAAGGAGCAGCTCAAAGAGTGGGTGGCAACAGTGCAGCAAAGAAAGCAAAAACGGCTCTATCTTGCAGGAAAAGTCATGGCTAAGATTTCTGGGAATCTCATGTTGTGGTGCTCGTAGACTACCCCAGAAGGGCATTACCACCTCCGGGGAGTATTATGCTTCACTACTGGACCAATGAAGGATGCTGTCCATGCTAAACATCACACCTTGCGAAAAATAAAGTTCACTTTCATCATGATAATGCGCTTTCATCTAGGATTGTTGTTGCAAAACTGTAACTTCCCTGTCAAGTGCTTTCAGAATGTTATATTAACCGGATTTGGCTCCCAGAAATTACTTCTTGTTTCCAAGCCTGAAATGAAGAACTTCTGTCGAAGACGAAGATTCAAATCAAATGATTTGGTTGAAGCTGAGACAGATGTTCATTTTTCACATTTGGACATATTCTATTTTACTGAGGGTATTAAATTTTTGAACTCTCGTCATAAATATACTTATATACTCTTAAGAGTATTTCCATTATTTTTATTTATTGTATATACATATATCAATTAGTACTGTGGAGTACTGTCTTCGGAATGAATTCCCTTAACCAACTATTACGATTCACATTAATGTACTCTGGTGGTTGGTCTAACATACTGGTCTAAGTTTACCCCTTTATCTTTTTCACTCGTAGCATGTTGATGCATAAACACACAAAAATGCTATATGTAACTGGTAATAAACATATTTGTAAAGTTAATGTCTGTATGAATGAAATTAAAATAAAGTAAAGAGTGTAGGGTGGAATAATGCCAAGGAAATGATGGAACTCAGAAAAAATTCACAACATCTCGACTTTGTCTACCACAATTATCACTCCGCATGTCACAAGAATCAAAACCGGATCTGCAGGCATGATGGAAAATTTGCTCTCGTCAGCTGAGTTTCTGGAATGACTTAATATTTGCTGTAGAATCCCATGTGTTAAAATCTAAGCAGAAATTATTTGCTATTTTTTTCTATATTATACAGTTTAATACTGATATAATCAAGCAATGTTTCATTTTAACGAGGAAAATAGAGAGAGGGTGCCAAAAAATGTGTACACACTTCAAACAAAGAAAAAAAAACTGTGTTAACATAACAAAACTGAATTCACAAAAACAGAAAGTGATGAACACTAATCATCTTAGACTTTTAATTACAACAGTTCCTCAAAATGCCCACCATCGGCGTCGATACACTTCCGAGTACGTTGAACTACTGATTGAGCAACGTTTGCGAAAGTGTCCTCAGCGATTGCAGCACATGCCGTTTCAATTTCTTCCCGAAGTGCTGCCAGTGTAGCGGTTTTCTGCGGTATACAACATCCTTAGGAGTTCCCCATAGTAATAGTCCAACGGAATTAGATCCGGAGAACGCATGGAAACTCAGTCGGACCTCTTTGTCTTATCCAGTGCCTTGGATACTTCAAAATTGCTTTCCTCAGTTCAAGCGATAATCTTGTCTCCATTTTGTTGTAGCAAAGCTAGTATATCGTAATGTCAGTCACATCTGTTTACAGAACATCATACTACACATTACTGTTGTTTTTCGGTCCAATTTTGAAATATATTAAATAGATATCTACTGTGAAAGTGTGTATACATTTTTTGCACCCTCGGTATTGTTATAAACTACATGTGTATTCTTTCAATGTGGCAGTGTGATTGTGTGTGTGCATTGAAAATCACAGAGAAAAATGATCTTTCATTCAGTAAGTATTTAGCTTGACTAATATTTAATTTATAACATTGTCGATATGTTTAAAATGTAAAACATATCAAGCAATGTGTTATTTTTAATTTAAGCATTACCTACGTATATTCATAAATTATAATACCGACCTAGCCTTATATGAATTCTCACAATGCAGCACAGACGTTTGTAATAATCGACATGCATACAGGGAACAAATTCTGAAGATCATCTTTTTTCTAACGAGCCAGAAATAATCTTCGTGGTGCGAAGATATGCATTATTATGAGTCAAATGGAATTACTTACATTTCTTTTGTAGAAGCTTATTGGTAACCCTTTTCCACGCAACGTCACTGAAATCTTCGTTATCTCGCACGATGGGAGACGCTGTATTCATGAGGAGGTTCGTTTGTGCAGTGAAAGGGAATTCTCCCTTCTTGAAAAGCTTTAAGCCGTTGAAATAAATAGCAGGATGTATTCTTTCTTCAGCATATGCTTCATAAAGAAATCTGAAGGTTTCTATACAGTTTTCTATACTTTATTTGTCACAGATTTTTGTTCAATCTTTATTGGAAGGCGATAACGATTTCATCTGTATTTTCCCTCAATACATTTTGTGTAAAATCTGAACAATAAAGCTGAAAGTTATACGACTGGTAACAGACACTATCTCTTTAAAATTTGTACTAGCGGCAGTTGCGTTGATATGTTAAAATTTTTATGTTTTAAGACTCTCATTTTATGTTTTTATTTTAAGACCACGCATAATATTCTGTAATCTTTTCTTTAAATTTTACATAATGTTTAATATTATTCCAGTCCTAAAAACTCAGATGTTTTAAAGGTTATACAGGGTGCGGAGAAACAACGACCCATTTTAAATCGTGCGCTATTGTTGTACGTCATATTATATGACCTTGGCCGCTCGCTCCGCCGCACAGCACTACTTGATAGTTAGTATATGTCTTAGAGCACTACAATCAAAAATGATCCAAACATAACACAATCTATTCAAATTATTCAATTGCGATTAGTAAAAAAATAATAAAGCACAATCATTATAACCAGTGGTGTTTATATCTCCTAGCTGAGAGCCCTTATTTAGCAAACACTGTCACACACAGCTGATCTCGGTGCATGCAATATCACTTAAACTGCTGCAAAATAAAACAAGTATATCCACAACAAGACATTCCACCTGTTCACAGAGATTTCTTGCTTGGATGAATCATCTTTCATTGTGTTTTAAAAACATGTAAAAAATACATTTGATTGGATGACCTGAAATTTAATGCAATATTACATTTTAATCCAGTCTCCAAAGATTTACGTCAGCATAACTGCAACAAATGCTCTCTGATATGTCATGTTAATTTAAGAGCGTTATGATAATTATTGCTTGATCAAATTGTTGGGAATGAGCTTAAAAATCTGAGGTATCCACAAAATACAATTTCTTTATAAACCGACTCTCTACGTGGTTTGCAATGACGAGGCAAAGCAATAAACCTACCCATTTTGTTCTAGTACTCAGCCTTTATCTTTCTGTCAAACTTCGAACGAAATCTAACGACCTAATTCTTATAAACACACGAAGCCCTCCCCATTTCATTCATATTGTAACCGATTTTTTTATTAGTGTTTAACGCCTGTTTTTACTACTGAGGCACCACAGACAGTGGGCACTGATGATACATGAGATGAAATGATAAATTGGGAAAGAAGTATTTTTTTTAAGGAACGAAGCGTTTTAGGCCTATGTTCAGGGACCTCTCAGGCACTTGCCATTTATGAGGCCGTAGGAAAACCTGGAAAAAATCTCATTCAGGAAGGACGGCCTTGGTGGGAATCAAACCCCACACCTCCCGCTCATGAATCCGTGCCTTAACGACCTCGACCGCTCGTAGCATTAACGCAAACAAGAAGAAAAGTTTCTCTTTTAAACTGAGAAACCCCCATGGGATGAAGTACCCCTTAACAAACATAATTCATTGTTTCATTGTTGTTATCGAACACAAGCTGACAACAAAAACCCCCTATATACTGTAGTGAATGTAACACACTAGAAATATTAGTTTTCTATCTATACAGAATTTCAAAATAGTTTGCATAAATCTGGCAGCACTTCGTGACACAGTTGCACTGGTATTTTTTATGAGAAAATTATTTTTCAAATTCGCTCCTTTCCCATAAAATTAAAGTGTGCACTATTTATAACTTTGAAAATTATTTTAGAAGTAAAAATACTTGAGAAGTGGGTTAAGTATAATCTTAATCAATTTGTTAAGACGGAGAAAATAAAAAATATATACGTAATTTAGTATTGCTATCAATCAAGAAGTCAAGTCAAGCCATAAGATGAAAACAGTAATTTAACTCAAGGCAGCACTTCCACTATTATGCAAGTGTAAACCATAAGGTAGATAACTTACTAGCGGCAGTGTGCACCATTAGCTAGTCAGATTATATTTCGGGGATATTATGACCTGAAGGGGTACAACGCGGTGGCACTATATGCTTCCTACTCTAGGAAAATTAACTATATTGCAGTGCTCAACATTTGATCCTCCTTAGATAATTATATCTACAACAACCGGAGAAGTTTCTAGTGAAAGGTTGTATGAGGTCATGCATTACCAACCATTAATTCATAACTCATAAAAGGAGACAATTAAAATAACATAGCACAAAAGTTACTGGATGTAGGAGTAAGAAGGGCTTTTTCTTGATCGATTTACAAATCTCACTCTGTCTAAAAACATTAAGGGTAAAATATAATAATTCCTAATAATTAGCCAAATGTAGTAACAGTTTTCCCGGTTAAGCTAAATTAAAGATAAATATGAACTGTGGCTTAGAACCAATGGCGTTATCTGAAACATTATATATATATATATATATATATATATATATATATATAATGTTGTTTAGTTTAAATTTCGTATACATCACAGTGACATTTGTTGAAATCATTAACTACAGCTTTTATCGTGACATCTTAGGGAAAAAACCTGAAATAATAATAATAATAATAATAATAATAATAATAATAATAATAATGATAATAATAATAACACGTCACTTGTTGCTAGGTAAAACTGTCTTCCTTGGCCAGTTTTGATAATTTCTTGTTATATGATCTTTATTTCGAAATTGCTTATGCAATTGCTTATGCAATGTACTGACTGGGTCTTTCATGGGTTTGTCGCCCGCTTCACGGCAGCTGGCGAATCGGCAGTCTGAGCAATAACTTCCGGCGAAGCGGATGTAATATCTGCGTTACTGAATCGAGTTCTTGCATTTACATCTACAACCACAATGAAAATAAGGGTGTATCTTATAACAGGAGATGTTGGAAATGTTACCCTGCTACACATTTCTGGCATTCATATGCATCAACTTCCGAAATTAAGTCAATTTATCGCTTGACATTTGCTTTCAGTTCTTCTAATGTGTGAGGTTTGTTTAATATACTTTATTTTTCAACTTCCCCATAAATAAAAATGGCATACTGTCAGATTATGACCGTATAGGTAATAATCCCTATTAAATATACCATCTTCAATATTTCCTGAAATAAATTGAATGACCCATTCAATGCATAATGTGCGGTGGAAGAGCCTTGCTGGAAATACCCAGGTCGGCATTCAATATCGGCACTAGTGCGTCATTTCTGTATCTTTCTACATTTGTTTATTTTCTCAAAGAAGATAGAACCCACTGCGCACTATATACCGATTTGCTCGCCATACAAGGGAGTTTCATGTATAAAATCGGATTTTTCTGTACTCCAGTTCGTGTCGAAACAAGACCACCAAAATGGAACCATGCTTCATCAGTAAAGAATGTTAATCATGAAATAATTACTCTTATCATTAACGTTTTGTATATATAAATGCAGAGATTTATCCGAATATCAAGACAACCTGCTTACAATTCGTGGTAAGCAGTGACATTGTACACTTTCAAGTTTAAGTTGATTCAATTTCAAAAGATAAATGCTTGCGTGTGAATGACTTTTTTTTTTTTTTTTTTTTTTTTTGTAAATGCCAGAAACGTGTGAATTAGCCGGAAATATGCACTTTCAGCTTTTCTTGTCATAAGACACACGCTTATTTACATTGCAATTGTAGTTTTAATTGCGAGAACTTGAATCAATTCTTGCATCAGCTTCGCCGAGGATTACTTCATGACTGCCGAGCCGTCAGCTGCTGTGAAACGGGCGACAAAACCATGAAAAGCTCGGTATTTCTTCTTCTTCTTCTTCTTCTTCTTCTTCTTCTTCTTCTTCTTCTTCTTATTATTATTATTATTATTATTATTATTATTATTATTATTATTATTATTATTATTATTATTATTATTATTATTATTTTGGGAGGATAAAGTTGTTCCTTTAGGGCTCGTGGAAAAATATACTTTTATAAAACTTGACTACATGACTGAGGTAAACACAAAAGAACAGTAGCCAGATTGGCGACTAAGGATCAAACTCGGGACTATTCAAATGCCAGTCTCAGGGGCTAGCGTCCGATTATTTTAATGTTATATTTCCTGCAGAAAACATCTTGTATATATTGAAATGATAAACAGTCAAAGAAATTGCGAAGCACAGCTCAAACCTATTCCTATTACACATCATGTGGGCGCTACCGTTAAAATAAATAATGCGCCCGTCGTAGGTTAGAGCTGTTCTCCCAGCAGGGGTTTAACCTCTGTTTATAAAAGAAAGAAAGAAAAAACACCGAACATTCATGCGGTTGTTCCCTGCCGATGAGAAAAGGTCGGTTTACCTAAAAAAATATCCACCCAATATAACGGATAGGTTGGACTTTGAGCGAATGCAATACGTCATTATGCTGCCAGACATTACAAAGTATTTGCGAAGTACGTTTACTAAGAGCGTAAGTGTTGAAAGTAACCGAGTGGAATGTCTCGGGCGGTATTCATTCTCTTAGACTTATGCTTTCCGCGAATTTTCCGATCACACATTTCATTCTATTACAGCGCTGAAATTACCAGGAGAGTGGACTTGTTTTGTGTGACCTGGCTTGCTCTTTGGTATGGAAGCAGCCCTCTTGAGGGGCTCCACCGACGTCGGAGTACTCTATCAGGAAACAGTGTTAAGAGAGCCCGTCTATGCCTGCGTATCAGTGTCAGGTGAACCATCCCCTCATTGCGTCCTTCTATTGAAAGCGTAGGAACAAACGTTCAGCCTTGAGCATGGCTAAAGTGCTCTGGGTTTTAATCTTAACTGCTATAAGTGGCGCATTGGATGCAATCTTCAGAATCAAAGTCAGAGATACATTTAGGGCATTTGTCCAACCCTTTCCTCATTTTTGATGCCCAACCCGTATCCCACCCTTCCTTTACTTGCTCCCTCAGTCAAACTGCTCGAAGAAGTCCTTGGCCCCCCCCCCATATCATTCTTAACGAACACTTAATTGCTCTTTATTTTATATTTACACTTTCATTAAAGATAACAGACTTTTTAAGAACCCCGCAATTTGCTGTACCCTCCCCCTACTTGTAGCAACCGTTTTAGAAACTGCGTTTGTACCTGATTATGTTCCTCGGAATTTTTCCACCCCCAAAGTTTGGCTGCTAACAATCGCCCTGTTTTATATTACTCTTCTTTCTGATGATGCATGGCGGAACTTATACAACATTTGCTCTAAGTGTAACTTATTTATTTTCCATCCTTATTTGTACAAATACTCAAATTACCCCATATTACATTTAAATTCTTAAAGTAGTTATGTAAACTAAATTACAACTTTATAGATCAGCTACTTTGATAGTAAATTAAGCTCCCAATGCCCTTTATCTTATTGCATTTTTGGATATTCGTTCTTTTCTGTGCTTGATTTTTCCATTTGCGGTTTCTCAAGCTTTTTTCTAAAACATTTCTTTCCATTTGCCTGTAATTTATTGCTACTATTTCCTCACTTTATTTGAATCGTAAAGAAAATAGGTAGAATGTACAAGCTATATATTTAATAAAAAATTACACTCCTCTAATTTTGTAAAACTACATTAAAGTTTCTTGATATTTACTTTATATTTTTACATATATAATAGTATAATAGCATGAAATAGTTATAACTATCAGAGTACTTAAATACACGTTTTCTTATTCTTTAGTACTGTTTTGAAAGAAAGCTAAATTTCTGATTTTTAAGCAAATTGTTGTAAGTTAGCTCCACAGTTTAGCTGTGAATGAAATGAGCAGTAAGCGATTAATACAGGTCTAATAGTTATAAAACTTCACCGTTCACACGTTGTTTTATGCCTCATCTACGTGTGCTGCGCCCATATTTCAACTCCGCGTCTTAAAACTCATATACAATCTTGTCTTATAGAAGACGCTGGAAATATCGCCCTCTTTCGGCTAAACGAGAGCTACATTTAACTGACACATTAAATTTAGTCCCAAATGTTTGTATTTTTATTGAAAATGCTTTCTTTTAAGTTCTGAAACACCTGCTTATTGAGTTACCTTGGAATATTCTGGCTAATGCTGAAATTTTATGGTCAGTATTTCCCTATGTTAAAATTTACAATTTATTCGTGTTCTTTATTATGTCCTGAACCAATAAATTAAAATTTGTGCGAAACATCGTGAATTGCATATTTGGAATAAGGCAATGGTCAGAAAAGTTCTGAGTAAACTCCGCACGCATATGACGAGCTGGTAATTATTTACATAACACTTACATACAAAAATGTGATGCTCTACGTCAAATGTTTTAATCATCTTCGCGAACGAATGTATATTGTCGTGAGACCGGCAGGGAACAGGTTCAGAAAATGACATTCAAGGGAGGTTTATAACTAAAGCTTTATATAACACACAAAACAAGAATAGGACAGATTTTTTAGATGGGAATGCAGCCTAATTTTACTGTATATAGTAACTATCCCAAAAATTAATTTATTTTAACCTCCTAAGATAAAATGAATTATGGAGGGTAAAGGACTATTCCAGCTCCAGGAACAACGCATTTTATTTAGTTGGGAGTGAATAAACTGAAGAATGAAGAATGATAATGATTAATAGATTGTAAATATTCTTGTAACACATCTCTATAAAAATAAAACTTTATAATATTGTAACCTATAAATTCATTTAAAATTGCTAGCAGTCCATGTTGCACTATAACTTCGTATCACTAAAGTGGCACTAAAATAGCACAAGAAAAGACTTGCCGAAATAGAAAGTAATATAAACCTCCACTACTAAAGATAAATATCAAGTGATGAAATTTTACCGTAGGCTGCGTTGACAGCCAGGAATCTGAAACTGATGTAAGATCCGTTTTTTCGGCAACTGAAACGCTGCCAAGCCTAAAGTAATGATGACATTAACTTTTATGTTCTATTCTTGCAGTGATAGCTTGTTTATATGTGAAGCATGTCCCATGCAGCCAGAGGCGTGTTTCTGTATCGTCTGCTTAAAGTATCCGGTTACAACAGATTGGTTGTATAACTGCAGAGCATATGGAAACGAAGGTTATACATTTTTTAAGTTACACGTCAGATAGACAAGCCTTGCACCAGACCATGACGTTTGTCAAATATCTACTCAATTAATTCTGTTACCGGCGCTCTGATAGGACAAAAAAGTATTGATATAACGTCAGTGCTGGTAAATGTTTTACTCAAATGGATTGTTTTTTACGCAAAAGGCATTCTTTAGTTGAATTCAATGCTTAAATTAGTTAGTTTATATAGAAATGACAAAGAACTTTTAAAATTAATTTATATGCAATTAGTAGAACTGTGAAGTTTAGCCTATATTATTCGTATGCACAGAATTATAATTATAATTTAATTATAAAGCTTTGGGTTCAATTATGAACTTTTTATAATGCCTAAATTTCTCAATTTTGGGGATAAGTGACTGTACTTAGAATTAAGCCTATACTCGTTAAATTACTTTTGTGTCTTTTAACGTTTCAAAGCTCAAAGTCGATCACTTCATTCCATTACACATAATAAATTGAAAAAAGAATATGATTGAAGAAATATTGCAACTTTGTCACGGGCCGATGTTTGATGAAATATTAACATATAACGCCAGATCGCGCCATAGTCGGAAAGTACGTTTGAAAACGTTGCATCACTGTTCTCTTGCAGATAATATTAAAGTATCAGTTCTTTATTATTTTACAGTTTGTAACAAGCGAGCATGAAATGGACATTGATTAATGGTGCGGATTTTACCGTGCGTTCAAGTTCGAAGGTCTCCGATTTTTTTTCCTCAGGATTGGAGGCAGATATAAACACACGATTTAGCTTAAAATATGTTGAAACTCTTTGTAAACGCTTGACAAAAATGACAGAAAGGTACAATGCACCGAACTCTAGTGACTGAAGCTAGAGTGAGCAGTGTTTATGATATTTAAAAGAATTACAAGAACAGCGAGTAATCAACAGTTTTCTCCACTTGCATGGCGTGACACACGTTGGAATTCATTGCCAGTTAAGTAAGACTTGTGGTGATGCGTTATGATACAAAATTCATGTATTAAAGCTTTAGACAAGGATTCTCTAGGGACATAAGCAGAGAGCATTCTACATCACAACATTAATCCAACTGAAACTTGATTCGTTCTTGGCCATCTCGCCAGTTCAATTGCTTGAGGCGCCAGCATTAAGTATTAGATTTAGTGGGGGCAGGTCCTAAACCTGTCTCTTCTAAGATGCCTTTGATATTGGGAACCTTCATTAGCGCGTTCTCTACAAATCACATAGACAGCAACTATTTATAGGGCTTTTCGATTTCAACAAGAACATGGGCTGTTTTTAAAATTACAGAAACATATGGAGTGTAAATAAAATTCAATAAAGATATCATAACACAAACTAAACGAACATTTCAGTCATAAGAAACACGTTTGTAAAAAATCCAAAATTGTCTTATAGGTGGATTTTGACAAGCTCAATAATTTAAATTTCACATCCGCGAAATTTAGTGTTGCCAAAATACAATCTTTCCAAGCAGAATTTGTATTCGCTATTAGGTAGCAAAATCTCATATTTCCTAAATGTTCTATCTAGTAAACAATCTGTATATTTTTATTATTTTATGTAAGCCACCACTCTAATGCCAAACATCTTTTAGGTGTCAAAAAATGTTAAGATTTTCAGTTAATGGCTTAGTTTATAGGTATATACCCACATTCATGATATAACTGAAAACCGAAATGCCACATTTAAGTTCCGTGAAAGTATAATACCTGTTTTAAAGTGTTTAAAACTTATTACTAAAACTATTTTGCACTCCTCAATTTTTTATAAATATTAAATATTATCAATTGCACAATTACCTTCTTTGGCCCAGGGTTCGAACCTGAATCGTGGCTTCAAATGTTTATGTATACCATGCATTTTATTCAGACATCTGACAGCATATCAATAATGCAGGGATTTGATGGTCGAAGGCTGGCTGTCCATCCGTTATATATGGTTAACAGAGGGATGAATAGAATGCATTTATATATCGGGTGTAACACGGAAACCACCATTAAAAATGTCTAAAATTTAAAATACACATTTCAAAGAAAATTTTTATTAATTTTAATAGTGTTTTACGCTCGTTTTTACTACTGAGGCACTACAGGCGGTGAACACTGATGATACATGAGATGAAATTATATATTGGGAAAGGATTTTTTTTTTAAGGAAGGAAACGTTCCAGGCCTAATTTTAGGGTACCGCCCGGCATTTGCCGGTTATGAGGACTAAGGAAAACCTTGAAAAAAACTCAGTCAGGGAGACGGTCCTGGCGGGAATTGAACGCCAGATCTCCCGCTCACGAGTCCGCGCCTTAACGACTTCGGCCACCCGTGGCAGTCCAAAGAGAAATAAATGTACTCAGGTTGGTAAAGTGGTCTTGCAATTTATGAACAATGTTCGTCATGGAGACTGTAATTGAGAAATGAATAAAAAGAATAACACACTTTTTGTAAAGCTTGGTAAGCAGAAACAAGGTCTCTGTGGGTTATATATAATGCCGGTTTCATCGAGAGTACAATCTTCAAAGACACAACCCTTTTACTGCCTAAATGAGAATAAAGGCCTGGGATACTAAGAAAATATGAAGCATGTTGCCGAAAACTGATAATCATAAAAACATTTCTGGAGATAACATTGAGCGCAATCGAATCTGCTGTACATGAAGCCCAATGAAATCAACCCTAAAAGCTGTTTATAATTGCCGCTTCTCTGCAGTGCGGTTCTAATGTTGCGCGCAAAAGGCTTCGTCTGGGGAAAAAATTCAAATAACACAGAGATCAAGTGTGATAATGAAGACAAAAGGTCAGCTTATGTTACGAGTGTACCGGACAAAATTGACAAAGACAAGATCACACATGTTTCTCCGACGAGAACTTTTCATATATCAGGAAAACTGCAGAATCTGAGGTAGCGAGAATCCATGTGCTTTGAACACGAACGTGATTCGCTCAAAATTAATGTCCGTTAGGGACATAGTGAAAAATTCTGTAATAGGTCCCTTCTTCTTTGCTGACTGTCACAACCTATCTAGATATGCCTGATTATATGTTGTAACTATTTATCAGCAAGACGGCGCTCCTGCTCATTTCGCAATTCATTGTCTCTGAAAGCTGCGTAGACAATGGATTGGCAGAGGACCTGATTTTGATTTCGCTTATTTACATACGCTCTTTAACATCTCAGGCCAAAAGCGTTCCATTTTATTCAGGGCGTGAAACGGTCCATAAATTTTGCTCAGAGGCCTCTTCTTTCAAGCTTGAGGTTCTTTTACGTGCCGTACTTAAAAGACATAGGACCCAGGCTTTACTTCTCTTCCGAAGGAAGCCCGAAAAAATCCATTGACCAGGATTGAACCCTCGATCTTGAGTCTACGAAAAACCATAGTTAAACCTAGACCACCAGGACCGACACAGAGGACCCAGGACCATAGCTTGGTCACCAAGGTCACAGATCTAACTCACTTGAACTTTTTCCTATGGAGATTTGTAAGGGATGAAATGTAGAGAACACAAGTGTCTGACTTCAATTATTGAAGCGTAGGGTTCATCTTACTATTCATAATTCTACTATTGATATGCTGAGTAATATAGAGGTTGATGACAGCATGCTTGACATCTTCAGGGGTACAAATGGTAGTCATGTTAAACTATATTTAAAATTAAAATTGCAAACCTGAATGTATTAGAAAATGTTAAGTTTCAATTAAATATTTTTTTTCTATATAACTACTAAAATCGTTTCATTTATTTGGATTTTAAAGGGACATCCTGTGTATGAAAATACTGGATATTCGTTGAATCTGTGCAGTCCTGATGAAATAATTTAACTTGCTGTTTTACTAAACTTTTCAATATATCCCAATATTGATATACTTATTGCGTTTATGAGGTCATTTATTCTTGTTTTTATTCAGGAAACTACAAGAGTTGCACATATATGTTAACGATTCGTTTGTTTTGTTTATAATATCTCAATTTTATCTTATGAATATAAACTTATTTTCTCAATTTCGATAGTTGTCCATTTGAGTCCTGTTTGTTTATAAATTTTATTACTCTGTGCTTGAAAATGTATGTAAACAATTTACATTATGCCAGTCAGCCTGCAAGCTGCTAGTGACATGGCCTTCGTAATACGAGATAATGGATGTGTTTGATTAATTTCACCAATTAAGGGTAAAGTGGTGCTTACAGCTCTTGTATTAATGTATTAATTGCAACAGTAATTTGATTTGTAATAAGAAAGCAATAAGCTTAGCCGATTGAGTTCAATGATTGGAAAGGGACAATATTATAGATCGTGTAATTGAGTGCACTGCTTCACCATCAGCACATAAAGATAGGGACTGAACAGAACATTGTTTATGATTATACTAGTGTCCTTTGATTAGTGTTTTACAGGTTTTACAGGCACATCGTTACAAAACAATTAAGAATATTTAAATACAGGATATGGAAGAGTATTTATATTTTCATAAAAATGTTCAATTTAATTTTCTCTGTTTGTGAATGTGGTGAAATATTTTTAAAATCAATAAATAAGCTCCAATAAGGCACGCATTCATCTTATTGTGAACAAACTCAAGCATACAGGCAATATATGCACACACCGAGGCTGAACTAAACCTTCCTGAGAGATGGATTACGAAGACTCCGGACTTCGGCGGTCTCAGGCGTTTGGACTATTGTACAGGAGTTCATTTAGTCTCAGTTTTATGTGCAGGTAGCAGCTTGTAGTTCGCTTGAGAGTGATTATGCGTTCGTATGTTATTCGGTGCTTTCATTGTGTGCTAATTGTTCTTCGCAAGAAAATATTTTGGCAATAGTATTCCAGGTAAGGAAACTGTTCACCAACTTATTAAACTATGACGAGAGCGCAATTTAAATTTGTCAATGACAAGAAGAGTGTTCCGAACAACCGCGCCGTGTTCCGAAGAAAACACAGGAATTTCCCATGCAGATGCCCGCATGCTGCTGAGGGGCATCGTTTTCAATATCTCTCTTATTACACAAAGTAGTGCTTATTATTAACCACAATAAAATGATCTATAAAATGACATGAAAAGTATATATAAACCAAGAAAAAACATTTAACATATTTAAAATGATGAAAAGTAATGTAGGTTTGCATGTATTATCCTTTATTAAATGTAAGTTAATCACCTTTTTAAAAGCAAATGATTTACATTTATAAAAAAAAAACACTGTAATCATTCAACAGTGGCATGTGCAATTGCTCATGCGTATTATGGCAAGAATATTCTTATAATTTAAACTTTTCCTTTCATCATCGGCATTTACAGTCGGAGAATATTTAAAGTATACCAAGGCATTAGATGTCAGTTCTTCCAAATCTTTCACCATTAACACTTCAGAAACCAAGTACATAGGAGTCCTACCCCAGCTTTTATCCAGCTCACATTTCATTTTATTCAGCACCACTTCACCAACTTCACCATATACATCGCCAAGCGCAACTTAAGTTTTGTTTACAGGTTTCAAGTTTTACGCTACTTTTGTGAAGTTTCGCAATTGTACAGGGAGGAAGTCAAAATTTGCTTTTAAGTATGCCAGGTTCCTCTTTATCCTCTGCTTCCATTTCACTGTCGCAAAACATCTCCCGAGCTCTCTGGATAGCGTCAATCACGCATTTCACAACTTGGAAGTAGTTGCAGTAATAACAGCAGCATGGATTTAGGAGCCCCAGCGTATAATGATGGGTTCCGGTGGCAGGGAAAATGGATCTGAAGAATTCTCTTCTTGATGGAGCTTTTTCTTTGTACGAGACACAAGCTGATCGACTTCAAAGAGGGTACAAACTTCTTCCGCGACACTGTGCATAGCGTGCGCAAGGCAAGTTAGATATACGAGGGTAGGTCCATAAGTTTCCGGCCTCGCCGATAACGATTATCGCCTTCTCAAAAACCGCATCTGGTGCCATACTTTATCTGTTAAGTAAATAATTGCAGCTGTAACTTCCGCACAGCTTTGTTCAGTTGTTCAGATATAGTTGCATAAAGAAGACTATGTGCAGAAGATTGTGACCTGTTCAAAATGGAGTTTCCAGCTGTTATTAAGTTTTTCGCAAAAGAAGGACTTACTCCAAATGAAAGAATGGGCTAAATATTATCGAAAGGGTTGAGAAAGCATTGAGGACGAAGAACGTGCAGGTCGGCCCTCACTCCTGAAAACATCGATCACTCTTGTGAAAGGGGAAATTATGGAAGACCGGCTACTCAGAGTTTCAGAAATAGCAGCAAGGTTGGGCCGCTCGACATCTTTAGCTACTACTGCAGTAATTTCACAGTTAATGTTATTTCTCATTTAAAAACTGCATTCTAGTTTTGCTCAAATGTGGAAGGTAACAGTACTACAGAAAAGAAAGAAAATTGAATACATAGCTGAAAATAGGAAAAATAATCAATAATACACTAAAACTGTAAAGCTGACCGTAATGGAAAAATGTTGCGAAATAAAGAAAAATTACATTAATAAAGCTAGTTTTGCCTCCACAAATCCACGATCAGCATTAATGTAAATATAAATAGCAGTACCTACGACATTTGAAATAGAACATGATAATGATCAACATTCGGGCCTTGATTAACATTTTAAATATGCCATTCTATGCTTACAGTACAAATATAAATGCTAAAAGAAAAATACTAACTTTACATGCTGCGACTTTACTTCTGTTTCTCCAGTTGCGGCGAGTAAACAGCAGTCAAGTGGTCCTTAACTCAAATAACCTGACTGTATATATGTCACGTAGAATTACATTACCTACATTTAAAGAATATGCATTATTATTCACTGAAATATATAGTGAATTCTGGATTAGTCTGTGCATGTTTTCTTTCTACAGAAAAACTATCTTGTACACGTCCCCACAGCTATAAGCCTGCAGGTTATGTGGAGGCCTTATTTTCGGGAAAAAAATGTCGGCTTATGATTTGATTTACGAAGTTCTTTGGATTCCATAGTTTTGCAACTTTAGTATGAGTTTTTCCTTGCTTTCCTTAGTCACTTAGATGAATGCTATGATCGATATTTTGTTTTCGTGAATTTTATGCTCTTTTATTGCATATCATTTCATTTAATCGTAATAGTTGAAGAGTAGAAAAAGCCAAACGAGACTAGATATCCTGTGCGGCGTGGCAGTGGATTTGCGCTCTTTGGAAAGTTCTTGTCCTGGCGACTGGTGGATTCTGCTTAAGCTGCTATCGGACGATAGTGACACCGTTGTGTCTCTCGCAGGTCTGAAGGCATCTGAGGCTTAATATCTGAGGAACGTGACTTCGGTGTCCAAACATTTCATTCCATACTATTCTATCATATGACAATGATATTACGGCATTCCAGGATAACCCTTTACACTGATCGTCTACATTATCTCAGTTTTCATTCTTTAAGAGCCACTTTAATTCTGGCTGCAAATAACGAAATCTCCTCGAATAAAGATAATTCGAACCCTTAGCGCCTGCCATATATTTAGTAAAACTATCTGTCACAGCGGCCTATTTCAGTTAAGAGTGACACGCATATTATCTTAACTTACAGGATCAAAACAAGCTGAGATATTTAGCATACAAAACGGTGCACGTGGGAATCTAAACTCTCTACAGAAAACTTGTTTAAGTCTTCATGTTTCCAAATGTGGGCTGGGTGGCGGAATCCAAGATGCTTCATATAGATTACAGTTTTTTTTGTTAGATATCTTAAAAAGTTCTTCAATTATTTACTTAACCTCCCTCTCCTGACAGATGCGCCCGTGCATACATTTTCAGGTGATGTTCCTTAATACGCTCGCTGACGATAAAATTGGCAACCATCCAGTACTCTCTTTCCGTTCTTTTTGCTTTCTTTGTACTTCTAGAATGTTTGCTATAAAACAAAGCGCATTAGAGGACATAACTCTAAAGTGAAACTCTATATATTAATTTTGATACAAAGATAATGCTCATTTCAATATATATTTTTTTTTAAAAAAAAAGGCTCACAACTCCCGAAATCATATATTCTGAAAATTGGGTTTAGACATCATGAACAACCTATAGTGTTTTTTTGGTTTTTTCCCCCATATAATATGAATAACCACTAACAATCTTTTTTATTTTAAAACAAAAACTGCACTCATGATAAAATAATTAACAAAGCCCAGTAAACTCCTTTTGTTAGCATACACTTTTGTATTACAACTCGTAAATATTGCATAAGTGCATAAACAGAAAGTTTATTTCAAATGCTTTGAAAGAAGAAATGACAATTTGTCAATTTTAAACATTAATTCATAACTTACACGACGACACACGTTTATAACGAGGGTGCCAAAAAAGTATATACACTTTCACAGTAACATTTATTTATACATTTTAAAGTTGGACCGAAAAACAACAGTAATGTGTAGTATGATGTTCTGTAAACAGATGTGACTCACATACATTATGATAGCTTTGCTACGTGACAGGTAAATCAACAATGAACAAATAAAGCCAAGATTATCGTATGATGTTCTGCAAACAGATGTGACTCACGTTACGTTATGCTAGCATTGTTACAACAAAATAGAGCCAAGGTTATCGTTTGAACAGCGGAAAGCAATTGTAAAGTGGTATTGGAAATCCGAGAATGTTGTTGAAGTTCAAAGGCAATGGAGACATATAAACAGAACATTTATACACTCTATGAAAATGAGGAAGTCTACTTCCAACATGATGGTGCTCCACCACATTACTACCAAGATGTACACGGGTACCTTGATGACAGTCTTCCAAGGCACTGGATAGGACGAAGAGGTCCGATTGAGTTTCCACCGGGTTCTCCGGATCTAACGCCGTTGGACTTCTACCTATGGGAACTCTTAAGGATGTGGCATATCGTAGAAAACCAGCTACACTGACAGCACTTCGGGAAGAAATTGAAACGGCATGTGCTGCAATCTCTGAGGACACGTTCGCAAACGTTGCTCAATCAGTAGTTCGACGTACTCAGAAGTGTATCGATGCCGATGGTGGGCATTTTGAGCAACTGTTGTAACTGTAAAAGTCTAAGATGATTAGTGCTGATCATTTTCTGTTTGTGTGAATTCAGTTTTGTTATGTTAACACAGTTTTTTCTTGGCTTGAAGTGTGTATACATTTTTTGGTACCCTCTCTCTCTCTATTTTTCGTTTCCATAAAAATTCATTTCTGGGTGTAGGATTGACATGTCCGGGCGTTTTGTCAATGTTACTTCTTAAGCTTTTACAATAATAAATTATTACGTCATGAAAAATCTGGCAATATCACTTAAGTGACAGCAATAGTCTTCCTTTTCTTCTACAACCATACCATGTGATAAACTTTTCTCTACTGTCCATTTTCCTCACATTTCTTCACTCTTTTCTTTAACTCAATAATGCCAATTGTAACTTTAAGGACAGGAATATTTTAAATACATCTAAATTATTTCTTAAATCACTTATCCAACCCGTGATTTGTAAACTTGTTTCTTGGTATTTTAAACATTGTTTTAACAAATTATCTAAATTCAGAATCCTGTACCGGTATTTCAAACCTCTCTCATAAGCATTCCTTTCCTTGCTATTCTTCCCATTTTAATTTGAGCCACTTCATTACCTGTTGCTACTGGTAACCCCAGAACTTCCTTGGAAAACATCCTATGTACTAAATCCACCACTTCCCTCCCATTTTCAAGTACCCATATTTGAATACCATATAACATCCAAACCTCGATTGTATACCCTTTCCAACCATTACATATTCATCTTTGGCATTTTATATCGACATCCTCTAACAGCCACCATTGCTGCTTTTCCTTTTGAAAAGCTGATCTCTTTTGTTTCTCCCATTTATCCCCGGCGTCTATTTTAATTCCTAAAGTTAAGTGCAGTTTCGGACCACTTTATACTTATTTCTCCCTTTCTTCCATTTCTCATATTTACTCAATTTCCCTCTTTCTTAAATACTGCAATTTGTGCTTTTTCTGTATTTACATTTAATTCCCATTCTGCACAGTACTTTCTATTTCTTTTAGGGACAATTTTAAGCTATTTACAGTAATGGAACGGCAACGAAAAGGAAATCCGCAATATGAATGTCCATTATGTGGGTAAAAAAGTACTACACATAATATTCGAATGCAAAGAAACAAAAATTTGGAGAAAAGAAAGTGGATGGTGTAGAGGGAATAAGAATACTAATAAAAATAACGTTTTAAACAAATATTGTAAGAGCATAGGACAATATTTAGAGAGTTGAAATGGACTGTTAAAAAAGAGAGAAATATATGATTATAAACATAAGAACTAAATACCATTATTATATGTAATTGTTAAATTTAAGTCGGCTGCCCTATCTGAATAGTGATCAAGGCCAAATTCAGTTGGGTAATTTATTATATGTAACAACTTAGCACTTCAATAAAGATAATTATTATTATGGAATACATTTTGATGTATTTTAAGAAACCAACTGCATCAAAAAACGGGTTTTGTTTATTGTTTTGCATATATAACCACAATCAGAACTTTTGAGCTTTGCCATATAAACATAAGACAGGAATAAAAATTTGGCCAGAAAATCTGTCCATTTAATACATAAAATTAGTTCATTTAATAATAATGGCTGAAGAACATGATTATCTAGAATACATGAATAAAATGCGTATTGAAGAGTATGAAAAGACGGGCCTAAACTTTACTTTTGAAATTTATTATATGGGAATTGGAGGAAATACAACAAAATTTAATTATTGAAAATATGGGAGTGATTAAATATAGTGAGAAATATAAATATTTAGGTACTTTAATTACTGATGATGGAGAAATTATTAAGAAATTAGAGGCCGCTTAAAGAAAGGAAATTTACAATATCGATTCTTAATCCTGTATTAATAAAGACATAAAAATCAAATTTATTATTCGATTGTTAGAAGAGTAACTTTATATGGTAGAGAAACCTGGAAACTTAAAAATACCTGCAAAAAATTTTTAGCATTGGAAATAAATTACTGGATGCGGCCAGCAAGGTTGTCGCGAAGAGATAAAATCTGAAATGATAAAATAAGAATGGGAATGAAAAATAATATTATGATGACGGAAACGAGGTATACCATAGAGAACATGGATGAAGAGCATCCAAGAGGAAATGGAGAACAGACACCTAAAAGAAAAACAATGCCTGAGTGGTTTTCAGTGGTTCATGCCACTTATAGTTAAGTATGTAATTATATATGTGAATTTTTTTATATTTACTAATTAGCTGTCAGAAGATGTTAAAGCATTATAAATCTGACTACATAAAAAACTCTTTCCATTTTAGGTTTTCTTCGACGAGCATTTTCTCTGTTATTGAATAATGCTTTCCTTCCAAGCTTGATTGAAAAAATGAATTTCAAATGATTGGTACACATTTTTTAATTTTTCTTCCAGCTGAGAAATCTGAAAACACAGACATAGTTAAGCAGCAGTTATATTTTTAATATTCGCCTCTAGGCAGGTATTTCTCATGTCACATCTGATTTAATCGACGGGTGCATGTAATACAGCAGAGGTACTTTTGTCAAGAGCTTTTCACTAAAACGCACTCGAGCATGCTTTCTGGTTTCAGATTTTATGACGCACACCTATTGAACAAAAAGCAAGATTTGGCAAATTATGTAGAAAGCATTGTTTTCATCATGCATGCCAGACCATTACTCTCTGGCAAAGCTTTCAGCCTTGCACATACGCTTTTACATATCAATTACTGTCTTCATCATTAATTACATTCTAATTTAACCTGTCATTATAACTTAACTCATTTAAAACTTTGAACCAATGAACTTTTCAATTAGACTAGAGTCTTACCTAATATAGCTATGCGAAAATTAAAAAAACATTGAAAACACTTCATTCTTCCAAATAATGTATAACGATTCCTCCGTTCCACCCCCACAGAAATATAATTATAATGTATATTAATATAAACCCAATCATATTTTGGCGTTGTAATTAGTATTATAAATATTATGTGTGTCATAAGCTATAACTTCAATGCAAGAATTGTACATAAGAGAAAGTCAACAAAAGGACCATAAAACCTGAACCCCAGAGGCGTTATACAGGCCCTTTAAAATAGCCAATGCCAACAAAATGTTTTAACTTTAAAAAACAGTGAAAGGTAAGCGGGGCAGTGGAATTGAACCAGTCAATGGAGAATGTATGTATGAACTTTTAAAGATAGGCGCGAAGATTGGTATGCCTTTGTGGCTCCTTGGAAATCGTTAAGTCAACGATTACTTGGTTTGAATTTAATACATAAGGATGCTGTCGCTCCGCTGGTTAATTCAGTTCACTTTTGCTCATTGCTCAAAAACAGTTATAAGTTCGACGTGGGTGAGGCACATAGTATTAGATGCTAGAGATAAGCATACGTATTGCGCAGTTTTATACGCGGCAACTAAGTTTGTATCAACGTAGGTAAGTCTATCGTACACAAAACACCAGAGAACGCGAAAAGTTTTGAACAAAACAAAATACCAATACGAATATATATTATGACGCATCGCGTGCTTATTTATACTAATGAAATCTCATCCAGAGAAATGTTGTTATTGAAGTGTGGGCAAGATACCGAAGCGATCAATAATCAGTCTACAAAACCAGTTCAAAATTGGCATCACAACGCAAAGTCGACAACAAATCGCTTCAAAATTGGTGCCGAAACTGGGGCACATTGCCGGAGCCTACTAAACAGCTTCACAAATTTGGCACCCAAGTGGGGCCAACAACACTCATCGACAAAACCGCTTCAAATGCCACAACATACGCTTGCACCCTCAGTGACCGCCGAAGCATAGCAGGAAGAAATTCTTTATTTTTAGCAAGAACAGCTATTACAAATTACTTTCGCTACAAGTAAGAATGCTTTGTCTTAAGAAAAGCAGCTTTACTATACTGTCTCCATTCGGCTTTGCTTTAAATTCTGTTCTAGAAAACTGGAATGAAAATTTCTTCCATCAGCAGCGATCTCTTTTTATTTCCAAGAATACAGTCATTTGGCGTTTTCATTACTTTTGCAAGATTTTTACTATCGTAACATTTCTAAGAAAGCTCGCATTTTTAAACAACAAATATATCGGGTGTTAAATTATCATATCGCCATAATTTCAGAGATTGTAGAGGAGTTTTAGATAAACAATTAAAGACAGGGAATATACGGTCCACGAAGGGGGGGGGGGAGTGGACTTATATGCTGGTAAATAAGTTCATGTAGATGTGGATAAGTCAATGCTAAAGCGAAATGGGGTAAATATTTACCTTAAAATGTCTTCAAATCTGCTTCACGAGCAAGGTAATGTCAATTTTAATAGCTCATCATCAGCGTTTCAAGATTTAATGCTATAAAAGTATTTAAAATAGCGAAATAATATGAACGTATGTCACTGAACAACGGCTAACTAATTTATCGTGTTACCTAGAGGTACCTACCCCGTAGTGTATTTGTTCATTCAAAGGTTTGAATAATAACAAATTCAGGTTCTTGATAAGTAGGTTATTTATTTATTTTTTATTATAATGAAGCATATCCATACATAAGATATAAAAGTAAAACAAAAACAATGAACAAAACTGGAGTTCGTTTCTTGATACAACTTCAAATGGAAACTGTATTAATCATTGACCTACTTCTTTAGAAATGTAAAACCATCACTTTGATATTTTCAAAGGTTGATCATAGATTCCATATTTCAAATTGCATGTTTACAATTCTTCACATCAACTAAGGTGATTAACCTATACTGGACAGATTCAAACTAGGAAACTCATCCTAGGCCCTATCAAGAATTCCTCCTTATCTCTTCTCCATTTGTATAGAAGAGGAATAAGGAAATTAATTGCGTTAATTACTGAACATTGTCACTTCAGAAAACATCTAAGGAAAGTGTAACTCTATAACAATGCAGAATGTGTAAACAGGACGAGGAAACCGCCACGGGTGGCCGACGTCGTTAAGGCGTGGACTCGTGAGCGGAAGGTTGGGGGTTCGAATTCTACCAGGGTCGTCCTCCCTGACTGATGTTTGTTCAGGTTTTCCTCAGTTCTCATAAATGGCAAATGCCGGGGAGGTACCCTAAACTTAGGTCTGGAACTATTCCTTCCTTCAAAATAAATCCTTTCCCAATATGTCATTTAATTTCATGTATCATCAGTGTCCACTGCCTGTGGTGCCTCTGTAGCAAAAACGGGCTTTAAACACGTTCGTTTATTCAGGACGAGGAATTTGCCGCGCATATCTTGTTTAAGTGTCCAATTCTGGAAAGAAAGAAACTCGTTCTCTTTATAGTCAGGGAAGACTTGGGAAAGGACGACAACATTGAAACCAAAATACTGCAACTTATACAAGGCAAGGATTTTGATAAACAACGAAGGTATCGCTCCCAATGGACTAGCACAATAAATCTTAAGGCTGACATGCTGGAGGATTCTAAAACTCCGTCAACCCCCCCCCCCCCGATATCTGTCTATCTTACAATCCTTCTACCATATCTGAATGAATGTGATGTATTTTAACACCCTGTATTATTGTAAAATTGTGGTTTTAATTTGTAAAGTAATTTCCTTAGAATTTAAAATATTACCTTATTCTTTGATATCTTTCATAGCTTTCCAATAATTCAGTAATTAATTTTTATTTTCTCTCATTCTTGAAAGAGTTTGACTTTAAAAAAAAAAAAATCTTGCTCTAATAATAATAATAATAATAATAATAATAATAATAATAAATTTGTTAAACTTTTTCAAGTGATATTTGCTGTAAATATGCCTTTTACATTTTTAAAAGGGTTTCAACATTTAGCGATGTACCTCTAAAGGTACAAACCTGAAATTATGACATCTTATTACAACTAATAACTTTACCTACACTATAAAATATTAAGGAACACTATAAACAAAGGTAGCAAATAAATCCTATTGTTTTAAGAGGATTTTCGCAGGTCAGCTGATGTGAAACACTTGGGGTGTGCGTGCCTCACGGAAACTTCTCTTACAGTAGCATCGGGATGCTGCGTGTGAGAGATTGTATCTCAGCTATGCCAGTAGCAACTGCCGATTCTACTCATGTTTAAGCACGTTTCTGGTCGGAATGTTAATTACTGATATACTGCGCACAAGTTCTTAATCACTTTACGAAAATTCCGCTCATATCTGATCGGCATTTGAGAGAGTATTAAATACATCGTGATCACTTGAGTTCCATTCAAAAAGCGTCTATGTTCTTTAACGGGCAACCGTCTATATTTGTAAGATTAGAAACGCATTTATCATTTGAACCCACGTGCCGGTATCGTAAGATTTTTGAAAAAAAATAGAACACGGATAGATATTTATTTATACTTTTGTAACCGACTTAAAAAAATAATATTTTTTTAAATATTAAAGACAAATATTTTTTTTGAAAATGCACTGTTTAATTATATAAGACATTATTATTATTATTATTATTATTATTATTATTATTATTATTATTGTGGAGTTGTGTCTGCCTATAGTAAAACATTTCTGACATCTTTTAATGAAATATGCAGTCACAACAGTCCTGTTTGTGTTAGGGTCAGTTGTATATAACTTGCTAATTGGACATTTTTAACTGTAATTTAAAAAGTAAATAGAGGTAAATCATCATTTCTGTTGTATGATGAAAAATCTCAGACTAACTAACCTCGAGTTTACAATAACTGTCAAACCATTGACAACATTGGGAAATAACAGGGACATTCATGTTTAGGGCGAGTTATGTTCAAATGTTCAACCTGAGATAATCAATTATTATTCCCGCCTCATATACATGTGTTTTTAATATGTATTTAGACATGAATAAAGAAAAGGTAAAGTGAATACGAAAGGCAAATTTTAGCAAACGTAAGGGAAATATTATTGACCAGATGCTAAAATATTAGAGAATAACTGGAAAAAAAATCAGATTCGGTCTCATATAATTCTATTCTGAAGACTTTTACATTATCCCCCTGAGATATAATGGACATGTGTGCAGTCTATAGCCCGTAAAACCCCAATCTTATAGAAGACTAGTGTTGTTTTCCTTATATCACACTCTGCTTTGAATATATCTCCAATAACTGTTTGGAAACTTCCTGTCGCATAGAACCTTAAAGGTTAGTGGTATCATGAACATAGAGCTCAAAGCATGATTTCGCTTAGTTTGTGATTGTAATCGGGGACGTAACTTCTGTTCCTGTTCTTCGTTACCTTTTGCAAAGCGAAATAGCGTTTTGAATTGTTTGTCGTTCAGTTATAGGAACGGATTATTTCTCTCGTGAAATGCACAAGGAGCATGATGAATTTTTTTCATTTTAGTTCTAAAATTAAAGAAATTAACAAAAATTAATGAAAATGTTATTTAATTAATTATTAAACCAACTGTTGTTCAGCTGTACTTGTATACCAGACCATTCCTAGTTGCTAGTTAGCCCGTTCTGTACCCTATATGTGTGAAATCATAATAATTTTTTAATTATGATTTTTATCATTATTGAACGTTTTGCCGTTTCTATAATGAGTTTGCACAGAAACGCTATAAAAGCCATAATATGAATTTGGAATGTTCTTCTGACTTTTTATTGCGCCCTTTTTTCTACAGAAAGGTATTTGCGCTAAAGATTGGCTGTACACTTTGCAATTACAAGCATGTTTAATAATGCATTTTAATTACTTCAGCTTGTTTATTAGACTATTTTTGTAAAATAATGTCACTTTCACCATTTTAAATGCATAAAGGTAATTTGGCTACTCATATATGACTCCTAAAATAATCTAAACAAAATCTATAAGGATTTAATAGCTTATAAAACCTAAAATGTTACAATTTATGACTTAAGAGTAAAGTTAATAAAAAAAATAATACGTACACTAACATTGCACTAGAGGAACAATGAAGTAAAGATAAACATTATCTTATAATAATGAAAAACATACGCTTCTAAACACTTTAACATTATGTAGTAAATTCTGTCCACCGGCATTTATTGAAAAGAAATTTATTACAAAATGTATTATTGAAATGCATGGGATTTTGCATTACTTGCCAAAAACTATAAAAAACAACGTACTACTGAGATTGGAAAAAATGAGTGATATTTCAAAGTTATCATAACGCATTCCAGAGTGTCCCTGAAAATAGTATAATGCTATTCTGTGTTTGTGTCCGTTTCTATACCCCCATTAATTTACAACCAAATTACTATATATCCCGCGTATTAATAAGTGAGAGCCCTCAACTGAAAGTTTAATTTGCAACGAAATATGCATTTTAGTGTAAACATATCTGTTGAATACCAAACACAATACAAATTTTTAAGTAATCAGGCAAAATGTAACTAATATGGTAATAAAAGATAAAAAGAGGATTTATGAGGTTTGTTAAAATAATAAATGAAAATTTTTCTTTAGCTCATTAATGTGGAGCTAAATAATTTCAATATAAAATTTACAAGGTTTTATTTTAGCACTGTGTGTACTACCATAGAAATCTAAATATCTTCTCTGATTAAAAAAAAAACATCTTTTTAATGCTGTTTTCAAATGCAAAGCTTTTCGACTTGGCCACTTTGTTCCCCTTTAATCGTCAGCCGCTTTTTCGGTATTTCAAGCTCCTGTTCGCAGAAATTAATGATGCCATGAACCTAATTACCTAATAACAGTTTATGACTATGCATAGTACATTTAAGAGTTATTTGAAAATATTCAGTCAGACATATGTAATTCCTAAACAGTTAATCACCACTCTTCGAAAAGTCGTTTCGATGATTAGAAGCGATGTAGAAGCCACTAGAAAAAATGCTGCAATCTATCATCTTGAGCATCAACATTCAACTGATTTTGTTAGAAACTTCGTTTAGAAAATATCGTAACACGCATTTGTTTTAAGCAGATTTAATTTCACAAACATTTATTTAAAGAGTGGCATTAGTGCCAACAGATCAATTATATATGTTTTTTTTTTCTATGCAGTGCCATAGAAATTCAGTTTCTATTATAATATTTTCAAGAGAAACATTTATTCAAATTATAAGATACAGAACCATATATTTAACTTTTAATTTTAAGGAGAGACAAAAAATCTTCAAAATAATGATCTTCAACTTAGTTCAGGTGTTCAAAATATGGTTTGAAATAGAATTAAAACAAAATTTCATATAGAACATGTACTATAATTACTGTCAATTT
Source organism: Metallyticus violacea (assembly GCA_030762175.1). Taxonomy (NCBI): domain Eukaryota; kingdom Metazoa; phylum Arthropoda; class Insecta; order Mantodea; family Metallyticidae; genus Metallyticus; species Metallyticus violacea. Next base: position 63,306,264 of record CM060831.1, read on the forward strand.
TGTCCTGCAAAGTATACGACTTTTTCAAACATTGAATTTGAGATAATGGATCGAAATCACAATGTAAACTGAATCAAACTATTTATTAATTTTGCATAGCAATATTTAATAAACAAAACAATTAACATTATTTATGAACGCTCAAGTAGTGAATAAACAGATATATATATATATATATATATATATATATATATATATATATATATATAACAATAGTTTAAAAGTTAAAAATAAAAACAAATCTCATACTAACGTCTGATACAAATATTAAATCAGGCCTGCCATAACTGAAATATCAACATTCTACTTTGCAGAAATGGAACATTTTTCGAGGGGTTCAACAGGCAAAACTATTAAATTAGATTGCCAATCCTTTCTGCACAATAGGGAAGGCTGCCCATCAGCAGCCGATCAATGGAAGAAAACAAATGTCTATATTTTTTATAGATATTCCCTTTCTGCATTTTGTAGTTAATTTATTATATTTCAAGGCTCTTTGGGTTTGCTTTGGACTTGTTGCGACTGATAAAAACGTTCAGTTTACAAAAAGACTAGAATTCATAATTGTTTTACAGCGCAAAGTTGGTAATACAGATACATTTTCAATTATATATTTAATTTAAATTTTTACTTTATATTGACATTTATTGATAAATAAGTGCCGTTACTTTTAACTGCGTTAAAACTAGCTGAAAATGGTGCTACTACTATAACATCTTCCGTTAATTTTATACTAGCTTGGCATAGAACAAATATTATTATTAAAAGCTCTTATTTATCATATTTATGTTCCACTTTCTAAATTCTGCTATAAGATTAAATTATTTGGAATAATTAAAGCTTCATAGAAAAAGTAACAGCAGCAGAATAATTGCATTTTAGTTAGATTAGCTGCATATTCTGCAAAACTGCTGACACAGATGTTTAACCTAATAAGAATGACTACTTATAACACTATGATATGCGTTTAGATCTCGTAAATATTGATGCATTACCCAATACAACATGCTAAAACGTGGGCTTACAAACATTCTCCTTTTATTATTAATTTAACCTCAAAAACAACCTTATCGCATTCGCAGAACATTTACTCAGAGACTCAATTTATGGTTACAGTCGTTGGTGTAATTATATTTCTGTCTAAACGACCCATTCCTTATACATACATGCAAATTTTCATCTTCTTACTTGTCATTTTCCTATATAAGTACACATTTGTTACAAACCCCCGCATTGAAATCTCCTGCTCCACAAATTCTGTATTATACTTGTTATCTTTTGTAAGCTTTATGAGCTTCGTAGTTTTCTTTCCTCTTGCTTATATTGCTTATATTTCTCAGGAACTGTTAAATTTCTGAAACTTTTCACAGATTCTAACATTATTTGACGCCAATAAAAAGATGATTTCTGCTTCTAAAGTTTGTAATACTATTACATTTAAAATAATTTAATACTTTAGTCCATTAAGTTTCTTCTTAAGGTGAGATAATATACTTATCATTCTACTTTATATTTTTAACCTGTTAATTAGTTAGTATCATTGACCAGAAATAATTCCCCACGCACTTCAAATGTCATCTTTTATTACAGGTGTCATTCTACTTCCATGCTCGTGTCGATCTAGGTTTTCCATCAAATTTTCTTTCTCTCGGATTAATAAATACTGAGGGTGCCAAAAATGTATAGACACTTTCACTATTATATTTCAAAGGTGGACCGAAAAACAACAGTAATGTGTAGTATGATGTTCTGTAAACAGATGTGACTCCACATATTATGATAGCGTTGCTACGTGACAGGCAAGTCAACAATGAACAATCGAAGCCAAGATTATCGTATGATGTTCTGTAAACAGATGTAACTGCCATTACGTTATGCTAGCGTTGCTGCAACAAAATGGAGCCAGATTATCGTTTGAACAGCGGAAAGCAAATATGAAGTGGTATTGGAAAATCGAGAATGTTATTGAAGTTCAAAGGCAATGGAGACATGTGTACAGAACAGAACCGCCAACGCGAGCAACTATTGAACGTATTCGAGACAAATTTGAGACTCATGGTACCGTATGCGATGTTCACAAGGGCAGATCTGGGAGACCTCGCACAGCAACTAGCTACACTTCGGAAAGGTATTGAAACGGTATGTGCTGAAGTCGCTGTGGATACTTTAGCAAAAGTTGCTTAATCAGTAGTTCAACGAACTCAGAAATGTATCGACGCTGTGGGATTTTGAGCAACTGTTGTAGCTGTAAAAGTCTAAGATGATTAGTGCCCACCACTTTCTGCTTGTATACAGAACAGTTTTTTCTTTGCTTGAAGTGTGTATACATTTTTGGCACTCTCTGTATATAAATCATATTAATTTAAGTATTATTATCGACCAGTTTTCTTTAAAATCAAACTATTCATCTTCTATACTAATATTGCTCGCCGTATTTGAGCAAATTATCTGTTTTAATTTTAATCAATGACCAGAAAGAGGAGGGAATTAATTGGAATTTTATCCACTCCTGTCGTTCTATATTGACAATAGGTAGAAAGTTCTACAACTGCTTCCTACGCTGAGATAAATTTATTAATGCGTTTATTTTGAAAGTAATGTAATTTATTCTTTTTGTTAACAGTTACAAGTTTTTGGAAAATGGGTTCAAAATTATACTTTTTGAGCGCAGAATAAGTCTAAAATGACATATCAGGATTAGAGTAAAACTGTAAAACTAATAAGCCTTATTTGTCTCCATGTTTTTTAGGCCGGAATTACAATAGCAGTGCACAGTACAATTTTTGTGTTGCGGTAGGGAAGCCACACACATTATAAGAAGAAAATTACAGAATGCTATACTAAATCTTCATGAAGTTTGCCGCAAAACTACAGAAGAAACTTCTGCAAACGATGAACGTTGGAACAACATTAAAGCCCAAGAAAATAGGTTTAAAAAAACTGCTGACGAAACGCATCTCCATGAATCACCATAATTAATGCATCACTGCGACGCGCCTCTCTACTAGGGACTACAGCTGATAGAAATCTTAAACGGAGAAACCATACGTGAGTTTGCCGCTGCTTGTCGTAACCGTGGATTCTATCGAAGCATTGAACACGTTGGGCATGACAGCTATTTAAAGGTTTAAAAATCTAAGCCATATAGGAAACGTATATCTCAAAACTGATTAAAAATGTATTTAACACCACAGATAAAATGCAATTGGATAAAAAAGAAAAAAGATTTAAACTAGAAAAAAAGAGGGGCAAGACAAAGAAACCCACTATTTTCAAAAATGTTTACATGTACTCTGAAATGTAAACTAGAAAACAAATGCAAGACAAGGAGATCCTCTATTTCCAAAACATGTATTTTGAAATATATATTTACAAAAGTTTAAGGTCAATATGACATAAACATAGATGGAAGAAAACTTGAAGGCATCCCTCCATAAGAACAGAATTAAACTACCATAGCAATAAACAGGACTGCAAATGAATCAACAGAAGACTAAACCAGTTTTTCGCTTAACTCCTTTGAGCGACTTCATATTTTCATACAACCTTTTCTTTATAAAAATATAAAAATGAGGTTTTCTAATATTTAGTAGCATTCCTCCTACCTAGTCGCCTACAGTTATGATCATTGAAAAGTGTGAGATTGTCAAATTTTATACAGCATTCGTGTTATTTTCGAAATAAATTTGTTCAAGTCCTGCAGATGCCTGTATTTTCCCTGGGCTATTAACAAATTTTGTACTGTATATTTAAAACTCATTTACTCCTAAAGGAGGTATACTTTGAATTATGTCCTTCATTGAATAGTTAATTAAAAAAATTCAAATTTTGTTTGTGAAATCAAGAGTTTTATTACTGGTCTTTTATATTCCTTGCATACTGAATTTCAAAATATAGTTATTTTGCTAAATTAGGTTAGGTTTTTTTACAATCTAAATTTTTATTATTATTATTATTGAAATAAAGTGTATAACAGATAAGAAACTGGGGTAATTACTGTCACAAAACATACATTCATTACAGATGTACATTAATCGTATGATATGGTATATAAATAAAACGCATTTAAAATTAAATTGATGTTTTAGACCTTAAAATTAAAGTTTAAGCCATGAGTCCATATCTGGTAATGAGATGGTTATGCTGGACTCTGCTGGCAGGCAACGAAGGGAAGGTGAGAATAGGTAACATTTTGATAAAAATGTGAAAAAGCTGGGAACCGGGGGAAGTGGTATGGAAAAATTGATTGAATGCGCTGTGGGTGTTTGTCATTCCTAACGAGATTTTTTGTATATGTATTTTATACTTTTAAAACTTCTTTAATATTCATTTATTCACATTATATTATTTTTATTTTATTAGTGAATATATATCTGTTGGTTTTATGTTAAATCAAACAGATCTACTGTATAATAGAAGAACATATGACCTGTTGGATACTTGGGCCTGTTGAGGTTTTATTGTATTGGTGCCACTGAAATAAATACACTCTTACTAGCATCTCTGTAAATTGGAAAGAGGGAGGGAATAGGAGAAAGAGAGTTGGTAAAATTGTGTTCTTTCTTGCAGCTGCAGGTAATTTGACAAAGTTTTTTGAGTGATAACGTGCGTTCTTACAAAATGAATAGAAAATGCAAGAATCAGAAACCGGTTTTGCTACATTTGTGGTAAAGGCACCATGTCAGATCGAACGTTGAAAATCACTCATGAGAAATGGGGAAATGTATCATGTCTACTTTGGTATTGAAATTGGAGACTTGGTCGTATCTTTCGCATCTCATTTCATGTGTGCCGCAAAACATGTGCTGAAAGTCTGCGACGCTGAAGCAAAAAAAAAAAAAAAAGTTGAAGTGTCTAGATTTGGTGCGCCTATGGCTTAGAGGCAAAGAAAAAAATTTAACACTGGCCATCTGGGTTACTGCATTACAAACTGAGGGATTTCCCAGTTAAGTTTCGGGTAGTTCGCTGCGCTTCTTCGGCTAAAGTGAATGAATGAATGAGCCCATGTCCCTTAAAGGGCTAAGGTCTCCTACTAGAGGTAAAAGTTCATTTTGTGATTCTCATGGTGAGCTATTCCACACGAGTTAGGGATTCTATTGAAAAAATGATAATGTTTTATATTTTCTTGTCCTTTATAAGGCCTAGCCACTTCTTAACCCACTCCCTTCTGTTGCTTGAGATGCTTGACAAATGAAGGCTGAGATGTTCCTTGAGTGTGTCTGAACATTTTCTCGGTCGTCCTGGAGTCCTCTGTCTTGTGTAGGGGTCCCAAATGGTTGTCTGCGCCCATCCATCCCGCTGTTGCCTCGCCACTTGTCCGCCCCATTTCAACTTTGTCACTATAGCTCTGTCCGCCATTCTTTCTGATTCTGATTCTGTGATTTCCTGCAGTCTAGTGATTGAGATCTTGTCTCTCAGCGATATACCGAGGTTCTTCCTCTCCATTTTCCTTTCACATATTGTTATGCTCTGCCGCTGTCTGTCGGTAAAAGTAACTAGCGACGTTCAACCAGAACTGCACACTCTTGCAGTTCTCGAGAGTGTCACGCGCAACCATTGAATTCTCATCGTCCAGCTACCTAAGACCACCAAAAAGATATTAAAGAACTTTAATTAAAAAACTACACAATCATATTATGTCCGGTTCGTAAATTCATTTACGCCTTAGAATTTCCTCCTCAGTCCCGTTGAGCGGGAAGCGGCGCAACCTGAGGGTGTCGGTCACAGAAGCGTTGGGGAACACGACGAGCAGTTACTGACACATCAAGAAGCTACGTCATCAACTCGAAGCCACCGGCATCAGAGGCGGCTTCACCTCTTCAACACAAAAACAGCTTCACGCTAATCTGGTACGCTAATGTGGGCCACCCACGCACAGCTGCTTTCCCCCACCAAACCGCTTTATCCCTTTTACAATATTCACTTACTGTGCAATACTATATAAAATGCAAATAGTAAATAAATAAAATTTATTATTTGAAACTTTTTTGGAATACTTATATACTTTATAAGAATTTGTTAAAAAATGTTCTCTCTTTTGTAAAATGAGAATGAACTTGTAGCGCGTTCTGAATAAAAATACTTAATTATGAATGCTTTAATAAACTGTTTGCTCTGCAACATTTGGATAGCTAAGTAATTATATACAAACTCTCTAAGTCATGGGATTATGAAGTATATACTTTATATACCATTTTGCAAAAACCCAATGAACTTATGGGGTCAATTACTGATCCCCACCCCATTAGTATTAATTAATGTTTCATTAACCGTTGGTACGTGACTGTAAAATCTTTTTGAGATTTAATTTAAGCAAAAAAAAAAATCCTTAATGCTATATTATAATGCATGTTTCATACTTAAAACTCACATAACTAATTGGTAATTTGGTTTTAACGTTATGGAAGTTAAATTTTTTATATTGTGTTTTAAAATGTTGCTAAATGAACCCTAGCTATATTATTATTGCCTGGAGGTCAATAATAGTTTATGATGCCAGTCAACACCAGCAAGCATTCGAACCTTATTCTCCATCATTGTCCCTCAAACAGCTGTCTAACCAAAACAAGTACATTTTGCATCCATTATTCCATGCTAATCAATGTCAAAAGTAGTTAAAGCATTGTCGTATTGTGAACTGGATTTTTAAATGACATATTGAGGTTACTCAAAATTGAATCATTAAATTTTAGTTCAAACATAAATGGTGTAAATGAGATTAAAAGCATACCATTGGGAAATCTTTAGACCAGTATATTACCTAATATACAACATGCGATATGCCGATTGTGAACAAAGCTGAATTAAATACAAATGAATTAAAACAACAAAATTAAAGTGCACATGTTTTATAAAATAATATTCTTTTTAGAATAGTTTCCTAAACATTAACGATTCCTATGAAAAAGTCTCTAATTTAATACTTTACTTTTATGTTGCTAAATACCTTATACTCATATATGCAATTCTTAACTGTATTTTGCTAATGTGCTTGTGTCAAGTAGCTGGAAATACTGAAAAATGTTAATTCTACCTGTTCCACGTTGCTATTTTTCTCAAAACAACAGCGTAACGCAAACTGGTAAATTTGGGTATCTCTGTTTGAATACCCCTGAACTAAAGTAAGGGCATCATCGTGGTATAGTTAGGGCAACTCTCTGGGCCGAGGGAAGCGCTATCTACGGATTTTATCCTATGCTCATCTCTCTCTAGAGTAAAGCTTATGCCCGGGGCTTATACCGCCTTTAAAATTGAGTAGGGTTTTGCCCCTGAGGTTTAAGTGACGCAGGGAGCTGGGGCCAACCTCCCAACTTCAGAATATGTTGGGTGTCCTGAAATGTCAGAAGCTCTCATAGGAGTGGGATAGGTTAACTATTTAACTATTGTTAAACTTGGGTCAAGTTCGTATATTCTGGGCAAGAAAATACATGCTACGAAGATGTTAATGCTTTTAATTAGAACCACATTTGTATTAAACTTGCAACTTTCTCTCGTACTTTTACAATCATTATTGCAAATGTTATCAACGCTTTATATATTTGGTACAATTAAATTAACTGGATTAAGCTTTTGTGTTTTTGTATTGTATGTTATGTTACACAATGAGTTCTCAAGCTATCTTAAATGGAATTTTCATTTACACTAGAACAATGGTTGTACAGTTGTAAGAGATGGTTTATTTCTTCATCTGACCGCTCTAGGCGTAACAGCCGGTAGGTAGGCTCAAGCTGATATCGCAGTGAACGGAATTCAGAAAGTCCGCAGCTATGACTGTCGCGTAAATTATTACTTACAATTAAATACTTAAAAGATACATTTACCCACCATTATAGCTAGAACTGAGGAACTGCCTACCTTAATTTTCCACACATTTATGACACCGGCATATGAGATTAAGCATTACCCTCTGAGAAATGGAGGCAAAAAAAAAAAAAATTACATATATTATTTTCAGTTAATCTAAAGTGTGTGGATTTTGTCTTGTACAAATTTCCCTGTAATTTTCCTCAGAGATTAAAATAACAGGAAGTTAAATTGGGGGACCGAGGATGCCATATGTTGTTAGTGATGCCTCTATCTTAGAATATTTCATAAATTGCATGCAAGGAGACATCGTGTCGTTGCTCGTTGCAGAGTACTGTTGGAAAGTCACATACCTACGATCCTTCACATTAAATTAACGGAAATAGGGTTGCAAAATATTCTGCACACGCATATCACTATTACTTTTTTTTTTTTTTTTTTTTTTTTTTACAAAAAATGCAGCCGATTTTCTCTTGCCCCTAATGGACACGTATCTTTTGGTCAAGTAGGGATTCCTCGTGAAGCAGGTTTTTCTGAACGTCAGTATCGGCTGTTTTGTGAATTAACATACTCAAGTAGAATCAAGATTCATCCATAAAAATTTCATTAGGGGCAATATTTCACTCATGCACATTCTTCAAAATCCATTTACAAACTCTACTCCTGGATGCAGGGTCACCCGGTTTATGCTTTTGCACTATAGTAATTTTATTGCGACTTACTTTCTGTAGTTTTGTAGCCGTTTTAACAGAGGCATAGGACATGCCCGTTTGCTGAGTAGTAAATCGTATTAATGATTTTTGAGGGGAGTGTTCCAGAACATGTCTCATGTTATCTAACGTTTCACAAAATTTATTTACTAATCTGAGAATCAAACTTCGACTTGGAAGTGAATATCAGCAAATCCCTCTTTCCATACATTACGAGCAGATTTTGTATGGCGTACAAATCGCAAATAAAAACTTTTTGGACAATAGAATACCAAATTGAGTCACATAATACATTGGATTATGCCGGTTAGTGACTACTTCATACACTGTCACATAACATACAAGAACACGACTGTACTTATTTTCCTGGATCGGCTTTCAAGCGTGGGAGCGAGACGCCAACAGTGACCAACTTTAAGTGGAGTGATCCCATGAAGGAAAAATCACCGAGTAGCTTGCATTGAGTCGCGTAAACAAACAGTGCTCGCTCGTATTTACTTAGCTTACTTTATTGTCAGCGAACTCAGTAACTATCCACTCCATGCTATGTACAGTAGCAGCAGAAGATTACAACATGTTACACAATCGGCAAAACAAATAATATACAGTTTCTAGCATATTATAGTAATATTTATTAAATAACATAATTCTGGGCGCTAATGTCACGCTTATGTACACATTATTTCCGTAGTACTATTCCGACTACACACTGTTTATAACACAATGACGCGAGAGTTTGACCCCGTCGCTTGCCTCGTATTCCGCATTCACATACATTTTTTTTTGTCAACACCTATTTTAACGGCCCCTCATCCAGCGGTAAAGTCAATTGAAAAGTAATAATAATAATAATAATAATAATAATAATGGCAACTATATGAAATGCTCAAAATGCCCTGCGCTAACATTGATACATGCATCAACCCGCCATCCCATTGATTCTCGAATGCGCTGATGTATCCCTGGAGAATTGCGTATTGTTTCGCAGCCGTCCACAACACGAGTACAAAGACTCTGTAGCTTATACCGAGGTTCCATACACAAGAGCTAAAATCTAGTGAGTTTAGGTCTGTAGAGCGTGGAGGCCAGGGAATTTCTCCCCCTTTACCTATCCATCTGTCACGGAATCTATTAGTTTTGAACAATTCATGCAAGATGGATTATATGTGGTGTCTGGTACGTTATGTTCCTGTATGTTTCCCATGATTAATGTACTACGAATAGTTGTAGAAAATTATTTCTAACACAGAAATAAAGCGTTTCCTGAACGTTTGCCCGTATCTTATTGTTACACCCGGTATAAGAGAGATGGGGCTTGCCGAGTCGAATCCGAGTTACACTATGTTCGCAAAGCACAGCAGCGTAGGATCTCATTGCCTTATTGATCGTTATGTTATTATGACTCTGGGTTGCTATACACCACTTAGAAACAAAGCTAGATGGGATGCCCATCTCAGCATAATGTTTAATTCAATTGATTCATACAAATATTAATAGACAGTAAAAACTTAGTAAAACACCCGAGTGTGCTAGATCTCATGTGTAGGCATAGAAAATATTCCATTAGTTAATTTTAGTAGAATTTCTCGGGGCTTATACAATCACTAGAACAAATAAAATGAGTTATAAACGAACGTAATGTGGGGAGCATTTTTAATACCACATTAATTTGGTTTAGTAAACTATTTAAGTAAATGATTGCAGTCATGTAGTTTTATATAAACAATTAAAATTAATTAACACTTTTAATCCATATCCAAGCAGTGTCCAGAACCAGTTAATTGTTCTAATACTTGGATACGAGTATGGAATGTAGACCTTGAGATAACATCAATGCTTTAAACATAATTTCATCTGTTTCCAGCGTGAACTTCGCCTTTCCTTATTTGCTCATCCAAATTATACACAATGAAATGTTTACCCAGACATTAACAAGATGTTCGTGGCTTCTTTATACTCAATATAATACACGTATTTACCGGCAAGTACTTCAATCTCATCTCCGCAGCCCTGGAAGGAATGCGGCAACCTTTCTCCCCCTTTTCCGTGTCTCCCTCCTACGAACAGATTTTCAGCCCGGAATGAGGGTTGGTAGGTAAATATCCTGAGGGTTTTTTTGTATTGCTTTACATGGCGATGCTCAGCTTGACGTGAAATGCGCGATAACGTAGCGACTGGAAAAGTGTTCAATTCTTTCTCATGTAAAAGCCAGTCAGATTCAACGGGACTCTTAATGCTTAAGTCAATCAACCGTCATTACTGAGCTCACAGAGCTGTTATAACTTAACAGTAAATTAATGACTACAATTATTTTGCTGTGTTTGGAAATACTGTCTATACAGAATGATTCATAAGATTCCAGCACTGTCGTCATGAACAAAACACTGAACATTGTTCAAAATCGCAAATAATGCATGCGTTAGATTGATTGATTTATTTATGGACGCTCTTTAACATCTCAGGTCATCAGCGTCCCATTCAATTCAGGGCGTGAAACGGCCGACAAATTTTGCTCAGAGGCCTCTCTTTCAGGCTTGAGGTTCTTTTTGGTACCGTAAATGTGCAACACGGGACCCACGGCTTTACTTCCCTTCCGAAGAAAGCCATGCTTAGGATTTTTACACCCGAAAAAATCCATCGATCCTGGCCGGGTTGGAACCCGCGATCTTGGGTATAGGAGGTTAGTATGGTAACCACTACACCACCAGGACCGACATGCATGCGTTAGGAAAGCAAGTACTGAAACCGACTGTCTTTTGTTCACACTGTGAGACGGGCACTCCCCGGACTCGAACCCTTTAGGCAATTGTCGTTGCCGCCTGAATTAAGTGCATGTTGTTTCATTTTGTTGGGGTGAGGAGGTCTTAAGAATTCTTTTGAAGTGGCGTACCAGCCATCATATCTTAAGTTTTGAAGGTTGCATCGGAAAGTAGCTTTGCTTGTTAGAGGGACGGTGTACGACAATAGAGAAAAAGAGGTAAGAACAGAGCAGCCATAGACGACAATGCAGGAAAACAGTTTGGCGCAATAAAACGGAGTAGCCGTGGACGACAATAGAGAAAAACAGTTGGCCGCGAGACTGATAGCGAGGTAACAGCAAAAGTAACCTACGGGAAGAATTTTTTGTAATAATCAAGTACTATCCATCTGTGCTCGGTTATTAGGTTATGTCCATCGATAATCATTTTTAGTAGAAAGAACGAAAATCTGGTGCGGAGAACTTTCCTAATAACTGTTGGAGTGGTGAGAAACAAAAGTGCGTGTGAGCTTAGTTCCGGCACTTCGAAGAACTTCTTAAGACTTTCTGAATAGGCTCAGTTTGGGAACCCTGAGCCACAAAGCAATTGAATAAATCAAGGCTGTTATCGTCAAAACAAGTGTATTCTATCCACAGCCACCTTTCCATCTCCTTTTCCCTCGAGACAAGAAATTTGTTTCCAAAATACCACCTTAACATTAGCCGGAGCATTGAGGAAACCCCAGCATTAAAACACCATCAAAGGAGCCGTGAGTGGGCGCAGAAGAAAGTCCACACATCATCCTTAAGACTAACCGAATTCTTGGTTAATCCAACACCACCACACTTCCGCATCCCCCTACTCACCATTGTTGACGCTCCAAAAGGGTTTCCCAACTTGTGGTTGTTAGCAACTATAAGAAACTGCCATAACTGTTGTGAAAATTCACTCATCACAAACCGTGGTTTCCGTTGATATAAATAACGTTTCAGTTTCGCGGATTTTTGTATTTTCTCTTACGCTCAAAGCCACAAAGAATCAGATCGGGAGACGAAGAAAAAGACGTTCTCTTACAGAAAATATGAAACAAATAATGCGATGCAATCTAATAAAGTTATCGATCAACAACAGCCGCGTCATTAAAATTTCCTTTCAAGTTGTAAGATATGACGTGCTAGTGTTGTCTACAAAATCCCTTTATTCAAATTTAATTGAACTTATACGTTACCAAATCGATACACGTAATTTAATTTGATACTATATGGTATGGATAGTAAAGAGTTGGGGCTATAGTAATTAAGTAGGCTTTTCCGTACTAATCTGTTTAATAGGAATCGATTTGTCTAATACGACAATAACCAGCTACCACAATGCAATGAAATTTAATTATGACCAATCATAAACATCTAAGCATTAATTCTTTGGACGGCGGGTAAAGTACACAAGTCCAAAATTTTCCCTTTTTTTATAATAGATTGAAGCATAAATATTATAGTTTTTAAAACATGAGCTTTTATTATAATTTGTATTGAAAGAGAGCATAATTTAATAAAATTATATTTCATTCCTGTATTATTACCCAAATAAAAATAAATTAAAATAAAAGCTTCTTCTGACAAAATAATTTTTTGACTCATGGTCTTTTCATGGCCAAAGAATTTTACTATGATTCCTGCTTCTACTAATAGGTACATATAATCGTTCCAAAAGGTGTTTTATATATATATATATATATATATATATATATATATTACATACACTAGTAGAGTCAGAAAGAAACCGAACTTGAGTAGAAAATTTAATCGCAGAAGAAATTAAACCTTTTACACAACATTACCTTCAAACTAACCTCTTTGGACAGTGATATACTTTTGCCAGCTTCATACCGCTGTTTTAAAATAGTCCAACAGTCTAATTTTGGTAACTTCTCAAAAAGAGAGCCACACGCGTGTTCACTTCTTCAGCCAAAACGAATTTCCATCCCTTGAGTAAGCTTTTAACTCTCCAGCAATCAGCTGGAGCAAGATCTAGAGAATTCAGAGAAAGTTATGTTGGGTTTCGCGAGGAATTTGCTCTCCTGGAGCGACAGGTGTAATGAGTCACAAATGAGACAGATATTCGTTTCACTGCATCACAAAGATACTAAGATTGACAATATACGTCTTGTTATTGACAAGAATAAATTCCAAGTGTATACCTGGCTGTCTGCTATGTAAGTCACAATCGATTAACCACTACTCTTGCGCAGCCGCAGTCTGATATATGCCTGATTCCACGAGGTAACACAGAAAAGAGCTTAAATAGCACAGCGGAATAACCAAAGTTCGGCTTTTTTGACTCTACTAATATACATCGTATGTACAACCAGTAACTTATAAGTTTTGAGAAAGGCAACACTTCAAACTACTGAAGTCAGTTAGGTCTATATTCCCATATCTGCCTACTATATGCCGATCATTTTAATCCAGTCTTCGATTTAAACGAAAATAGACCTTAGCAACAGAAGCTGTATGTATGCGAGTCTAATTCGATGTTCTACAACTATATCCACACCGATAGAATGTTGTACGAATACCTTTAACCGTGGAAAAGAGGCATGCAGCGGATATTATGTAAGGAAGTGGAGAGAAGACACTATCCACATGTTCTAAGGATGAACTAAATTGACTCTCGACTTGATGACGTTACAAGCAGAGCTAAATGAACTAGTCCTCTTGCTGCTGCTAGTGGTCCACCAGATCATCCATCTTGCACCACTTGTCTTCTTTGGGGTTATTTAAAGCAAATCTCTAATACATGATCACCAAGGCAGTTGACACATCTTATGTTATAAGGTGCTAGGTTGTCTTTACACCAACATGCTCAGGTGCTCAATGAAGGAGACCCTCATTTCAAATATCTGCTTCGTTTAAAAGAAATTTAATGACATTTTTTAATGAAATTATTTGTTTGGAATAATTGGGGAAATTTCTTAAACGCGATAGTTAGTAGAACTTTAGAAACCTTTTTTAAACAATTAATGGAATTTGTATTTTCTTTTTACTTAGCTGAAATTTTATGAAGTTATTTTGTCTAGGTAACACGTCTACTTCTAGAACTATACTTTTTTATGTAATTTCGTGGCATTGTCAAAAATTGCACAGCTATTCTTGCATATTCAGTTGCATCCAAGTTAATATGCATCAGACTATTATTTGCTCTGATCAGTTGTTTTAATGTAGAAAGAGATTCATAAAACACCGAGAAAGAAACTAATAAAATACAAAACAATGTTCGGAATTTTAAATAAAAAAATGAAGGAAATGTGGAAGATTTGAATTTTCTCTTAACGTTTGATCTAAACAGACCGCTTTATCCAACTGAGGTAATGCTTATGCCTTAGCCGAACTTTGCGATTTGCGATCGCTCTAAGAATGAATTACTATTTCTATTGTTGAATTTAAACCCCAATACTTCCATCTTCTAGAGCGTCACATCGTTCTGTTAATCCTGGATGAGAACTGGGATCGACGTTTCTAAAACTTCGGTACACTACGGGTTGCATAAAACCAAATTATAATGGACTGGTGGGCCACCTGGTGTATATCTATATATATACAAGATCATTCAATTGCTATTGAGATTTAATATTAGAATTTATAAATTACAGCCTTTTATCGTTATGGAAAGTATCTTGAAGAAAAGGAACCCAGGTAAATATTCTGTTATATAAAAAGCAGGTTCTTAATTAATTATTTGTTAAGTCAAGTTAACTAATGTGTGCTGCAATACTTTATAACATATTTTTGATATAACAACATTAACAATCGCGTAAATAATAAAGATAGGCATTTCAATCTTCTTCTATAACTAAGCAATGAAACTTGTTGCTAAGTAAATTACATTTTCAATCAAATGTGGGAACTAATCTAATTTTGAAGCTGCATTTAGTATTTCGGCGTGGTAAATAAATGGATCAGGTAGTGCAAGGGTGCTTTGTCTGAGCTCTAAATAAAGCGTGTTCTTATCCATAATCGGAATAAACGGAAAGTATTAACATGGCCTACACGTAAGATACATAAATAAGACAGAAAACTCGGAAGCAAGGGCAGTAGCCATTTACCGTTAGCCATTTTTAGATCGTTCATACAAGACAGTACTATCCCACGGAGGGTTATATATTTGACACCTAAATCCAGATATACGAGCAGCTGTATGAAATGAGAAAGGGATATACGCTGTAGAAGTAAGGTTAGCGTTTGAGAACATTCTAGAATTTTATCTGATTATATTATCCTGTCTGGCAAAGCTGCCCTATAATTTGTTTTGAAACAATTTTAAAAAAACATGGAACTGTGAACCATAAATAAATATATTCCTGAAATTTGGGCACAAATTATACACTAAAAGTAGTGACAAAATAATATTCATATAAGTATTTAAAATTGTCTACCTTCGTTTTAATTTTTGAATAATGGAGGATTAGCCGGGTCAACTTAAAGAGTCCTATTTCGATTATTTTACGGATGCGACTCTTATCTTCTGTTTTAGAATTATATGGTTTCATGTTTAATTCCTAGGAGTCCCAGTTTCATTTAAAACAAATGTTTTATGGAAAGGGGCAATTAGCACTATCCAACCACCAACTTGGAATACTAGTATTAAAATACATGTTATTGCCGAATGATTCATTGAAAGAAAGTAAGAAAGCAACTTTAATTAAAAGTGTTTTTGACAAAGAAGACCATCGAAATCATTTATATGAATACTCCAACAAACTATAGAGTAAAATAAAGAATTAAAGATGAGGCGTACACTTTTTTTATAATGTCAAGAACTTTTGATAAAGTAATAGGAAACTCTTGTACGAGTAAATATCGAAGGTGCCAAAACGTATACACAGTAGAAAACTATTTAATATAATTCAAAGTTGCACCGAAAAACAACAGTAATGTATAGTATGATGCTATGTAAGCAGATCTGGTTCATATAATAAAATAGTCTAACTGGATCATTCTTTTTTGAAGGAACAGTAACTGGCCCAATGTCCCAAACTCGTATATGACTCTGCTCTATTGGCATCACTGACAATCGACATTCGTCTGTTGCTAGATGACTTGAAAAGGTTAAGTATCCATAATACAAATATACAATTTATACAATATTGTAAGCCAAGTTTACGTAAAGTATATTTAAACTCTGGTTTCATTCCTAAAAAATATCACCTGAGGATCTGAGCTTTCCAGATAAATTCACTCTCTAGGTACATGAATTTATTGGCAGTCTCAGATCCTCTTGTGATAATTTTCTTACTACCTTGGGTTATCCTATTTTAGTTCTTCCATATTCTCAGGCGGAGACGTCTAAATAAAGTTTAATTAACATTAGTTTCAAACTTTTTCCTAAATTGATATTTTCTGTTTAAATTAAATTTTATGATAAGTAGCCAGATATATATATATATATATATATATATATATATATATATATATTAGTAGATTTTGAAATTAAAACCGTGTATATAATAATAATAATAATAATAATAATAATAATAATAATAAATAAGCAATGATTACAATTAATTTATGCATTTATTTATTTTTGTTCACTAAGTAATTTATAATTATCATGATTAGCTTGTAGCTGAGGATTTGTTCCATATATATACTGTAATAAAACTGATAAGGAGACATGTTGAAAAGGATGCTCCTCAGTGACAATAAATTGCCGACTTCTGCATAGCAAATTCCTGTTCTTCGTCTAACTTTTATTTCGTTAGAACACGGGGATTCTTGTCATTCTCTTTCCTAACTTTTTAATAATTTTGTAAACATTTACTCCACCTGAAACGCGATTGCCGGGGCATTTTCTCGCTAATCACTGTACCATTTCTCTGCAAGAATCCTTTTTCACATATATAATCTGTTTTCCAAAAATATATTTATATAGCGGCATAACTAACGAACACAACCGGTTCCTAACAAAGTGTCCCTCACAAAAACCACAAGCTGCCACCTGTACATGCATTATAGGCCTTGACAACTGGCTTCCCCAATATACAGCTGCGCTTTGCCGGCGTGCAACTCAAATAATGTAGCTATACATATTGAGTATTACCAGCAATAAAACATAGAAACTAGAATTTCAAGGGTCTATGTTATTATCCGACTTTCTTCTATTAGGTTAGGAAGAAAGCATAATGGGTTATCCTGTTTGTTATATCATATATTTATTTTTTATATTCAAATAGTTAGTAATTAAAATAATTGAAAACAACTGATAATGCAAACTACATGTTGTGTGACTGAGAAGTTCATTTTTATTTCTATAAAATGAATTTTGATAGCTATGCTACTGGGTGTATGCACATCTAATGTTTTTTAAAAAAATGTGACAATGCTCTTTTCATGTAGTCTTTATATATGTTATCAACCGGATGGACAGAAAATGCGATTATCACTGTACCTTTTGAGCATGTTATTTTATGAGAAACCTTCAATTTAGACCAACGTTTAAATTAGCAAATGCATCCTTCGACTATGAACGTTTCTTTAACACTCCATAAATAAATTAATATTTGTGTAAATTCCATTTCAAATATTCTGTATTCTCAATTATTCAAATAAACCAGCATGCCGTTATATTTTAAGCAAGAAATTTAATGCGGAATATACTGAAATATCCTAAATAAAGATACACCTATAGGAAAAGATAAATTAAATTAAAATGCACACTTTTTGCACAGATTCTAGAGCTGGAAACATCCAGCACCAAGAATCCCGTGCAGATAAAATTCTACATTTTAAATGCGAAATTTAATAATTAAAGTATTGTATATTAAGCTTCCTGACTACAAAACGATTAATTATTCATTTGATTAATCTATCTCTAAGAAGAGTGTAGTTGTTGAATACAAAGTACAGCTCTATTTCTGAGTATCAAATTAAGTTTACCACCTGGCTTCTCACTCTTAAATGACATTTGTTACTCAGAGGGAAACTAATTCGGTATTCTTATCAATAATCTATAGGAGTCATCAAATTAATGTTGATTTAAGGTTAAGGATTACATACAGCGCATAGGTAACTCTTACGTCTGTTCTCTAATACACCTAATTATAAATGTCATATAAATTAGAACATAAAAATTTTTGATTTTACACATAACTTAAAATATAATAATTAAATCAGTCGAAGCTGAAAGGCATTATATTAACTTCTGTAACACCAATCCTGAATAGTTATTTTATTTACCCAATCATTATTACAGAGTAATAAACATAATTACAACAAAAATATATAGAACTCTTTTTGCCCCTGAATTTATTTTCCATTATTAAAATTACTTGAAGTTTTAATCACATAACAGTTTATTGACTGAATGCTAGGTTCTGAAAAGTTAAATTATTTAAGAAGCAAAACTGTAATGTTATTTTAACCTAACCTAACCTAACCTAACCTACTACAGTTAAGCAAGAAAACTAAACTTCCCTAAAGACAATAATTTTATAAAATATATTGAATGTTAAGAATCAAAACACGTTAAACAACATATTTATAAAATTGATTAACTACAGCGAACTACAGATACAACTCTCTTTTATAACTCAACATCCCAGTTAAAACAAATTTACCTAGATATTTTCCATGGCAGTGACAATAATTTTTAACCAAAGCTTTTACAGAGTAAATGTTATTTTACTACAATATTTTAATTATTTAAAAGACACAGGAAACAACTATTGTTTTTTTTTGTCTCGGTTAAGCAGTCTAGATTTATTTTATATAACTTTTTTTTTAATCCATCAAGCCAGCAGGCTTCCAATTTCAATATTTTACATTCTGCAAGTATTTTAGCACTAGGAGGTGTCATATAGTCAGTGACATAATATAGAGAGAAACTCTCTTTCAACCACATTACAGAAATAAATAAATGAAACATTTGTTACCTTTTAGCTCCGATTGGTTTTTCCAATGCCTCAACCATTACTAGCTCATGACATTAATAATAAAGTTGGGCATGTTATTGTTTGAAAACTAATGCAGACTTACCTGAAAAGAATCACACTGTACTTCTGCAAGTGCTGGGGTGCCGTAGAGTTTCAGCTCCTGAAGAGCGCCCTTTAAAGCAAACAGGATCACATAAGACCATAGCAAAGATGTAGGGGTAGCCCCGAGCACCGGCATTGGGAAACAATGTAGCCAACTTAAACCGACAATGACCAAGTTTCTGCCCTAGAAAGGGGAGTATTCCACACACACTAAGAAGAATAGCATATTTACTAATGTTGAAAGAAATCCTTGTAAATTACATTCACTGGTCTTCCACTTGCATTAACTCCACACCTCTTCTAGTGAAAGACATTTTCATACTGAAGTCCTCTCACGCGTACCTAATTATCTGGGTCCGTTTAAATTCTCCTCATCATTGACGACAACCTTAACGAACAACAGAGTGCTTTCAATTCCACTTCTCAAACCGGAGAGGAAACCTTTTCTTTTATTTAAAGAGCAAGAAGGCTGTAGCTCAAGAAATGTATAACAAAACTCCACAAGGTTTCATTCAAGAGCAGGGGGGAGCGGGAATGTATTCATATTACGCAACTGAAACAAAAGCAACACCGTTCAAAAGCACTTCAAAAATCACAAATGGTTGAGTTAAATGCTATAAAATTCAATTGCAAATAATATGCTTAAAATTTAAATAACAAATCTTAAAACACCTCAAAATAGTATTTGTTCTGTAGGTAGAAAACGTATTAAAACGGAATAATGAAGGGAAACGTGTTACAAGTGATACAGTACGAAAAGTAAACGGCTTTCAACTGTTCAAACAATTGATAAACCATAAAGGCCAGAGCTTTAAAGTACCAAATAAAATAAACGACCATTAACTATTCAAACTATTGGCATACAATAAAATAATATAGAAAGTAAATGACAGTCAACTTTTAAAACAACTGACAATTGTTTTAACATTTGACAATCGAAACAAAACCTACTTATAAAAGTAATGCGTAAAGTAATTAAAAAAAGTAAACGACATTCAATTGTTTAAACAAAAGACAAATGAGTTCAGAGTTTTCCGTCTAAAACAGGCAAGTTGCAACTATTTTATTGCTTGCCATTTTTAACGCTTGTTTCATAAAAGTTAAATAAATACTGCAAGCTTTTGATGAAATACTAAAACCTGTAAGGCATTAATAAAGCAAATACAAGGTTACAATATATTAAATTAATCATAATATTTGAGAAGTAAAAAATATAGCTTAACAAATAACTGACCATAACTTAAACTATAAATACCGTTATATTTTTACTATCGTGAAAAAGTATAGATTTATATACAACTGCAAGAATAGTGTATGATCTAGGTGTTTAAAAAGAAACTAAAATACATTTTGGTTACTCAGTCATTTAAGAGCGATATATGCATATAGATGCATTAAATCGCTGCCAAAGAAAAGGAG
The DNA here is from genome assembly GCA_030762175.1 of Metallyticus violacea. Lineage (NCBI taxonomy): Eukaryota > Metazoa > Arthropoda > Insecta > Mantodea > Metallyticidae > Metallyticus > Metallyticus violacea. The sequence goes on from CM060831.1 coordinate 63,326,963, forward strand.
GGTGTGATAGAAATTGCCCGAGTAATAAAATTCAAGATAAGAAGAGTTACTCTATGATCAAGTGGGTTGACTCAGGCAGAAAAGCTTGGTATTCGCATTCAGGAGGTACCGGATTTAAATCTCTTGTATCCGTCCATCCTGGCTTGGAGTTTTTCGTCGTTTCCCCTGAATAGCATGCTTCAGTTGCAAAAGTCCCGCTTCCCCATTCCATATTATTTCATTACATGGTCCAAAATACCAGGCGAGGTGGGATGATGCGATGTGGCATTTATTTGCGCTTTGGAAAGATTATTTTCTTCTGCATTTGGTAGGTAAGCGACTCTTTTGACTTGGAGGAGTGGAGTATTCTGTTTGGAAATAATGTTAGGGAAAATGCGTATGTCCTTGCCTTACCGCCCGATTTCTATTTCAGCTCATCCCTTTTCCCAGAGGTGCCCTCACTGGGGACGTAGGCATTAACGGCCAGCTCTTGAAAAGGGCTAAAATACCGAAATATCATGAAATTCATAAACGGTTTAACCCTAACATAAATACAAAAGGAGTGAGATCCCACATTGAACGATTCTTCCCCTTGTTTTCGGCGGTTAAAAATGGGCAGCTAATTTTAAGCGTAGTTGTACATTCAATCAAGATGATGAACACTTAGGGCATCCCAAAATTGCTATGACCGACGGGATTGTGTCAAAAATTTGATTGCCTATTGAAGATATGCGAGTTAATTGACATTGCAAAGACCTCGATCGGTCCTGCCTGTCCCATTTCACACAAAGTTTTGGGTATGCCAAAGCGTTCCGCTGAATAGGTGACGCTATTGTTAATGGACCAAAGCGCATTTGAATGAACATTTCGCAAGAGTGTGTAGTCTTGTTTAAATGCAGTTCCAGTGAGTTTCTTCGACTTTTCATAACAATATATGAAACATGGATTCATCACTATACGCCAGAGACGAAGGAGCAGTCCAAACAGTGGGTAGCAACAGGTGAAAGTGCACTATAGAAACCAAAAAACGGCTCCATCTGAAGGAAGTCATGACTACGGTTTTCTGGAATTCTCGTGGTGTGGTGCTCTAGACTACCTCCAGAAGGGCAGAATCTTCACCAGAGAGTATTAGGCTTCACTACTGAACCAATTGAAGGATGCTATTTAGATTAACCTTCTACAGCTTGCAAAAAATAGTTCTCTTTATCGCGACAACGCGCCTTCACGCACTTATGGGATTGTTGCATGACCTTCGCCTCCAAATGCTTCCGCATCCGCCATATTCGCCAGGCTTGTTTCCAGCGATTACTTTCTGTTTCCAAATCTGAAGAAATGGCTGGGTGGACAAAGATTCACACCAAATGATGAGATTGAAGCTGAGAGAGAAGCTTATTTTCCACAGTTGGACTGAGAGTATTAACAAGTTGGAAAGTCTTTGGATTATATGTATCGATTTAAAAGGTGACTATATTTATAAAAAAAAATCTTAGTTGTTGTGTTTTCTTGGTCAGGCCAAGAAAACACCCCTGTAATTTTTTATCAATTTTTATCAATTTTAAACAAAGTATACTTATAGGCTTTCAGTAAAAACATAAATACTAAAATAAAAACACTAAACTAGGCAAAACAACTCTTATCTCTCCTTTTGCGATCGCGATGATTCTTCTCCCCCAGTAAGTAGACACGCTGAGGCGGCCAGTAACTGAAATAACCTTACTGTGCTTCTAAGTAAGCATTTGTAACTCCACACTTATCCCAGAATAGGATTTGTTTGGAATGTTCTCATATGGGAAATGAGTCAAATAGGGCACTTTCCGCTAATGTTCGGCTATCTTTGATTCAGTTTGTATAACCTGCATTATATCGCCCTGAAGGCCTATTGACTCGTTTAAATTGTTTCCGTTTGGGAATCCCCGAGCCTCCGGCAAAACTTTATATAGCAGGCTGCTCCACGCGTATCGTCATCTCAGACGAAATGAAAACGCGAGTTCTACACGAGCTTACACACCGTCTGCCTGCAAGCGTATGACTCATCCAGCGAGGCCGCAGAAAAAATCAGGTATCGTCTGTACCAGCGTGTTCAGCTTCCCTGCAGTCATTGCTTTTACTGTTGAAAAATAAACTCGGATATTTTTTAAAGAGGCCTCGTAGCATTGTGCTATAAACTGCCAACTTTCCTCTAGTACAGAATTAATGTGAATGCGAAACAAATAAATATAACAAATATTATGCTTTGTTAATTAAAAAAAAAAAAAAGGTATGAAAGAGGTAATAGACTACCTTAAACTGCAATCGGAAAATAAGTTAAACTAAGAACGAATAAGTGAAAGTAGCCAAAGTTGTAAGGCAAATTACACGCTATTGATAATTGAAGTATATGATAACTTGATGTGGCAGTTATGGGCTTGAAAAGAAAACATTCTGTAACAACATTGCAATATTTAAGACATTTGAGAGATACTGTAGATATACAGGGGTCATTATTATATATTTTGGGCTAAAAGCTCCAATACACTTGCAATAACTGATTGCTGACTATATTTGTTAACATATTCCTGTAACAAATTAACACTATAACACAACTTTTGATTTTCAAACGCTCTTTTTTTCCCTTCATTTCAGGCTTAACTTTTTTTAAATATTAGCAAATTTACCATCTGTTCGTGTTTAACGTCCGTTTTAACTACTGAGGCACCACTGACGGTGGACACTGGTGATACATGAAACGAAATGATAAATTAGGAAAGGATTTTTTTTTAAGGAAGGAAACGTTCCAGGCCTAAGTTTAGGGTCCCTCCCCAGCATTTGGCATTTATGAGGACTGACAGAAACGTGGAGAAACCTCAGTCAGGGAGGACGGTTCTAGCGGAAATCGAACCCCAGACATTCCGCTCACGAGTCCGCGCCTTAACGACCTCGGCCACCCGTGGTGGTCAATGTAACCCGTATTTGTGTCTTTTATTGTACAAATAATTTGTTACTACATAGCATAGAGCAAACCCAATTTGTATAATAATTTTTTTAAAACTAAAAATAATTTAGTCGCAGATTACCAATAAAAATAATAGATGAACAAAACAATGAACGAAAAAATGTGTGAATGAATCATTGAATTACATCGGTCCTGGTGCAGTGGGAACCATACTTGCCTCCTAAACCCAAGATCGTTGATGGAATTTTTCGGGCGTATGGCTTCCTTCAGAAGGGAAGTAAAGTCGTGGGTCCCGTGTCGTACATTTACGGCACGATAAAGAACCACAAACCTAAAAGAAGAGGCCTCTGAGCAAAATTGGTCGGCCGTTTCACGCCCTGATTTGAATAGAACGCTGATGACCTGAGAGCGTCCGTAAATAAACCAAATAAAAAAATGAATTACCAACAAATTAAATGAATAGGCAAAGGAGCCTGGGAATATAAAGCGCCGAACATACGTGATTCGTGAGCAAAAACCATGAACATAAAAATATCTGAAATCAGAAGCTCTATTCAAGCTGGATTCGAACCTGTTTCGCAGTTCAGAAGCCACATTGTTCCCTCTACATTACTACAGTGGTCTGTAAAGTAAGAAATTTCATCGGCTTGAGTCAGAAGAGCACTTAAATACGTGATACTGAGCAGACACCAAGTATATACAATCTCATTTCGGAAGCTAAGTGCAAACTGGCTTGCAATTTAGAAGCAAAATTCTTTCCTCTATATCATCAAAGTAGACTAGAAGGCGATAAGAAAAAAATACCACAGTTTTCAGTGTGAAAAATGATTATAATGCATAAGAGCGCAGTAGCAGTCAATTGACCTCTAATGGGCGTTTAGGAGGTACTTAAGCTCGGGCGTTCTGGTGTTAAATCTTAGCTTCAAACAAAATAATACAATGTGCGGGGCATAAGCGCTCTCATACCAGAAATACTATGAGCATGCTCCATGCAGGAAGTTATAAATCGTTTTGGTAAGGCGCAATAGTTTGAGAAGCGAGAGGACAAAGATTTTAACCTGCATAAATTAAAATACTCGAAGCGAAATAGAGACAGACACATGGGCTGCCGTGGCCAAGTCAGTAGCTTAATTACCCGTTAAATCAATCAAAAAGAGTGACAAAATATCACATGAAAAACAAGACCTGGAAATTAAATCTTTCCGCACTCTTTAACTATCAGACACGGATTTGAAGAGCGCCAGGCTGTATACACTTTGTACATTCGAAACATTTTCTACACGTGCGAGGCAGAAGACATTTCTTTATGCAGACGAAGGTGTCATTTACAGCTGTTCAAGAAATGGAACACATTCTTCTGGGCTAGTGAGAATCCCAGTATTCTAAAACAAGTTCAACACAATCCTCTGCAGTGGCGAGTATGACTTTCAAATATTGTAGGTCGTAGGTCATCAAAAAGAACTCAGAACCAAATAACCTTGAAAGATAGGCGTGCACGAATAAGATGACAGACAAAAAGAAAAATACGTTGATATCCGAGACTGCGATGTAGTAACAAGGACCCACCTACCGGTACTGAATGAGATTTTCTGGCATTTGATATTCCATATTTTATAAAATGCGGGTACACGATGCTACAAGCAATATTTTTCATAAATTGATCTAATATGTACCTTATATGTAATTTTCTCTTGATTTATCTCTTTTAATACCCAAAACTTAAAGATGCACTCATCAATCTTATGAAAAAGTAGGGATAAAAATAATTTATAGGTTAAATGGATGAGCTGATACTATGTTCCCTTTACTGAGTTAAATGTGTAGGCTGTTAATGATCAAAGACTAATTTGCATTTCATCACAGACAATCTTTTAAAGACAGGCGGATGGTCATTAATGAAAATTAAAGCATGAAGAATGGAGCAGGAGATAAATTGTAAGGAATTCTTGAGTGAGCTAATTGTAAGGGCTACTTCCACCTGAACAACGGGTTATATAAATCAGAATACGAGGTTTATAAATATATTTTGAGTCATGTAAAGTGAAAGGATGAAGTTTCAATGCTGATGAAAACCTTCCAATTCCTACAATCTTTCGTATACTTTAAGAAAAATCAAGAAAATCATTTTAATACTTTTCGCTGATTTCAGTACAAACATTTTTTTTTGAATGGTGTTTAACGCCCGTTTTTATTACTGAGTCATCGCTGGCGGTGGTAACTCGTGATACATGAGATGAAATGATAAATTGGGAAAGGATTTTTCTAGCGGAACAAACTTGGTGCTATTTTGAAGCCTAACCCTCTACAATAATCACCCTGCAGTTCCAGCAGCACTGAAAACGGACATTCGGTATGGTACTTGGAAGAGGGAATGCTGTTTAAGCGACCGTGCAGTCTTCTCTACCTGTTCCTGATGGGCATGTCAGCAATGCAAATCCATGCCAATATGAACGACAAAGGTTATGGGTTTTGGGGTGCAGATCTCAACAGGGAAGATGACTGCATCCATCTTCTAGAACTCAGAGGGTTCTCCAAAGAGGGCAGACAATCAACTCCCGATACTACTGCAACCTCTGGCTGTAATTAATTACCAAAATGCGTCCTTGCTAAAAGGAACGTGGTGTCATATTCGTCCAAGATAACACTACCTGCCATACTTCGTGTCTTCTTGCAGACAATTCATGATTGTGGCTTAGAACTGTTATCTCACTCACCTTACGCACCGGATTTGGCACCATTCGACTTTAATTTGTACATAACGTTCAAAGGACGATGATTTTACAGTGACAACGCTGTCACGGGTATGGTGTGATGACCAAGAAAACTTTTTTTTCTCCATGGGTTGGCAAAACTGGAGCATCGTTGGGCGACTGTGTAGAAAGGCTCAAAAGGATAACTCTTCCTGGGATAACTCTTTTATATGTAAGCTCATTACTTTTCATACAATATTCTATTGGAAGTGCTAGGCTGCAATGAAATAAGGTCTGTAACTGTTGAGTATATTTAAATTAATTTTAAACATTATTGTATTTATGTACATGTCTTTCATTTTGTGATTGTTATAAATAAAATTTTGAATAGTGTGCATGCTTTCAGAAAGAGGTACTAGTATTTGGGTGGCTATATTACAAGGAAGGAAGTGCTCGCAAATATTAGCTAGGGGCTAGAATGAGCGAATGCGTATTGAAGCTCTATTATCCACTGAAAATCACAATTTCCATTTACACATTCAGGTCATGTTGATCTGTTATCCGCATGTTTAATATGTTCAACACTTTCGTCAATTTGAGATGAAACGAGAGAATGCTATGAGAAATTCAGTGGCAAAAATAGGCTAGGAACTAAAATGAAGAACATTAAAATTGATATGATGATCAGCTAAGTGGACGACCAATGTGCACTCGAAGAGAAAGTTCATGAATAACTTCTCCATTGGCGTTTCAACAAGAAAACCGAAAATACATGGTTTGTTTCACAGGTGACATTGTTTTATAATGGGAGGATATGAAATGTTTGTTATCTTGTATTAATTTATTAATAAGGTGTTAATAATAATTTATAGAAAATACTACAATCTAGCATATGGTACGTAGAATTTAAGGAAAATAAAATAATTCGAAAATATTATTTAGTTTTGTTTTAATATAAAATCGGAACTTATTTTATGAATACGCCTCATTTAAAAAGATTGCATATCATACGTCATAAAGGATAAATTCACATAACAGAGCACTGAAAGATACGTTACATTTAAAAATAGGGGAAAGGCGATATTAATACAGGAATACCCATCAAAATATAAGATTAGTTAGATAATAAGTCCGCCATTAGAGAATTAAATATCATTTCATGCATTAATGTCTTCACGAAGTTCGACTGTTTACTACTAAGAAATTTTTAGCGAATCACGCAGGAAGTAACCTATCGCGGTTGCACCCATGGAAAGATTTTAATGATATATCATCGATCGTACCTACCCTGCACTATATATATATATATATATATATATATATATATATATATATATATATATAATTTGTGTATGTGTCCATTTTTGCTCTAGCGCTCGCAATTTTTGTTTGTTTCTCAATGAAACTCAGCATATAACCATCAATAACTTGAGTTCGTTAACCAGCAAGATTGAACTATTGGGGGAGAGGGAGGTTAACCTAAAGCGAACATTTGTAAAAAAAAAAAAAAATGCTATAGCACCCGTAATTTTTGTTTTTTTTCCCTCGACGAAATTTGATAGATTTCCTAAAAATAAATTGATAAAAGTATTTGCGAAAATCGTGGCAATCGCGCCATTAGGAGTGGCGATATACCTGAAAAATAAGTGGGGGTTAAAGTGAAACATTAAAATCACTCTTGCGGACGCAATTCTATTTTTTTCTAAAGGAAGCTTAGTATAAGCCATTGAAATAAAATATGAAAAATAGTTTCCGAAATTCAGTGAAATCGGCCTATTAAGATATTTAAAAATCGCTCTAGCGGCTTTAATATCTGTTTTTATTTATTTTTTTCCCAAAACGAAGCTCGCTTATAGAAGTATATTTTATGAAAATCAAAGAAATATCGGGTATTAGAAGTGGGCGTTTATCTGAAACACAGAATTTAAAATTCGCTCTAGCAATATTTGCTTCTTTCCAACAAAATTTGGGGCATATCGTTTAGATAAAATAAGAAAAATAGTTTCTGAAAATTAGGGAAACTGGACCATTAGGAATAGGGATATACTTGAAAACCTGAATTTAAAGCCTCTTGCGCTTAATTTTCTCTATTGTTTTAAAATAAAATAAATTAATTCAGCATATAAACTGTATTTGTAACGATGCATATGTTTTATATTTAATAAAACCATAGTCATGAAGATATAAAATGTGACATATTAATCTAATATGTGTTTGAGGATTATATTTGTATGTAAGAGTGCTCTGTAACAATATTCAGAAATCGTATTCGTTACATATTTTTACTACAATATCATTTAAATTAAATTTCATAGCTAATGAAAATGGAAGTAACTTTCAATTGCTTTTTATTTGCTTTGTACATTGTAATTGCTTCGGAACAGTAACATGCTTTTGTTTTATTGGACCATGTGAACATCATCTTAATACGCAATATAATTCGAAACTTTGTTATTTTTCTCTATTTTAGTAAATGTATAGATGATACCAAGGGGTCATAAAGGTTCACAAGCATGATTATACCGCCACAGGTGGCGGATATCGTAAAGGCGCGGACTCGTGAGCAGAAGGTCTAGGGTTCAAATCCCACCAGGAGTCTTCCCTGACTGAGGTTTTTTTCCAGGATTTCATCAGTCCTCATATTTGACAAATGCCAGGAAGGTACCCTAAACTTAGGCCTGGAACGTTTCCTTCCTTAAAACATCCTTTCCCAATTTATCATTTCATCTCATGTATCATCGGTGTCCACCACCTGTGGTGCCTCAGTAGTGGAAACGGGCGTTAAACACTATTCATTTAAAGCATGGTTACAATTAAAAATGTTTAAAAATACTCACATAGTATAACTTTGTTTATCAGTGGTCATATATTTCACTTAATTAATAGTATACATTAATTTTTGTGGTTTAATCTCTGTAATAATAACCATAATTCTAAAACTGTGGTTTTTCTTTTACGATACTTATAGATTACAAAATTTCTAATTTTGTTGCCCTAGTACCACACAGTAATGTCATAAATTATTTAATTTCATTAATTAATGCGCCCTAATTTGGATTTGATATTTATTTTAATTGAAATTTATTTAACTTGGCGAGGAATTCCTTTATTTACGCAGCTCTTAGGTGACGTGATTTTTAAACATTTCATTTAATTTATTTTCGTTTTGATTGCACTGGTGTTCTCGCTGTGTCTGTACATTGCGAATTGATTATTAAAGTTATAAAGTCTTTAGTGGTGCATGACATTATATTAATTACTGATGCCGCAAATGAGTGAAAACTATCTGGCATTAACATCAGATTAGTTGTTGCAAACGATACCACTAGACCAAGTAGACGGTCTAAAGACACAACGTAGATTAAAATATTTCTTCCTACTGCAAGATCTCGACATCTACATTAGAATCTTATCTTGAAGGTATTTATCAATCTGTACAAACCAAATATAACAAACAATGCTACGAGCGGTTCTTCTTGAACTATATATAATTAAGAATTCCAATCAAAATGCAAATGAAGTTAGGGGACCGAATAAACCTCACTGATACACACATACACATCCATCAAGTTGATCAGAGTGAAAACCCCTGTTCTACCTCCCTTTATACTCATCTGTAATGTACAGGTGTTAGTTTGGGACATTGTAGAGAGTAACGCCTTCACACATTCTCCCGATACGCTTTGCATTTATTTCAGTATGATAAACTTTGAGGTTTTAATTGTAACAATTCATAACATCAGCCAATATAAATTACATTCACTAAGATATTCTATCAAGATAGAGCTACCAGAATAAGAATTAATTGTTTTTGGAGGAAACTATTTTCCGACTCTAATCAAAGTAACAATCAAGTGTCGATAATTTTTGTTGTTGTTATAAATGACCTTTAAATGTAATTGCTGTTGACCATTTGGTAATAGTCTATTAAGGCTACTGGTTTGCATAGGTTTCTCAAAAATTCGTTATATTTCTTTAGAAAATGCCTTAGTGGAAGATGATTAAAACTAATCTGCTATTACATTGGAATGCTAAGCAGAGTTCAGGGCCAGTTACACTGTATGGTTGATTCTAAACAACTTACCGTCCATGGTAGAATATATTCCATACAGTAATAACTTATGTGTAAAGTGGTCTGGCATCTCTTGGCTAATTGAACAGCCAATCTTAGTCCATTAGGACTCATACTTTGAGTCCCAGGAACAATAGGAATTTGGACATTTCTGACAGATATGAGGCATGAAAATGTGAGTTTCAACTGTCAAAACCACAAATAAATAGTATAAGTAGTTCGGCTATTAATTTTAGATTGAGTTATATGCGTGTGCTTTTATGAATACAAATACTACTAGAGGTTAGATTTGTTTTATTTAAGGACACTCTTTAACAACTTTGGTGAATAGCGTCCCATTCAATTCAGGGCTTGAAACGGCCGGTAATTTTTGCTCAGAGACTGCTTCTTTGAGGCTTCAGGTTATTTTACGTGCCGTAAATGTACGACTGGGATCAACGACTTTATTTCGCTTCCGAAGGAAGCTATGCTTTGGGTGGAAGTATCTAGACCACTAGACCACCAGGACTGGCTACAAGTTGAGTCACGGCGAAGTGAAACGAGTGAACCAGAGAAATGAAGCGACAGTGAACCAGGTGCGGAATAAACATTACATAATACTTACGTGCTAGCAAACATTTTACCAAATATAATTTACCTATTATATTAACCTAATATAAACCTTTTTCTAAATGCAAAAATAATGTTTATTAACTATACAGTGCCGAATGTCGTTAAGTTCGTTGCGCATCGAGTACGGTTACTGCACTCAAAAGTATAGTGGAAAGATAAGATGGCGTACAAGGATAGTCAGTGGAGAATAAGGAAGCGGCTTGTTTTATTAATTTAAATGAACGATGGGGTTGTTTAAGGTCTTTTATTAAGTATTATTCTCTGAGGTTAAGTTACATTCTCTGTTTGAAAGATTTCCAGTAAATTAATAATAAAATAAAATATGGATATTTTCATTTATATACTTCTCAGTGGTGTTTCGGTACTATAAATAATAATATATTTTTTTAAAGTTACAGAATAAAAAATCTTCGCTTTCTTGATGAACTTTTAGAAGAAAGGGCTTTAGTTGTTTGTTTCATTATCACAGCATGGAACTAAATAGTATTTGCATTGATTCTCAGGAAACGCTTCTTGATTATTACTGAAAAAAAAACAAAAAAAAAAAAACAATACTTTACAATATAGACATGAACGTAAAACTAAATCTAGATACAATGCTCTCCAAGAAGAAAGACCCACCCGAGATATTAAGCAGGCTTTGGAATATACTGTGAAGAATTCTCTCAATATACACCTTTGAAACAGCATGCTAATAATGTTGATGGCAAAATAATTACCATTAGAGCAGATTTAGAAAATATACTCTATAGATCTAATATAAATAAAAGAATTATTATTTTAAGTGACTCTAAAGCAGCATTATAAAGTATAATCAATTACAGTTACCAATTAACAGGCACTATAAATGAAAGAAAAATTGAAGTTTCCCAATTCCTCTTAATTGTGGGGCACGATTGCCTGTTGGAATATCTCTTCAGGATGAAATAAATCAAGGACAGCCACTACCCACTGTGTAAGGAGACGTGAATACCAACCTAAATAAAGAACATGTAGCCAACTTGATAGCAACCAATAAATGAAAAATAATTTGAAAGCTCTTTATTGCGAGGCTAGGGAAAAATGATAAACATCACCATCCCCAATGGCCACTAGCAATCAACCATGTCTGCAAAAACACTTCAAAGTAAAACGTTGATATTTGTGAAAGGAAACGTTACAGTAGACATCATTTCACAAAGAGCCTTATAAACTTTAATCATGTAAAAGAATGTTGATATAGGCTTTCATTTCTATCAAATGATTTGACATGTTTAATGTTTTGTTCAGAAATACAATGAGTCTGGATGAAAATCCTTTATGGTCTTTATACTCGACGTGGCATAATTTAACTGCTTTCATAGTGAAATATTCACAACCAAAATTTTCACCAGCAGCTTATATGTGTTTAGTTTTGTTCACAATTGTGTACCTTTAGATTATTGAATGTCACACCTAGGCAACTAACTGGTTTATGGCTTTACCGATGGATATCACGTACATCGAATCGAGAGTAGTAAAGTAGCACACAGCTTGTTTTGAATGGCCGTGCAATAAACAGCAGAAACAATAGTGATCATTTAACTTAATAATAAAGATACTAGATATGCAAAAAAGCAAAAGCAGAATTAAATAGATTCGGTCAGCACGCTATCGAAAGTGCATGGTACGTCGACTTTCGTACATTGTTTTGTACTAATAATCGTAAAATAACTGGAGGCAGAAAACGAATAACGAGTTTTCGATTTCTCATTTGTGCTACAACTATTCTTTAACTTTCTGATGTTGTACATATTAAAAGTGCAGATGGTTACATTTTGAATAAACCTAACTGCACTCAAAGATGACAGAAAACATGTAGTTTGCATAACTCTTTAGCTTTAAATGCAATAGAAAATGCTTCACGGATGACACTTTATTAATTGATATTGGCAGTAGAAATATTTTAAAAATATTAAGGTATAAATAGATTGATGTAGGCAAGGAAAAATATATGATGCTATTCATATCGAGGATATGAAGTTTGTAAAGCTCTTAAGTTTAGGAGAGAAAAACGTCACATTTCATAGTTAAGTGCAAGGTATTTTCTATATTTCTTCCTGCAATTCACAAGGAGCATTTTGTGACCTGATCTTTCATGTTTTTAGAGCTATGTCAAGGTTGTTGATTTGCTTTATTTAAGGACGCTCTTTAACATCTCAGATCATTAGCATTCCATTCTATTCAGGGCGTGAAACGGCCGGAAAATTTTGCTCAGAGGCCTCTTCTTTCAGGCTGAGGTTCTTTTTCGTGCCGTAAATGTACGACAAGGGACCCGCGGCTTTACTTCACTTCCGAAGGAAGCCATACTTAGGATTTTATGGCCGAAAAAATCCATCGACCCTGGCCGAGTTTCAACCCGTGATCTCGGGTTTAGGAGGCAAGTATGGTTAAAACAGAGTGGTTAAAACCAAAAGAAAATGCTGATCTACTAGAATCTCATGGGGAATTTCCATGTAATTCTTTTGGCTAATTTAAAGAAAAGAAATACCATCTTGAATGCAAACTGCGCAACACCTTCAAGAAGAGAAATGCTGAATCATTTTGTTCGCCTGTTTCATGATAATGCTTCAGTCAATACGGTTATTGTTATGGAATCTGCAGCAGAGAGGTACCGTAACTTTTGTAAAATCAAATACCCACTCTAGAGCCCAGCCCAGATATGGCATCCAGTGATCATTTTTTCTCTAAACTAGATAAATACAGGATGAGTATAAAACAATTTTTTAATAGTGTTTAACGTCCGTTTTTACTACAGAGGACCACAGGCGGTGGACACTGATGATACATGAGATGAAATGATAAATTGGGAAAGGATATTTTTTAAGGAAGGAAACGTTCCAGGCCTAAGTTTAGGGTACCTCCCCAACATTTGTCAGTTATGAGGACTGAGGAAAACCTGGAAAAAACCTCAGTTAGGGAGGACGGTCCTGGCGGGATTCGAACCCCAGACCTCCCGCTCACGAGTCCGCGCCTTTACGACCTCGGCCACCCGTGGCGGTATGTATAAAACAATGTTCCTAATTCAAGTATATATACTTGCTAGACTTTCCGTAAATTTGGCATTTGTGATAAATAAAGCGTTTTTCGTTTTTATAACCAGTACAAAAGTGTAATCAACCTTTTATGTTGATTTAATAAACAAAACTGAATTACGCAAATAGATATTTTTAACTTTCTTCATCCTATCTAAAATATTCCTGTTACATAGTAACAACAGACTGCAAATAAGAGCAAATCTACTCCACGCCTTTGTCGCTCCTGGTGGTCTAGTGATAACCACGTTTGCATCCAGTACCCAAGATCGCGGGTTCAATTCCCGCCAGGGTCGATAAATTATTTTTTGGAAGGGAAGGGAAACCATGGGTCCCGTGTCATAGATTTACTGCGCATAAAAGAACCTCAAGCCTGATAGAAGAAGCCTCTGAGCAAAATTTATCGACCGTTTCAGGCTCTGTATTGAATGGGACGCTGATAACCTGAGATGTTAAAGATTGTCCGTAAGTAAAACAAATCAACAAATACTCCTCGTATCACTTCACGCCTTTAATTTTTTTAAAATGGATCTCTTAATATTACATTGAACATACATTACTTTTACCTTTTGATTTCTCTTTCAATTTATACTTCTTCTGTTCAGTATTCCTTCATATGTTGTCGCAATACATTGTACACTAAGGAACCAAGTTCACTAGTAGAAACAAGGTAACAGTTTAAGATTATCCACTATCTGCTCGTTGACGTTATAGGGATATTCAGTCAAGAGTGCAACATACTTACTAGGGGGTTTCAATACGCGACCTACATGTCGGGTATACATGTTAACTCGTTCATCATTAGCTTGTATGCAGATAAGGTGCAATCGAATCAGCAACTGTCAAAGTTTCCCTCTCGAGGTCAGGTGCGCTTGTAATTAACATGTGCACCGCGTGAGTTGAGGGCAGAATGTGGGAAAATGGCGACGCCACCTCAAAAGGTTTTCTATGTGCTGTAATTTAAGGTCGCTCGATATCCCATCCTGTGACTTCTTTTTGTGAGGCTTTGTGAAAGACCCTTATACGTTCCGAAAGACCTTATAGACCTCCGCCACCGCATTAACGCAGGCTGTAATCTCAGTCGCTACTGTTGTATGAAATTGATTACATGCCAAATATGTCTAGGTAAAAGGAATTTAGACATTAACATTTTTGACAGTTTATCTATCAGACAACGTATGTATTTAATTCAGAATTAAATGTAACAGAAATAATGTAAACAATATTCATTTGTGCTTCCCCCTTTTTTTTACAAAATAAATTTAATGATAATGATTAATTTACATAATGGAACCTTCTTGAGTACCTTTTGAGTAATGATATGAGTGAGATTTATAATAAAATAATATAAATAATTTATTTCATCTCATAAATTTAATTATGCCGGAATTTTTTGATCTTATACTTATTTAATTATTCCGTTCGTAAGCAGTTCAAAAGTTGATTGCCAGTGTGAGGCGGAAAAAGTTTGTGTAGTATTTGCAATTCTCTTCCGAAAATCCTCCAGATATTAAATATCGTTTACCTGAAATGTTTCATTTCTTTCGGCACTTACCCCTTCTTAGGGGATGAAATTAGAGACACGTAAAGATAAACTTTTTGTATGGTTCAGATTCGTTGAGCCCTTGAAGGTCAGCATTGTTAAAAGAATGCAATTATGGGAGCTGGTAATAGGCCCAAAAACTAAGATAGACTGTATTTCTCGCTTTGTTCTAAAGAATATTAGCATGAAATTTCGTTCAGATCTACCATAGAGTTTAGAATTTTATTGAAAACATGCAAGCATATACAATGTGGTTATTGGGTGACAAAAAATTAGTAATGGCATACTCTGTAGCATTGTAAAATCAGGGTAGTAAAACCGTTTTTTAATTTAGGAATACTTTCCCATTTTTTAATTTCCGTGCTAGAATAGAACAGTAGTGCAGGCCAAGTATTCTTTTTGATTCGATATTGATTCACACCTGTGCCTCACCCATTACAATATACTGAAATATTCGTTTGCTTCGATTTCCAATCACATAGGAGGCGAAAGCACGGTACGAGACATAGCAGGCGCTATAGGTTATTTAAATTAGCGCATGTCATTCAATCCAAGCCAAACCGCGCCATCGCATTGCAAACAAAAGAACGTTGCATTAGTATGGGTTTTTATCTACTTCATGGCTTGTTCTCTTCTTTCCTTGGGTCACCAATTTCGTACTAAGTTTATGCATTAGTGTAATTAATATTAGTAGAGGAATGGCTCATAACATAATGCTATTTATGTCAATAAACTTAAAAGTAAAAAAGAAAATAGTAACAGCAAATTCAACTCCGCTCAGTCATCTATTGGCAAATATTTTATCGTTTTAGTTTTATCTTGAAGGAAGTGATAAGGTATGAAGATCGCTTTGGTTAAGAATGGAAATCAAGAATAAGGGCGATTCATGTGAAATTAGCACAAGTGATCGCATATTTTAAAATATTTTAGGCTATTTTTATACTACTACAGCATATAAAGATGTTTTTTTTTGTTAATTTTGGCAATTATAGATATAATATTGTCATTTACTTATAATTTGCCCATCGCTTAAAAACATACTATATTCAATTTAAGGAGCACATGCTTATTGTATAATAAATAACTTGACATTAGGGGGTGTAACCAGAGTTTAATCGGTTTTAATTTATCACATCCTTGTTAATTAATAGGCAATAAACGAAGTAATTTTATATAATAATTGCTATAAATCAAATCATAGTGTTTCTTTCATGTTAAAAACTAGTTTTTGGTACCTGATTTACATATTTTACCAATTAATATGTCTCTAATCTATAGATAGCCCTGTGAGGGACCTGGCTGGTCCATTCGGCTTCATGTCTCACGAAGAAAAGAGGGCGTCGAAGGGAATTCGCTTAAATTTTAAAGAAGCTACGCGCCCCTTTTCAATGCTAAAGATATCTCCCGGGCATAGTGCTATGCCTACTATGATAATAATATATTATAATTCTAAAATATACACTTCCAAAGTACCCATGCCACATTTCCTCCCGGGCCACCTAAATCGATGTCCTTTTGATGAATGTTATTTCATTCAAATTTTCGAGATAAAGTTAATAAATTTTACTAAAAATTCCCTTTTCACAGAGATTTACCTCTCGAACGCCTTAAAACAGAAATATGAAACATAGACAATATTAAAACTTGCTGAACAGTGTTATTTGTATAATATAAACATACTTTTAACAACTTTAATTCCCTGTGAGACGGCGTTGAAGACAATGTGCTTATCACATGTCCCTCTGCCCTCTGTCGGGAAATAAGTGTACTTGACATTCTTCATTCTAATTGAAACTTTCCTCACGAGAGGCGCACATGTTCAGGAACCCTGAATCAGTCATATTCATACAGGATTTGCAAATAAATTGTTAAATGCATACGTACATAAAGGCAACGAATAATGAAAATATGACTGAATTACTAATTATTAAGACAAATTATTTTCAGATTTGGGCTCCAAAATAAACAAGTATAGGGAAAACGTTGTTTTATGTCTACAGGTATATCTTGCACGCTATCATATCACGCAGTTTACATTTTCAAGTGATTAGGTGATTTCTCGCTTGACCCCATGGACGCAATAAGCAAGACCCTCAAGTTCTAAAATATATATTTTAACGATTGCTGATGCTTTGAAATCTTAAAATTGTCTTAATAAATGGCACTTTGAGTCTTATGACGCTTTCACTTCAAAACTTCTTAATCTGAAAAACTACATATTTAACAAAAATGTAATGTAAACAAAACATGTCAAATTAGACATGGAGAGTAGTTTACAATTAATATTGATTAAATTTCAGGTTAAACCCCCTCATCCTCAGCCCCTATTTTGAAATTTCAAATGGCACCCCTACCTTTCTAAGCTAGTTTTTTTACAAGAAGCCCCCGTTATACATTTTTGTGTTATCCATCGTTGCCTGGCCACCTGACTGTTGTTATTGTTGTTTGAAAGCTATTTTAAACTTTAAACTGGGGCTGTTTGGGGGAGAGTGGTTTATTCATTTAGTTTATTTAAGGACGCTCTTTAACATCTCTGGACATTAACGTCTCATTCAATTTCAGGGCGTGAAACGGCCGTTCAGGGGCCTCTTCTTTTAGACTTATGTCTAAATCTATCTATAAAATACTTTATGAAAGAAGCCATATTTAGGATTTTTACGCCCGAAACGACTGGACTGGGGGAAGAATGGTAGTTGAAATGTAATCAACATTCATTTTAAACTCTCCTCTCATATTTAATTTGACGATTTTGTTTTAACTAAATTTGTGCTAAATAGTCAATTTTCAGAAGTTTTGAAACGAAAGCACGGTATCTCCTGGTACATATTTTTCATTGCGCATCATATTTCATACTATGCGGTGTAAACATAACTAATAAAATACTCAAAGTACAATCACTACGCAGCGATTCTACTGAAGAAATAATAAAAGCATCCCGATTTACATTAAAGTGTAATTTTGTGTCCATCCTAGAAGTTCTGAAGCGTGTTTTGCGGCTACTGTCCAATATAGAAGCTATTTGCCTTGTCGGGTGCAATATGCAGCCAAGTGTATATGCGTTGCGTTATCGATGTTACAAACAAGACTGGAGAGAGAGAGGCGGGCAGAACAGATGGATCTCCAGGAGATCGCGTGCCAACAAGTCGGCTTTTCCCTCGAGGAACAACTCTCCCCTGCTGCATTCAACAGGTGGAGCAACTCACTTAATTGTGAAGAGTGTAATCCAAACAACTTGTGACTAAAGGAGGGGAAACAGAAAAGTTATTCTTCTCATACTGAATAATAAATTTATGTCGCTGTAATATTTTTACTATATAGCACTAGTACAATTAAAATGCAATACGAAAGAAAGGAAAGGAACAAAATTATTGGGTAAAAAATTCTCCTCTTGACACTGCCAAGTCAAGGCAGACAGTAGCTCATATTAAAACATTTTCAGTATTATAGTAACCTTTTGACAAACTCAAAATGTTTAAAGCATAAACTTGCTTCAATATATGAAAATGTTTCTAGAACTACACCAATTTTCAACACTCTATTATAAATGTATATTCTTAAACATTTTGGAAAATTAGAAAAATAGAAGTGTTATCATGTACTTCATTTTTAATCCTCACATTATGGTCATAAAATTGCTAACTGCTACTGATGTCCCCATGTATTAGACAATATAGTTTATTATACATTTGTAAACAAGAGTTCTTTAGATAAAGCTAAATAATTAAACTTAATATAATTTTGTTTTCACTCTGATTTTGCAGTAGTGTATTTATTTCAGAAATATACGGTAGGTTTATATTTATTTTAAGCATTTGCTTTCTAAAAATAAATAATTTTGTTCCATTATATTTAAGGTATATATAAGCAAATTACTTTTAGAAGTTTTATGCGAAATCAAAAAAGAATTAATGCTGTAAAATGTCTTTTCCATCTTTAAATTATTTATCTTTTCCTTCCTATAAAACTCCATTTTCAAAGAGGGTTTTTCTGATTTATGCTGCTAAAATGACCTTGTACTTTACGGTGAGTAGTTTTAAGACATTTTTAATTTTAATTTCAAGATAAACGGATCTTTAATGTAAAATTCTGGAAATCTAATTCTGGAATTGGTACACTATAACTCAGAGCAATATAGAACGTGTTTGTATGCGAGTTTGACATAGCAGAGATGGAATGAAAATAGGGGTTTTGGCCATTAAAATGTGTAAATACTGTATTTCTAAACCAAAGTCTAAAATAATATTTTGAGTATACTCATCTTGTAGCACTTTTAGCATTTAGTATGTGTTTAAGTACTGTTGGATTCATAGTTTAAATTTTCAACATTTCGGTAATGGTATTGTAAATAATACATAAATCAACTAAAAGTACTAGTTTGTTTAATATCTGACCTGAAACAATATAAACTATACGACATGTCAAAGATATGCTTTTATTTCTCATACTTTTTAAAAATTGTTTTCACTATTGTTCAAGGCTATAAATTTATAGGCTAGAGAATATGATATAGGTATTATGGTATGGTATTTTGTGACTTTTTGGACTTTTGTATCAGTTTATTTATAAAATATAAAGATAAAGAAAGCCTCTCGTGTCCTTTAAGTCGGTTCTGGTAGTGTGGTGGTAACCATACACGCCTTCTAAACCCAAGATCGCGGGTTTAATCCCGGCCAGGACCGATGGATTTTTTCGGGTATAAAAATCCTAAGTATGGTTTCCTTCGGAAGGGAAGTAAAGCCGTGCGTCCCGTGTCGTACATTTACGGCACGATAAACAACCTCAAGCCTGAAAGAGAGGCCTCTGAGCAAAATTTATCGGCTGTTTCACTCGCTGAATTGAATGGGACGCTGATGACCTGAGATATTTAGGAGTGTCCATAAATAAAACAAATCAACAAAAAACGAAAGGTATTCTTTAAGGGCAAAGGTCTCCTAACAACTTAGGAAAGTTCGCTTTTTTCTAACGTGGTGAGCTATTCCACGCTAGTTGTTCGTACGCTGTTTAAGACACTCTGACTGATTTGTTCTTTGGTTACTCCATTTCTCACTGCACTAGTTGCTTATCGAGAGATTTCCATTTTTCTCTTCCTCTTGGTATTCTTGACCTGCATGTTGCTTGAAGAGGTCTGTCCATCTTCTTCTGGGCATGCCTTGTGTCCTTTTTTCTATCTGGGGGTCCCACATGGACATCTCGCAAGTCCACCTATTGTCGTGCATTCTTGCGACGTGACCGCCCCATTGCCATTTGCTTCTGGTAGGTATTTGTGCGATGTCTGTTATCTGAAATAACTGATTTATGATATTCCCAGGATCTTGCGTTGTATTTTTCTTCGGCATATTTTAATTTTGTTCTTTTGCTTTCTGTTAGTGACCATGTCTGACACCTATATAGTAATACAGGGTATATACAGGTTTCGAGCGTCTGGAATCTGATTTTGTTAGTTAGCGTTTGGTGTAACAATAGAAACTTGAGTCCACAATGCTCTCCAGGTTAATGAGATCCTTCTTTGTATTTCTTTTTCCATTTTATCATGAAGGAAATCTGTTGTCCTAGGTATGTATATTCACTCAAACATATGAGGACTGTTCGATCTATTTTTATCGGGGTTTCAGGTCCGTTTGAAATTAACTGTCTTCAGTTTGTTTAGTGACCGATAGCCTTGCATTTTTGCTATGCTCACATAATTGTTCCAGCATAGTTTGTAGTGCTTTCGGTGTTTTCGCGAATAAGACCACATCGACAGCAAATCTTAGATTTGTTAGTTGACTGCAGTTTATGTTGATTCCAGTTCATTTTCCTGCACATATGCTCCATTACACAAGGAAAGAGTTTGGGAGAGAATGGATCGCCTTGGCGAACTCCTCTTTCTAGTCGGATTGGTTGTCCTTCTTCTGTTTTGCATAAATATACTTGTTTATGCCACATAAAAAACACTACATCTCACAATTAACAATGAAATACGGGGGAAAAATATTTAAGATTACGTAATTAATTTGAAGGTGTGTGTTTTTTTATTATTCCAATATAAGACAGCAAAAAGGCAATATCATCTTTGGAAATTGCTCTATTGATCTGCTCCTGAAAAGCAGCCGTTTGAAATACACGTGAAGCTGTGTCAATAATTTAGTGGTCCAGCGAGAGTATCAACATTTGAGTTCTGTATATAGACGTTGAGAATATGCCTATAAAGATTTTTGGAAAAGCATACAGTAGTTATGGATACGTGCTCATGAATAAAACTAGAACAAGCTCAGTGCAGTATAAATATCTACTAACAATTTATCCTAATTTCATGGATGAAAGCTTTGAATAGTAACGGCTAGACAACTAAAACTGCGGCTAAAGGAAGTCGCTTAGAGAGAAACGTAGTTCTGTGTGGGTGTTTAGAACTTCAAACGGAGATTTATTCTGAACAACTTGAAAAGCTATGAACTGGTTGCAATCAATTCCTACTACACAAAGCCCTCTTGGATTGTCATCTGTTTTATTCATGGCTCACATTCTGCAAGGAAGAAACTCCCATAACATAGCAGAAGGTGATATTGGTGTCCGCGAATTCTTTATATTACGTACATCATGAAATAATGGCATGCTCAAAGATGGTTTATATTTAGCACAGTAACTGTATTCTGTATCACAATAAACATTAAATAAATTTTGTTTTAGGAGACAGACCAAACCTTGCATGTTAGAACTAACTCGAAAGTTTATGAGAATATTGCTGCCAATATCAATTGACTGAGTGCAATGACTCAAGTGGAAATGCCTGGGACTTCATTCGTGAGATCTCAAATTCAAATACCTTGAAGTCATCCATTTTGACCTTGGAATTTTTCGTGGTGTCCCTGGTCGCTTAGGTGAGTATTGGGATGGATTTTTCCTTTCCATAAACTTTCCGCTTTCCCATTTCATTTCTTTGATTTGGGTCGAAAGTGCAAGGTACGGTGCGGTGAGATGGTGCGGTTGACAGTTGCTTGCTCTTTGGGAAGTCCGGTGTGTCCCTCACCTCATCGCTTCTTCCCGATAGTGCCCCACATAGGGAAGTAGGTACAAACTACCGGACCTTAGCAAGGCTGTACCGAAATATGAATTGAAATCTAATGTGCAACTGTTCGTTGGATTTCCATTTATTTGGGAAAGAAACCAGGAAGAAAACTTATGTACAAGGTTGTTCAATATGTGCCTGAGTATAAAATACATTTGTGAGCTTGCTGAAGTATGTATGCGTGCACAATGCAAGTCTAACATTGTAACAGGCAGGATGTCTGAGAACTTAGTTAGAATCTGAGCGATTTGGAGTCCTGTTCCGTGATAAAATTTCTCACAAAAGAAGGGAAATTGCTGAAGGAGAAACATAAAAGCATCGCTGAAGTCTATGATCAGCTTGCACCATCATACTATAAATTCAAATTTTGCAGCAAGTAGTTTAAGTGGGATAGAGAATCCATTAAAGATGACCCGGGTCGTGCTGTGGAAGCAGCACTTGAATATTTCTACTTGCGAGTTGAAGACATATTTTATATATATTTTTCGTAATAGTGTTCAACGCCTGTTTTTAGTGATGATAAATGAGATGAAATTATGTATGAGGATTGTTTTAAGGAATTAATCGTTTCAGGCCTAAGTGTAGGGTACCTCCCCGGCATTTGCCATTTATGAAGATTGTAGAAAATCGAGGAAAAAACTCAGTCATGGAGGCGATCTTGGTTTTCAGACCAATCAGAAGAAAAGGTTTAAGGGCTTAACGTCACCGTAAGAGAAGTGAAGTGTATTGACTTCTCAGGTCACCTTTATGTTAAATATAAACAAAATTGTATTTTTTTTTTACTCTCACGTTCAGATAGATACATTAATAAACACATCTTGTATATTCTTGTCTTATTCTCTATTTCATTGCTGTCATTGGTGTCACATCCGGCTTGTTTTTTAAAAGTGTCGCTGGCCTCAACAATGATGGTGTTTTAGTAAACGCTTCATTATTATACGTACGAGATTGAATAAAATATAAACCAGAATGTTTATTTTACCGCCTTTGAGTTGTACCACGTAAGGAGCGAGACAGCCTTTGAGAGATTATCGTGGGAGGTTTCAGGATAACTGTAAAACAGTTTATGACGCAAATTTTTCAAATTATTAGCTACAATTTTAGAATTATTATTTATTTAAGGGCTAGTTGTATAAAGAGTTGACTTTTTACAGCATAAAAGTAATACTTAAATGGAAATGTTGGTTGTATAAATACCAATCTAACATTATTTCGTCTTAACCTCTAATTAAATCTAACTCTCGAAATTTCACAAGTTAAACCGCTAACTAGATTTTGGAAATTGTAAAATAAAACACTTCTCAGAGTACAGAAGCAAGGCAACTTCATTTATAAATAAAATAGTTACGTTTATTTCAACTCATGTAGATAAAGATTTTTCCATGTTTCATTTTTCATTTCAGTGTCATAACAATAGATTTGCGTTTAATTGCAGGTTATGATAGGTTAACCTTACAAGCGGTATATTGTACAGCTTTCTTATTTGCAAAATCTTATTCGAAAATGAATTTCATAATGTTCCTCGTGCATTTCATGAGAGAAATAATACTTTCCTAGAATGATAAAAAATTCAAAATCTGATTTCGGTAAGAAAAGATGTCGAAGAAATGGAACAATGTTATGCTCCCGATTACAATCACAAACTAAGCTAAATCATGCTTTGAAGTCGATGTCATGATATTATTAACTTTAAGGTTCTACGTGATAGGGAACTTCCAAATAGTTATTGAAGGTACGTTAGTGGAGAAAGCAACGGCCAGTAGAACCATCCATAATGTTAGAAAATAGTAGCTAGGGTGATGTAAAGAAATTGATGCTAGGCTTCTAAAACATTCGCAACATTTCTGGAGTTTTAGGTGCTAGACCGCACACATATGCCCATTTTATCTCTTGGCAATATTCCGCCATTCTTTATCTTTATTTGTGATCGAATCTATGTTTTTTAATTATTCCCTGATATTTGTACCAGATAAACGATAATATACTTTTAAAGTTTGCTAAAATTAGCCACTGGCAATCGCTTTGTCTTTTCTTTATTCATGTTTGAAGACATATTGAGTGGAAAAATAGCAGGCGAAAAAACACGTGTCTAGGAGGCAAGACACTGAATTATTATTGACTTTCTCAGATTGAACATTTGAACATTATTCGCTCTAAACACGAATTTCTCTATTATTTCGATATGTTACCAAAGGTTTGACGGTTATTGCAAACTCGAGGTACATAATCTCGGGTTAGTGTTAATATTTGAGTAGTGTTTAAAACCCGATTTTACTACCGAGGCACCACAGGTGGCGGACACTGGTGATATATGAGATAAAATTACAAATTGGGAAAGGATATTTTTTTAAGGAAGGAAGCGTTCCAGGCATAAGTTTAGGGTACCTCCCCGGCATTTGCCGGTTATGAGGATTGAGAAAAACGTGGAAAAAACCGCAGTCAGGGAGGACGGTTCTGGCGGGATTCGAACCCTAGACCTCCCGCTCACGAGGCCGCCCCTTTACGATTTCGGCCACCCATGGCGGTACTTTGTGTAACAGAAATGATGACTAACCTTGATGACTACTTTTTAAATTGAAGTTAAAAATGCACGGCTCTGTAAATGCCGCATAGTCCAAATACAAATAAAAAGAAATTGCACATTTCATCGCAAAAAATTTGCACTATTGTATCGCATTTTGAAGTCATTTTCAAATGTATTCACCGTTTAAAAAACGAGTCATCATATCTCAGTAACTTAAAAAAAAAAAAAAAAACCCTAGGCAAGCAATTCTCAGCAAAACGTTATATTTATCGCCATTAGCGTTATGATACATCAGGGCAAAACACCCTCTTCTATGGAACAGAAGAGCGCAAACATGCTAATTTAAAACAGTGAATGGCCTGGGGTAAACAACTTTTGAGTTACAACATTTTTAAAATGTTAGTTATTTTACACTCGTTTTGTACCCTGTTTTACTGCACATATTACGTTGTTAGGCAAGTGATAGTTGTTCATATGCTCGCGTTTCCTGTTACAGCCGGATTTGCTAATCTATTGCAGTGGCATTCATCGAAATTTACACTTAATCGCTTATCACGGTATTGGGCCATAAACCGATTCATACAAAATTGCAGATATACAACGCAATCAGCGGCCTCCATTAAAGTGAATGGGGATCATGTGTTTTTATGAATAGGATGAAAATTTGCCGCTCTGATGACAAAGCGGATTGGAATTCTATCGCGGTAGAGACAACTTGCCTTTGAGAGGCAACTGCAGGTACTTGGAGTCAAAGACCTCCAAGCTTATTTACTTATTTTAATCATTTTGGTAGTTTTAAAGAATTGAAAGAAGAAGTAGACACAATTTCAATGAACAATTTGATATACTCAATTAAACGCCCTAAATTTAATGACGATATTATTTATAACTTCATTTGAAAGCGGAATGAAATAACCAACCAGTATAGGCGCTTAAGGCTTTGCATATGTCAGTGGAATTGAATATGCGAAGCGTTATATGCACGTGCAGTGATATCTAACTAACCAAAGCCGAGGATTTCAGATCCATAACGTCAGATATACCACAAAAAACTCGGCAGCCTTTGGGTCATGCCAGTTGCCTACTTCATTTCCATCATCTCTCGGTGGCCGTCTGTTTATTCACCTGTACTCAGTATAATAAACCCCAATGTCTACAGTAACTGTGGTTTCCAGATCACCTAACACTCATCCACTTTCTTAGCGAATTCCAAAGGAGAAAGATTTTTGAAAGGATACACCGGAAATGACAACGACAAAATTTATAATTATGCGTATTTATAAATACATATGTACTTTAGCGGCCACAATTTTTGTTTTTTCTCAACGAAACCCGGCATATAACCATCAATTAACAAACTATTCGTCCAGTTCCTTAACCAGCAAAATTTAACAATTTGGTGGTGGGGGTCAACTTAGAGCGAAACTTTAAAAAATCGCACTACCGGCCATAATTTTGGTTTTCCCTCAACGAAATTCAGAATATACTATTTAAATAAAATAAGAAAAAATAGGTATTGAAAATCAAGGGAATGGGTTCATTAGGAGTAGTAGAACTAGGGTTTTACTTGAAAACCGAAATTTAAAGCGTAAGGGTTAAAGCGAAATTTTAAAAATCGCTCTAGATACCGTACTGTTTAATTTTTCTAAACGAAACTCGGTGTATGTCATTGAAATAAAATAAGAAAAATAGTTCCTGAAAATCAGTGAAATCAGACGATTAGGAGGGGAGTTTATCAAAAAATCACAATTTAAAAATAATTCTAACGGCATTAATGCTTGTTTTTTCACAACAAAACTCCATATATACCATTTAAATAAAACAAGAAAAATAATTTCAGAAAACTAAGGAAATCGGGACATTAGGATAGAGGGTTTACCTGAAAGCGAAAATTTAAAAAGGCCTGTAGCGTGTAATTTTCTATGGTTACAAAATAAAGGGACATATTAACTCATCATAAAAACTGTAACGATGCATATTTTATATGTGACAAAAGTAAAGTCGTGGCGCTCTGTATTAACATTTAGAAAACGTTTGCATTATTCCTTTCATCTATAATAAAATCTAAATTAATTTTAAAATCTACTGAAAATCTATCGAATTTGCGATTATACATTATTGATTAAATATTTATTCTTAGTACATAGAAATTGTTTTTAAATAGTAACATGTTTTTGTTTTAATGAAATATATGAGTATTATCCTCTTAAATACCTACACAATGTAACTCGAAAGTTTTATTTCTCTCTATTTTAGTGAGTGTAAAAATGTTGTCAAGGGCTCAGTTCATAAATATGGTTACATTTAAAAATGTTTAAAAATAACCACACAGTATAGCTTTGTCTGTCAGTTGTCATACATTTCCTTTAATTAATAGTATACCATTAATTTTTGTAGTATAATCTCAATAACAATTATAAATCTAATGGTTTATATTTTATTATACTTACAGAATGCAAGAATTCTAATTTTTTTTCCCTAATATCACAAAGTAATGCCATAATTTATTTCATTTCATTAATTAATTAGGCCTAATTTGAATTAAAGTTTTTCTACTTGCTGAGGAATTCGCTTAGTTTACGCAACTCCCGCTTGACAGATTTTTTACAAGATGCCCATATAAAGTATTGATAATGTCATTTTGATTTTCATTATCTTCACTACATTTCTTATATATATTATCTATTCACTATTTTTATCTGATATTACACAATGATCGCACACAACCATCAAGTAACTTCTTTCCTTAGATTAGTTCCTACGTCGGTCGCAGAAATAAAAGAAGAAAAAATAGAACATCCATTTAGAAAAAAGTGACAAAATTATTCTTATTTTTAATATATTAGACATTCAGTTTGCAAACTATGAAGATGGTGTTAATGGTAAACAGTTTGGAAATAAATACCTCGTCTTGGGTTAAAAAATTCAGCTGGCTTTATAGAGTTAAGTGATGAAAATGTACACCTTTCAGGAAGACTATAGTAATAGTAGTAATGTAGCTGAAGATGAAAGTAACACAAATAGAATATATCGCAGTTTCAGTAGCTCAGCATCATGTCCACAGAAACGTCACAAAAAGCTGTAGATCTTTCAGAGCTATGATAGGCAGGAAAAGGGGGGATTGAAAAGTATGCAAGGCCTTGTATAAACGTCTGTATTATTTGTAATGAAAGTTGAAGTGTTACAGACTTTGCTTATGTAATATGAGACCCAGAACAAGCATATTTAAACGTGTATTAAATAAAATATTTGTCAGTACCGCTAGTAAGACAAGAAACGTGGCATTACAGGCGGTGAGTACCTACTGATAATACCCGAGATGGATCTAAAAGAAATTTTATGAAAGAAAGAATGAATTCAAATACTAAGTATAGGGTACCTCTCCTAATGGATAAGGATTGAGTCTTGAAATACAAGTTAAGACACTCTTTTCAACTAAGAGATAAATATCGTACGTTAATTAGGAATTGATATTATAGAACAGTGCAAAATACTTCCTAATAATTATTACCAAGTATTAACAATATCAAATAGATATATTTTATATTTTCGAAGCAAAATTTTAATATAAAAATATTAAAACAACTCAAAGTTTCAAGAAAATAATTTACATTCTTATTTTATGCTAATTTTTAACAGGATCGGCAGTTTAAAAGATCTCATTTCCGTATTTTAAACAAAATAACTTTACGAAAATTGAAGAAAACACTATTTACTTATTGAGCCGCTTCATAATTTATGAAAAATACACAGTAAGATTTTTATAAAATGTGTTGTACATTAATTGACTTATATTTAGTTAGACGAACGTTTAAAAACAAATAGTAACGGCAATATATAATTGCGAATCGTATGCGGCGGAACCCTGGCCTCCGCCTCTTTCCGTTTCCCCTCGTTACCAAAATGTAAACAAGTGAAGTGAAGTGACATTGGATTGGCTTGTAATGTTTGTTAAAGATTCGTTTTGCCAATGCATTTATACCTGCTGACGAATGCACACTTTTAAAGTTACAATGCCAATTTAACCGCTATCAGAATATGTAGAGTTAATATATGTTCGCTAAACGAATAAAATTTATTCAACGTAAAAGCATACAATACGAACTTAAAATTTCAGGATTTTGTACCAACAAAGTAAAATTTCTTTAAATGTATTACTTATTATTTGAATCATTGTTTGGTAATACTGACTTGCTATTCACCTTTACCTGCTCCCCCCCCCCCCAATTTTTTTCCTGCCCTTTCAAGAGACACACTTAGAAGTTTTTCCTATGTTATTAGTAACAGGTTGTTAAATTAAAAAAAAAAAAAAAAGAAGTAGGGGTAGATAAAGGAGACTAGTTGTTGCTGAAGAAATTTAATAGCTACATCTCACAAAATAGAGTCTACAAGCTAGAAAGCATTATTAATTATCTTTAGCGATTGTCATTTTTTTAAAAAAGAAAGGCGGTTCTATAGATCTACTTTGAATGTATCCTATTTACTACAGCCTTTGGCTTAAAGAAGGACAAGCATGGATGCTGTATATGAGAAAATACCATCTGCACTCAAGTTCGTTTCATTCCCCAAAGCGAAAGTCGATATTGCCTATCATATATCGGACAGCAAACAAACCGCAGCGTAACCTAACCTTAAAAGCTAATTAAAAAGACGGTCTATTATCACGCGAATGTAAGCCCCAAGATAACATGCTATGTCTCCTTCAGAAAGTCTAAAGTGAGTTTATATGGGGTAGTTTGCCTACAAAATTTAGAAATAAAACGGTTTATTTCATTGTTAATACAATTATATTCCTTAGTAGTAATAAAGTGTTTTAAAAATACATTAGCGAAATTCGCGAGCATGATAATTACATTTATTTTTAATGCAACATAATTGTTTATGCCTCACAATACATAGTTTAAAGGCCAAGAAGTGGTTAATATCAATTTACATGCCAGGTTCTATTACAACCTCGAACAAGTTACTTGTTGCTTTCATTCGATTTCAGATGCCATTTGTTACCGCACGATTTTTTTTATTTTTTAAATTAATTTCATTATAGTTCTAAACATTTACATTTGGGATTTCTTTAAAAAAAATAGAAAAATACATAAAGCAATGCTTTAACAATAGAATATAGTGGAGAATCGATAACTTTTCTATATCGTAGATTAATGTGCAAATGTGATATGTTTATTGTTGAAAGTGTGATTGCGATATTTAGTGTGAGATTTACTGAATAAAATGAACTAACAGGAGGCAAATATATGTGCGGTTTTTATTGCAAATTTGACGATTTTCCTAACCTCAAAATTCAATGCAGGTTCACCATTGTGGCAATAAATTCTCAGACCGTCCTCATTAACGAACCGCTGATAGAATGCAAGTTGGAAACCCGAAGAGCTACAACCTTCTTGCTCCGCGAAACATGCACCACACCACACTTACACACATACACACACGATGTAACTCTGCACAAGCCGGCGTTCTCCGCGAGACTGACAGTCTCAATGACTGCTGGCATCGTGCTACACCACAACTTGTATTCTTAACTCCCCCCTCCTTCCAGCCATCACCAGACATCTTCTTGGCTGCCCACCAAGAGGGAGGTTTGATTCCAACCCACCCCTCCCTTCTTCCTCATTACTACGCGTTCTTTACATGCTGCTCAACTGGAACTTTCAGTAACCAACAATGACCCAGGAACGTCTTTATAAAATATCGGTTTAAATGGAAGATGGGGATTGCAAAAAACCAAACCAGAGGGATGTGGAATTATGATAAACAGCCGAAATATTACTTTTTGATTTATTTCTTAAATTACTCATTAGAGATAATTAAACTTCAATAATATATTCATTTGAAAACCTTATTGGTGACTTAGTAGTGATTTTTCATCTTCTGGAATTGTGTTCCTCCATTATGCAAAAGTAAATCTGCAATATTTCAGAGTTTAGAATGAAAATTTGTTCAATAAGATATTTTATTTTCGAAGTTTCATATTCCCCAATTATCTATTTTAATTTTTACTACGTTTGAATGGTCCACACATGTTCTACAAAGTAAATATTTAATCAGGTTCAAGTATTTCAGCTAACTTTCACGTTGAGCGTGAACTTACTAGTGTAGTTGTTAGCAAGAAAACTTTTTTTTCCTCTTCTGGAATTCTGTTTCTTCATGTGCAAACGTAAAGATTTCATTAAATCTGTAATAATTCAAAGTTTAGAATGAAAATTTGTTCTGTATGTTATTTTATGTTCTGTAGGATATTTTATTTTCGAAATTTCATATTCTCCAATTAGCTATCTTATTTTGTAGTACATTTGAATCGTCAACACGTGTTCTACAAAGTAAATATTAAATGAAGTCACAGTGTTTCAGTTAACTATCGCGTGGAGCGTGGACTCACTAGTGTAGTTGTTGATCAGAAAACTTCGGTTATTATGGAAGTGAGGTTAGGAGCGGGGTAGAAAGCATGGCATTGTCTCCATGAACGTTATGAACATGTTATGAACAATGCGTAGCCCAATACGAGTATTTGCAAATGAGATATACCACATACAATATTTTTTCGTCTGAAGCGCCAAACGAGATATCGTGCTTGCTTCAGTGTACCGATCTTTCAATGGCGACTAAAGGGACATTGGATTGGACGGGATTGTTGGGGACGAAGGAGAATATATTGGTAACTACGGCTCCCGTGGGGTCAGCTCCCGGAGGAAAAATTTAAATAAGGCACATAGACGAGATTCCTAATGTTGTTTCCAGCTAGAACTTCCAACGGTCCACTCCAAGGAATTCGACTCCCTTAGAACGTCGCTTCTATACCAGTAACAAGGTAATAACCTTCTAAAAGCGCAAGCCATTTTCACACAGCATCAGCCACCCTACTTTCACGGCGGATCGAAATTATATGAAATAGGAGAGCGGGAAATTTATGGAAAGGAGAGAACCAACTAGCTTTCTCCTAATCTACCAGGAGGAACCAAGAAGGCAGGTACTACGTTACCCCCTGAGCCACTGCGCTCAATTTTGGTCTCCTAAGGATCCAGGCGTCTTTTCTATATTTAAGATAAATTTTATCGATACGTCACATCAAATAATAAAAAACAATATATATTTACTAAATCGGCATCTGTATTATCTTGGATGCATAATTGGTAATTAGAGTAAAATATAATCTCCAAAAAATTTAAATTATCTGCTTTAGGAGGAATGAAATTATAGACATATGGGCTGTCGAAAGTCGCTGAGAGTTCATTTCTTGACCAAATGTAACAGTATTTTAATGAAAATTTGAGACTGTTAAAGGGGAACAAGAAATCCTTTTTTCATAAGGTCATACTTACAACAGTAAAATGTAACTAACTCATTATAATTTTCAAATTATAAGAGTATTTCTATTTTCAGTTCTCTGATATAGAAGCTTTAAGAAAACATGCAGAGATCGCTGCGTGGAGTAACTAGAAATGTGTTAAATTAATATTATCTTTTGAAGCATAATATGATTGTATTCAGGATAGCAGTTGCACAGTAAAACAGTAATTTTTTCTACGAAATATACTTTATTTATCCTTCATGTAATTGTATGATATAAAAAGAAAGATGTGTTTATTAAAAAATAAATACCGGATGATTCTCTCGCTAGAGGACCCAAACTATTAATCATAAAAAATTATGTTATTTAGATAATGGCTTGTGGAATTACATACATATACCTTCAAAGATGCAAAACAGGACTCTTTATAATCTATGCTCAAAAAACCCTCCCACATCCAAATGCATTTAAATGCATTTCGCCAAATGCTGCAATACTTCTCCCAAAGTGGCGATGGCTTATAGCTTCTTTCAGTTGTGTTCTATAGTGCAGGGTTTATTTTCGTACAATATTACATTTAAAGAAAGGAGTGGGGAA
The DNA here is from genome assembly GCA_030762175.1 of Metallyticus violacea. NCBI lineage: Eukaryota > Metazoa > Arthropoda > Insecta > Mantodea > Metallyticidae > Metallyticus > Metallyticus violacea. The sequence continues at coordinate 63,359,310 of CM060831.1, forward strand.
GTATTAGAACATGATAATTATAGTAGTCTAATAAATAAAGCATCTAAACATTTATTCGTATTTAATGCTGTAATCTTTTACTTGGAATATGAGTCTTATTCCATGTTAATAACGTAAACTATTTTAAAATGACTTTTTATATTCCAGTAGATAGTGTTTCTAGTCTCGCTCAAGTATGATATAACAAGGTTATTGGTACAATGGGAACGAGGTCCTTCTCAGGCGTGGATAGATTGTAATGTGTATGCATGTCATGCTTATGTTACCATTTGGTGTCGGTCATGTGTGTGCTTATCTGACAGATGTGAGGTGCGCCAATTTGCAATTCATCTAATCCTCCAGTATCCATAGCGTGTCTAAGGATGTGGGCAAAGAGATTATGTAATATTTCAAAACTTCAACATTTGAATTACTGCTGATTATTTTTTCTTCTCTTTATGTGTATATATATATATATATATATATATATATATATATATATATATATAATCAGAAAAGAACAAAACAATAAGAAAAAGTCACAAAGTTGTAATCGCTATATTCGAATTACTTGAGTTCATAAGTTCATATGGCCATAGAAGAACTCTAGTAGTTCGAAATATAGCGATTTACAACTCTGTGACTTTTTCTTAGTGTTTTATCCTTTTCTGCTTTTCTGATTATTGTTAATTTAGTTACACTGTTAACAGTATTATATTATTTTTCTTTTATTACAAATATTTAAGTATTTTGCCTATTTCTAGTTCATGTAATTTTAGTTAATTAATTTACTTTTCATTTTTATTATATATTTGTATATGTAAATTCAGTGCTTATTTAAGTATTTGCTGCTTAGAGGATTTTAATTTCAAAATGCCCAGTCTAATTAAAAATTTAATTTAAAAATAAGTTGATTAAATTTCATCTCCTCACTCTCAGCAACCCCTATTTTGAAATTTCAAATGACAATCTTACGTTTTGATACTTTAAATTTGAAGAGGACACAATTTTTATTATTTCCTGCCACAACCTAAACTATTATTATTTCTTGAACTTGAAATTGTAGGTCCTGGTGACGTAGGGGTAACCATACTTGCCTTATAAACCCAAGATCGCGGTTTCGAACCAGGCCAAGGTCAATGTTTTTTTTTTCGGGCGTAAAAATCCTAAGTATGACTTCCTTCGGAAAGGAAGTAAAGCCGTGGGTTCCGGGTCGTGCATTTATGCCACGAAAAAGAACCTCAAGCCTGAAAAAAGAGGCCTCTGAGCAAAATTTGTCGGCCGTTTCACGCCCTGAATTGAATGGGATTCTGATTACCTTCAAAACTGTGCATGTCCTATAAAAAGAACAGAATGTAAATGGATGAGGGCCAGAAATTCCGAAATGGACTGTATTACTGTAATATTATTTAATAATTTTTTATTTGAGCAAAATATTTTTTTTACATCCTAAAACTACTTATTTTTTTATTCTATCCAAATTCAACCGCAACACAACAGTCTAGGTTGCCAGGCAACTATACAAAACAAAATATCATATAACAATAGAATTCGTTTTAAAATTTAAGGAACAAAATTAGGGATGCTATTTCAAATTTCAAAATACGAGTGACTGGGGAAAAGCAGATGAAATGTAAAATTTAATAAACATTGATTTTAAACTTCACCATTAATATCTAAATTCACTTTTTTAAAAATTACATTTAGTTAAAAGTTAATTATATAATCTTGGAAGTTTTGAAATGAAAACCCCGATTCCCCACTTGAAAGTTCCCGTTTGTATTGTTTAGATTCCAAGTTCATAGTTATTTCCATTATCAGAAAATGCGGGAGAAACAAAATCCTTTTTAATTTACGAGAAAAAAAGGTGTAGGGAGGCAATGTAAATCTAGTTTCAAACACAAATTGAAATGTGGATATCAAAATAATGTAAATATGAATGTTATTTTAATAAATACTGTTTAATTTTGACATTGGAATGTAAAATAAAAGTTTCTTCAAATAAAAAAAAGCATTGAAATATATGTATACACTTCATTACCATAGGGCCATAATATGGAGCTTAATTATATTTCCGATTTTTATCCTAAATTCTTTATATAAATTGAAAACTGGTTTACCTTTATTTCAGTAGCATAGGAGCTTGACCATGCAGCCTCGTATGTTCCATAAATGATCTTGTGCAATAGAAAACATGCTCAATCACTATGCACTTTGCCATTAATAAAATTTGGTAGTTAGCAATCCAACTGACTTAAAATGGCATAACGCTTCATTGCTACACTCAGAGTGCATGATTTGTTAACCTCGAGATTAACTACTGTGCGTGTGATCGATAATTGTTTAGCTCATAGTATTAAGCACCCAATACCTATTTTTATTTCATTACTGTGGGGAAACTTTCAAACAACTTTTTTGATAAAAATTAATCTTATTCTCTTAAAAGTTATAATTATACTTATATGAAGTTATCTTTGAAAATGAAAATTTATAGCTCTAGCAAAGATATTGTTTACGCATCAATAGTATAATTTTTACATTTTAAACTGAAGGTAAACAGATACAATTATTAATTTGTATTTTAAAAGTTTGCATATGAGATAAATTATTATTATTTTTTCCAATTCTTCTTTGATAAGGATTTGACCTTCAAAACGCTTCCTCCTGCAAATCGTTTTTACTTAAGCTCATTATTGTAAATTTTAATTTTATTTAATAAATCTTTATAATGAAAATTTTCATTAAGGAAAAAATATATTACAGTTTTAGTTACGGAATTCGGTTGGTGAATATAAATAATCATGATTTTCAAAACTTATATAGAATTTGCAATAGAGACCACAGTAAATCTGTGAATAATATGTTATTGTGAATTTTTCCTTAATCATAGGTAACATAAACAATATCCTGCGTAAACACTTAGAATTTTTATTATAAATTTGCAATTATTTCCTTCAATTTTTCAAATTTTAAAATGACTTTGTAGTCAAATGTATAAAAGTTAAGCTCTAATTTGTAGCCACTACTTACTGATATTGCAAATAGAAGGAATGTTGCCAAACCAGATAGCAGAGTTATAATATAGTCGGATTACATTACATAAAGGGTTAACACTTTTGATATCATTTAATTTGGAATTTAGCATTTAAAACTGGTAGGTAATTTTTTAACACTTTTAAAGTAGTGATATACACTAAAATTGAGCAGAATATATTTGCCAGTTAATAATTTTCTGGTAACAATATCGTAGGTGAACCATATTAAAGCATGAGGTTATAACATAAACAATTATTATTAAAATATTTCCGGAGCTTTAAGAGTGAAGTTCATCAACTACATTATTCAAGGAATTAATTTTTTGTTTTGTTTTGTTTTAAGGCTTAAAATAAATTAAAAACTTCCTACTTTCATAACAGGTGTTTTTTATCACACGAGAGAATTTTAAACGCTCATTGAGAGGTATGAGTGTTGTAAAAGATTTCTAACTATTCAAAATGCTATACATAATGCAGTATTTCTTCATATTTTCATCATCTAATCAGGAATGATTAACATATAAAAAGTCATGTGATTTTAAATAACTTTTATGTTATTCACAAGATATGCAACAATTAATTTTGTAAAGTACAAAAAACATGAAAACTTACTCATTTATTAATTAAAAAGTTTAGGAATTATTCTAAGACAACCAGATAGTAGTAAAAGATCTAAGGACCCCACTGTTTTTCTAAAATAAAATGAATATACAAGTATTGTTATATGAGAAAATTATAAATTCTGCATCGCGTGAACATTTAGTGCATTAAGATATAAAAGTATAAACATGGAAATTTCACAAAGTAGAAATTTGCTTGAAAATGGTAAGGTTTAGCCACTTAACCTGTTGGTAAACTTACGAATCTAATAAATGTTACTTGTTGTCTGATGCACTACTCCGTAGAGATGGTTCTTTTGGAGTTTATAAGTAGGTAACTATTAACAACAACGAAACTTTATCTATCATTCTTTTCAAATACACAGAATATCCTAATCAAGGTATACTTCGCGTTTGTTTCCATTATAGTAAACGACAAAGGCTGTGAGTTCATGACATCACATCAAACATGGCCGCTAATGAGGATGACGAACTCCAGTCAACACGCCTTTGTTATTCTAGAACGCACTTGGTAACTGAAGCTAACTTGTTTCTTAAGTGCAGACGAGGTTAATGGAAAGCATTCCTTCGGCTCGAAAACAAAGGCGCATCGACAACAATTGCCTTTGTTCATAGGCAAAGACACAATCATTACATTTCGCGGTCTGATGTCAGAACTTTTCCGACGGAAAGTTTTCAGAGATTTTTCTTAACTCAATGCGTTTGTTCCCTCTCTGCCTTCTAAGTAAGTTGTTTGAAGTTTAAGTGTAAAACACTGGCTGTCACGTGTCAAACGCTGAAGGTGATATGGAATTGTTTTGCACTTTCATGGTATAGAAACACAACCTTTCCGAGTGTGCAAGGAAATGAGATCTACGAAACGGGCTTTAGAAAGTTCGAACAAATCATACAAATAAAACACGATTACATCACTCATGTAACAAATTTTGTCTCTCTCTCTTTATTATTGTTACCAAGTGTAATAACTCATACGTGTTAAAGTTTTATAAGAAATGACCATTACATAGAAAGTGTCATGGCAACGAACGCTGTAAAAATATCTCTTTGCGACTGTTTAACGATAATTATTGCATAAGTTATTGAGCATAAGTAATTTCATTTTAATTTCCCCGTTTCGAAGCAATGCTTTTTAGAATCCATGGTCTATTTCTTTCTTAAGCGTCCTCTTGGCTTGTATTTTGGTAGTCCGCCCTCTTCCAAATGAAATTTTGGGAGTTTAATATCGAAAACTTGCAATTTAATATAAAAGTATTCTTCTATGCCTATGAAAGTTTGAAATACCCAATTATTAAAATTTCAGTTTTAGATTTGCATCAAAAAGTCATTTCTAAAATATTACCAAATTTTAGAGCTTTGTGCAGACTATTTACCGGGATTTCAGTTTTAAACCCTTTTTTTTTTCGAAGAAACAATTTTTTTGAAAATTTTATATTCGGTATAAGATAAAGACTCTCTATGTAATTATTTTGAGAATTTTAAAATTATGATTTAAACAGTATGAAAAACACGATTAATATTTTTTCATTGAATTATTGCACTCCACTTTTCTTTTACCCATGTTTGGTTATACATCATAAAAAACTCAAAAATTTATCTTGCCATTACGTTTTTTCACTTTTAAAATAAACAATAAATACCATAACAGCTACTTCTTGTTTGTAAAACATCATCCAAGCTGTTAACAGTTCGCCAACCTCCTGGAATGAACAAGCTCACCGACAGTGAAAATTTTAAACAAAAGATAAACTTGACTTTAGATACTCAAGTAAGGAAGGAGACATCCCTGGTATTGCTTTAATGACTTAACTATGATCCCACATTAAAAGGTTGCAATATAAAGTTCGACTAATTTTGTAGACATTGAAAATGTTCTTTAACAGATATGAAGCTGAAATTTGTTTGAAGTTAACATGGAAAGTATGAAAAAAAGGTATTTTTTTAACCCCTAAAAGTATCTGTGCCTTCTTATGGCAAATTTTTTCTTTATATAAAAACCTTTACATTTTACGCATTGCATACATAACGTTAATTCAAAATAATATCAAAAACCAACTATTTTATTAGTTAGGTTGGTATTTCACATGTTAAACTTAACAAATTATGTATAATTTTGAGACCAACTGCACGTCCATGTATTAATTGGTGGATACAAATAAAAGATAAAACGATTTTAATGTTGCAGGGTGCAGAGCAAATGTAAGAACTTTTAAATTATGATTAAAGAGCGTATAATTAATTAAAATTGATTAAAATATGAAAATAAAATTAGAGCAGTACAAAAAGAGTAGACTATATGTGAAATTCTGCTTTGGTTTCATTCTGAATGCTATTCAGAAAGTTTCCGAACTGTCCTAGCGATATGATGATAGCTTTGCATAGCAGTAACCTTGAGTGCTACCCATATGACAAATGAGTTTTATGTGACCAGGATTAACATCTTTGTCATATTATGTGCTTAAACATAAGAGATTACCGCCACGGGTGGCCGAGGTCGTTAAGGAGCGGACTCGTGAGCGGAAGGTCTGGGGTTCGAATCCCGCCAGGACTGTCCTCCCTGACTGAAGTTTTTTGCAGGTTTTCCTCAGTCCTCATAACTGGCAAATGCCGGGGAGGTACCTTAAACTTAGGCCTGGAACGTTTCCTACCTAAAAAAATATATCTTTTCTCAATGTATCATTTTATTTCATGTATCACCAGTGTTCGCCGCCTGTGGTGCCTCAGTAGTAAACACGGGAGTTAACCGCCATTCAAAATATATATATATAAGAGATTCAAAAGTGGCCAGAACTCCGTTAATGATGATTCGGCCTTTAAAGCTAACTGACGAAGGTCATGCGGTCAGAGTAAATAAAGTCATCCGTTTGTTTCAGAAACTGTGGGATCATGTCGCAAACTTCTGATTCGAAATGCACCATGAAGTGGCAACGCTCGTTCTTTCCACAGCTGAAGACCCAGAACCGTAAGGATGTGAGGAACTGTTGGAACGCGCTAATGAGGAAGAACATTTCATGAAAGGATTTTTTTTATTCCCAGGCTTGAAATCAACATTGCAAGGAAAAGACTCGACTCATTTCAAGAGATAAAAGGAACCTAACCTCATTCCAGATTGCTTTCTAACGTAGAAAAACCATTGGGGGAAATGTATCAACAGAGGGGAGAATACTTTGAGGGAGATAAGATTCAATAACATGTAGGTAAGTAAAATAAAAAAAGGAACGGTCGGTAACTTTCGGATCAGATATAAATTGTACAAGCTACTTCTTTGTGATAATTTTAAATCTTAGGTTTGAAAATAAGACGGATCCGATCAAATTTTGTTCACAATCATACAGTCAGTCATAGGGATCCATAACTCTGAAAGCCCCGCAAAAATCCTTTTTTTTTTTTTTTTTTTTCAAATTTATGATTAATAAGTTGGCATTCTGTCGGTGCCCAGATTTTTTTTTTCTGGAAAGAATGTTAGGGACTCGTTCACGTCTCTTGAGCGGGAGGTCTGGGGCTCAATCCCATCAGGACCATCCTCCCTGACTGGGTTTTTATCCAGGTTTTCCTCAGTCCTCATAACTGGCAAATGCCGGGGAGGTACCCTAAAAACCTAGGCCTGGAACGCTTCCTTCCTTAAAAAAGATCCTTTCACAATTTATCATTTCATCTCATGTATCATCAGTGTTCACCGCCTGTGGTGTCTCAGCAGTAAAAACGGGCGTTAAACACCGTTAAAAAAAAAATAAAAGGATCGTAGACACAAACGTGAACAAGTCGTTCATCAACACTGAAGTACCAAAACATCAGAAGCAATAACAAATAACTGCTCAATCCAAACTCAAAGACTCTTAAAACGCTTCTTTTATTAATCTTGGAAAGAGAAATATCGGATATGACCATAAAAATATTTTCATATACATATTACTATAGTACTTAAATCACAATATTTAAATATTTTGTTTGGAATTCCAAAATAGTACATGCCCCAATGCTCCTGCACTACAATTTTATTTCAGTGGGAATCCAGCGTTAATTATCCGCATTTTAAACTAATTATCCAAACGCGTTGAATTTTATCTACTCAATAAATCCGGTGCGGTTTTATTTCGTAATTTTGTGACGCTCGGTTCGGCTTACATGTTGGTATTATTTAATTTCGCGTTTTCTGCTTCGGTTATTAGGCAACGTGATAGCATTCACATGGCTTGGAGTTTGCTGAAATGACACATGTTCTCAGATTAGTTACTCCAAAAATATTTATATACAATTTATAATACGAAATGCTGTTTTCCATCGTGGATAATGTGGTGTATTCACCGCAAAGGGTAAGCTGGATTTTCCGTCATGATGATCAAAACACAAATATAATTTACTAATTACATTTTAATATTCATTACCCGTACTCTTAAAAGCATTTCGTTGGTTATCCAATGAACCTCTTAAGGGGAGTATGAAAGGCTTATGTTTGTAATGTTAAATTTACAAAATTGAGTTCCCCTTTTCTCAAGGACTACCTATTTACAGCTAATGAAATGAAACATTCACGGCGTACAGATGCACATAATTGAAATGTGCTGATCTATTTTCACTACTGTACCATGATCATAAAACAAATTATAAATTATTTTCAATTTTTGACTTTTTACTATATTTTCCCAACATTTAATATTTTACATTGTCACAACTTGTCCTAGCTCTATTATAATAGATCCACATCATTACAATAAGTAAGAGTAAAAGTTTCAAATTGATAGCTTATACAGATCCTAAAAATGGGATGGAAAAAATGTAGTTTTTTTTAATAATTGCAGTCATAAAAATGCTTTTGCAGAAAAACGAACTTTTTGGGGGAAACACCAGCTGAAAACTGCCAATATTGTAAAAATAAAAGATGATGTCATGGAAACAAACGTTACTAATTTATGAAATACAACTTTTTCTACCGTTAAAGATAAACCACAGCCTTTTATAGCAAATGGTTCTTGAGATATAGAATTTTAATTGAACAAGTGCTTGCGAAGGAGGGGGAAAAATATTTTGACCCATTTTCCCTTCAATACTCCCCTTAAAGTGCCAGTCCTAGGAAATTTCTCGTGGCTGTCTGTTTTTCTGCATCATAGGCAAAATATGACTTATGCAACGGCGAATATCCTGCAATGTTTGTGCAATGTTCTCCGTACCTTCTTACTCTTAGATTACATTTTTGGGCGACTGAAAAATGTTTTAAAGAAGTCGTTTTATCCCTAATTAAGACATCCTTTATATCCACTATTATGTATAACTTAATAACATAATACGCGAATATTATGTCAATCACCACCCCATAACTTATAATACTTAAAATTTTAAAGAGGATAGCATTGTTATTTCCTTTTGTTTTCTATCGTTGCCTGGAAAGTGAGGCTTTTCCCTGAGGCGCTGGCATTTTCCTATGAGTAAACCACTCATTTGGCCCGCCATGGAGGGGGGTAGCAAGCATGCTTGCTTACTTATTAACCTTGCTAACTGTCGCAGCTATAGACCAACTATTCCCGGGTATGTGTTGTGTTGTATGTTTCTTAATTCCACAGTATCTCGTGTGTTTACAACGGCGCAGCGTGTCTTTATGTACGATTCAAATGTTTAACTCGGCGGTGAAAGAATCATAGGACCATTTTTTTGAGCATACAGGATTCTGTTACTAGTGGAATACCATTCTAACCCCCTTTTTTCAGAGAATTAACTAACAGGGACCGTGTTCATGCATTTTTTTTCAACAGGACTCTACACTGCGAATAATTCCACAAGCGCAATCCACAAGACGAGTTATTAGCAGGGATTTGCGGCCCCTTGGTCCTCCAAGTTAATAGCCTGCGATTATTATCTCTGGGGAAAATTAAAAATGCCATATAAAAGACGAACCTCCACACCATACAAGAACTCATAGATAATGTCCATCAGGAGATTGTCCCGATTTCTCAAAATGAACTATATTGTTGTTTTATCCCCCCACTAATCACCCAGACCCGGCTGACCGGCTAACCGGCTAAGCGGTGCGCTCGCCTATAGGTCAAACACTCCAGGGGAAAAACAAAACTCATAGCACGGCACAATACACAATTTTTGTATTTTTTTCAATGTTAATTTATTATAAAAACAAAACTATGAAACCAATTAAGAAAACAGTTATTCATAAATTTAACATTGCAAAGAAACCAAAGGATATTAATGCAAACGTTTAAAGAAAAGTAAGCATAGATTTGAAAATAATATTAAATTCGTGGTCAAACTTCAAAGAAAAAAAATAATTGAAGATATTTGACAATACATTTTTTACATTTTACATTATTTTTCAATATATAGAGTAAATGAGCAAGAAATGGCATTTTCAAGAAATTGAATTTCTGTTTCAGACCTTGAAAATCACGGTTGAATCATGGGCCCTAGCTAGCAGTAGGAGAGACAGGAGGAAGTCAATTATATTCTTTTTTGCAGCTGTGGGAAGTCTGTTGTTTTTGTGGTTGATTTGTTTTATTTACGGACGCTCTTTAACATCTCAGGTCATCAGCGTCTCATGCAAATCAGGGCGTGAAACGGCCGACAAAATTTCTCAGAGGTTTCTTTTTCCAGAATTGAGGCTCTTTATCGTGTCGTAAATGTAAGGCACGGGACCCACGGCTTTACTTCCCTTCCGAAGTAAGTCATACTTAGGATTTTCGTTTGAACCCGCGATCTTGGGTTTAGAAGGCAAGTAAGGTTACCACTAGACCACCAGGACCGACTGTGGAAAGTCTGACTTGAGGTATCTGAGTGATGAGAGTATAAATAAGGAAAATTCTTACTAAATTAAAATGCAAGAATCATCCAGTTCAGTTTTGTTACCTTTGTGGCAAATTCACCATACCAGCTCAAAAATTCAATATACTTTTTGTGAGGGGAATATACCATGACGATTTTAGTGTTAAACTTGGTAACCAGGATAAACATTTCGTACCTAATTTCATGTATACTGCAAAAAATGTGTGGAAAGTATTCAGCTCTGGAGCAAAAAGGAGTTGAAGTGTCCAGATTTTGCTGAGCGTTTGTTCTTTCTGGTGGTCTAATGTAAACATACTTGCCTCCTAACTCAAGCTCGCGGGTTTAATTCCGGCCAGGGTCGTTAGATTTTTTCTAAGTACGGCCTTCGTGTCGCAGATTTACGGCACGATAAAGAACCTCAAGCCTGAAGGAAGAGGCCTCTGAGCAAAATCGATCGGCTGTTTCACGCCCTGAATTGAATGGGACGCTGATGACCTGAGGTGTTAAAAAGAGTCCATAAATAAATAAAATGAAAAGTGTCATTGGGTATTTTTGACGACCTCAAATCAGGTAGCTAATCAATGATATTAAAGTATCATAACGTGGGGGATAAAAGGAGGAATGCTTGGCTTGCATTGAGGTCTATTATTAAGAACTTTCAGGACAACCTTAGAAGCCCAGGATGTTGAGGAACTTCTGCAGAGCTATCAGGTTCTTGGTGTACTATGTCCACAAGGAAGCACTTCCAAATTTCTCATTTAGAGTACTTTCCTGAAAACTGTGGGGATTACAGCAAGGAACAAGGTGAGCGGTTTCATGAAAACACCAAAGTGATGGAAGAGTGTCAGGGTCGTTGGGATGTTAACATACTTGCACACTGATGCCTCAAGAATGTACTTGAAAAGTACCTTTCATCAACAATAATGATGTTTGTGTTTCATTTCACACATATGTGTATATTATTTCTACACTATTCATGCAAACCTAAGCCTTAATTAGCTATTTTATCTATGAGACGCTTTATTTCTGAAATACTATATTTTTAGAAAATGCGAAAACAGAAAACCTGACCTCACTGCGAAAAATTAATTACATTTTTAATTTCAGCATGCACCAAATATAAAAGAACAACTATAAAATTTGGCATCAAAAATGTTTAATTAAAATATCCTTGGAAAATTTTACCGAGAGTTTTAAATCTCCTTTTTAACCTTAGCACTTAATTTATAAAACCTATTACTAAATTAATATTATGACCATCAGATGAGTTAGGTTAGGTTTATTTTACTTAAGTTAGTTTTGGTCATTAGCGTTCAATTCACGGCGTGAAACTGCCAATAAATATTACTCAGAGACAATTTCTTTCAGACAATTTCTTTGAGGTTCTTTTACGTGCCGTAAATCTTCCACACGTGATTTACAGATTTATTTTTCCTCCGAAGGAAGATTTTTATGCCTTAAAAATCCATTGAATCCACGAGCAAACATGCTTACAGCACTACCTCAAAAGGTTTTACGTATTAAAAAGCCATATGTGACTATTCATCAGAAATTTGACAGTAACTAAAATTTCTACCCTGTCGTAATCAAAACATTTCACAAGACACAAATATCTATTTATTTCTGCGATCTGCTGGGATCTAAACGCAATATTATCTTAGAGCAGAACCTGCTCTGATTTAACTGATATACAGGAAATTAATTTTTAGCTGAGTTTTTTAATGATTGAGATGAAAAGTTTACCACTGCGATAGAACGTAGGAGTCACAGCAAACAAGAAGGAAGAACAGAGAAGGATAGGCGGAGCCATGAAGTATACAAAGTTTAATTAAAGTGCTGTGAACAATCTGGTACATTTATTTACTTGGAATGGCGTCACAATGCCCAATTAATGAAGACGTAATTTCTGGGATTTGTAGTGACCCAATTGTTTCCCCTCTTAAATGACTTTTACTGCAGACTTCCCGTCGCCTCAACACTGAGAGCGATATTTATGGGGCTTCTCTGATGAAACCAGAACAATGTTGTCATTTGCCGACTTTAGCCTCCATTTCCTCTGAATGATGGAGGGGTAATTATCCCACGTCGTTACCCGTTTCATTCCTGCCCTTTCAAAGAGAAACTTTTTATACATGGACCATCACTGCTAAAGTGGGCTTCGTGATTCCACTTTATAGCATTAATTGCTTGATAGTGGTCCAAACTTCTGAGAAAAAAAATAATGCATTTTTGGATTTCAACAGAGACAAAAGAAAACTTCTGCTAATATTCTTAGTAATGCCATTTACTTTACAAATATTTTACTGTTGCATGCACTGCTGAGAGGTAAGAGGTGTAGCAAATTAACATTTCTGGAAGCTGAATTCGTTTGGTTTTATAATTCATATTTTTCTTTAATGTGATACTTCAGGAATTTCAGTGTAGCGGTCAATCACACCAGAGGCTGCTGAAAGGGTATTTTATAGTGACATTAACCTCTGCCTGGGAACAAGCAAAACAGGCTGAGCTTGGATCTCTCAGTGATGGAAAGGGTCATACACCTACACAGTACTTTCTCATTGGTTGATATAATTTAAAGCTAAGGCGATGGAACACCATATAGTTTATGTCATAATGCAGAGACCCCCTAGGCAATCGTAAAACGATGTAAGGGGAACAAGAGCTAAGGCTAGGGGTCTTTGGGGTCTTTGTCTGCCTCTGGTCTTTGTCTCCTGCCTGTCATCTTTGGAGAGGGACCTACTGACTACACCCTCAGCATTACGGCAACATATCCTTAAAAAGGTAAGGGCCCGTCAGGGCAATCACTTGTAATCACAATTCAGATTGGGGGCTTTGTCTCCTTTACAATAAATTGAGTTGACATGGCACGTTGGAGTTTGTCTCTACCGTAGCTACCCCATACGTCACAACTTTAGTCGTGACAAGCGGTGGAGGCGCCGGGTACATGCTGGGACTATGCTTGGAAATATCGTCCCATCCATTTATTTGGGCCTGGCTTTCTGAAGCAGTCCATAGCTGAGTCAACATTGCAGTTGCCCAGTTAATGTTGGTTATAATTGGACGGAAGCCAGCTGTTTTATATATGCTATAGCTCAAACAGTAAACATTAGATAAATCATAAAATACACGTGAGGAAATAAGCAAAATTTTGGAAACCGAGTTAAGCATCATGCATGGCGAAATTCAACATAAAAATATTTTAAGCACTTTTACATTTCATAAATTACAAAATGATTCAACTTAGCTTGTTCTGCAATGGATCTGTACTAAGATATGCCTCGCGTGTTTTTTGTTTTGTTTTGTTTTTTTAATTCATAAGAACGCATGCGGGTGACTTACTGGTCAACTACCGGAATCGATTGGCTAGTAAAGCGAGGCCCACATAAATGGATTGTAAGATACTGACGTTGCACATATCGCTGCTGCATCATAGAATGCCCTTATTGACGCATGTATATACCCACAATGTGGCGAACTTCATGATTGAAGCTTTATCAGCAAAATACAGTCGTTGTCAGTGCCATGAACAAAATGACCGCTTCAACCATATGGTGAACTAGACTTACAAAAGCAGTTCATGTAGTTTATGAATTGGATTGGGTTTCAGTACTTCAGCTTGCTCAGGGCAGTATGGGCACCGTCGGGGGGAAGGAAGAGAGGAAGGAGACGAAGTTCCTAACATTGTTTACAGACAGAACATTCACACACTTGTGGAGGGGCCGATTCCATATCCGATACCGGGACAGAAACATTTATAAGGCGCAAATCACCGTAACACCGCACCATCTCACCTCGTACGGTAATTTTGCTTTGTAAGAGAATCAACGAAATGAAATGAGAAGAGCGGAAACTTCATGGAAAGGAAAGATCCATTCCAGCATTTGCTTATGAGACCAAGGAATCCACAAAAACTTACGGGTTTTAAACCACGCTCCCTAAATAGCAAGAATCAAGCATTATTTCCTGATCCACTCCACTCAGTGTTAATGAATAAAGTATTTTTCATCCCATTTTATTGAAATAATTAAAATATGTATCTCCTTTTAAACCGAACCTTTCCATTATTTTAAAATTTAAAAGCATTTAAGAGACATTAGGAACGAGTTTTTGGCCAAAAGTTTGCTGTAAATGGTTCCTTGATTCCTTGAACCTTTCGGCGTCCACAGAGAGTTTACAATGTACAATTGCATCCCCTTTTACCTCCACAGGCATTTAAAGAGCTCCACGTGTCCTTTTTTTTTTTTTTTTTAATTTGGTTCATTCACGGACACTCTTGAACTTCTCAGATCATCAGCGTCCCATTCAATTCAGGGCGTGAAACGGCCGACAAAGGCTCCTTTTTCCACACTTAAGGATCTTTTTCATGCCGTAAATGTACAACACAAGACCCACGGCTTTACTTCCCTCCCGGAAAAACCCATCGGTCCTGGCCGGGATCGAACCCGCGATCTTGGGTTTAGGAGGCAAATGTGGTTACCACTACAACATCAGGACTGACAACGTGTCGTTTTAAATCACGTTGTTTTCCAGCGTACTTTTGTATAAAACAGTTTTTTTCTCAAAACTTCATTCAAAATTCCCATGTGTAAACGTTTTTGTTTAAATTAAATTAAAATGTCCCAGAATTTGCCATGTTTCTATTGCAATATTCTATAGGACGTAAAACATATCAGCAGCAATAATAGTTTCAAAAGCAAATATTTAGAGGAAAAAATTATTAACTTTAAAGATTTAAAATTATCATAGTTATCTCATCAAATTTATTTAAAATATCTTTCTATATAATTATTTTACGTGGTTTACAGCTCCAATTACAAAAATGCTAACCATTTTTCTCAACTCATGAGCCGAGTAGGACATTTAGATTATGTCACTTATTAATGAAATAAAATATATGGCATTGTTTATAGCTTGCAAAGTATTTACTCCATTTTAATTAAATTTGGTATACACATTAACTTAATATAGTAAACTTTAAAAAAAATCCATATAAAATATGGAACTTTGAAAATTCATATAAAATATGGAACTTCGAAAATTCACTCTCAGTGTAGTTTTTTAACAGTGTTTAACGCCCGTTTTTACTACTAAGGCACCACAGGCGGTGCGCACTGATGATATATGAAATGAAATGATATATTGGGAAAGGATTTTTTTAAGGAAGGAAACGTTACAGGCCTAAGTTTAGGGTACCTCCCAGGCATTTGCCATTTATGAGCACTGAGGAAAACCTGGAAAAAGCCCCAGTCAGGGAGGACGGTCCTGGTGAGACTCGAAACCCAAACCTCCCGCTCACGAGTCCGCGCCTTAACGACCTCGGCCACCCGTGGCGGTTACTCCAGTGTCCTTTAAAGATACAAAGCCTGTAACCGCTAAATGATGTTGTCTATCAGTACATGATACATTTTCCACACACACACACACACACACACAAAAAAGAAAGGAAATACAGTTAATAAATAACACATTGTTGCAAATTTTGTAGCAGTTTAGACAATGGATTTTTTAAAATCTGAAAATGTTAAAATAAAAGATATTTTATCTCAAAAGGGGAAAATATGGAATACTTGCAAAAAAAATGAAGGATATATTTGATGATAGCCACCACTTCTATTTCTCCGTTAGACGAGGGAGATACCAGGCAACATCAGAAGAAGAGATAGGTGTTATTTACTAATTTCTACGCAATGGATTTCAAAGATCGCCAAAATTACTACCTGGTGAGACTGAATACCCTTGAAGATTGGAAGAATCGGTGGAGTTGTTGTTGATTTATTTATGGACGCTCTTTAACATCTCAAGTCATCAGCGTCCCATTCAACTAAAGGCGTGAAACGGCCGACAAATTTTGCTCAGAGGCCTCTGTTTCATGCTTGAGGTTCTTTTTCGTGCCGTAAATGTACGACACGGGATCCATGGCTTTACTTCCCTTCCGAAGGAAGTCATACTTAGGATTTTTACGCCCGAAAAAATCCATCGTTCACGGCCTGTCCGAACCCGCGATCTTGGGTTTAGGAGGCAAGTATGGTAACCACTACACCACCAGGACCGACAGAATTGGTGGAGCATTACCAATCATTGATGTAAGAGAAAGGTTTTTTAACATGTGCCATGTGTTAGAATCATTTTTGGAAACAAAAATCACATAGAAAATTTCTAGGTCATGGCCGGGCCTGGAAACGCGTGTCTTTGGCTATCCTTGCCAAAGATCATACTCTCTGAGCTACTGTGATCTGCCCTAACACAGCCGAGAATATCCCCTATCTGTAATAAAACGGTAGCCATTGTAGTAGTTCATATTCAAATGGCATAAAAGGAGAAATATACCACATAAACTCTCTGTTCTTTACTGTGCAGCGAACTGTTAAATACAAAACAGTAAACTATGCAACATTCTTGTCATTTGCTAAGGCCACGGTGCAAACAGTTTTGCGCACACTTAACGAGCATCTCCAGAAGGAAACTCACAATGTTGTTACTATAACACTGTTGTTATTATTTTGCAGAATGGAAGGAGACCTATCTCTCCTCTTAATGATCGTGTAATGTTTGCTTACAGAGCACATAGTTACAGTGCAGCAATTCAACTGCAGTAGCAGAACGAACCAAAGGTCGTTTACAGAGTCTTCCGGAATACGATAAACATGCGGTTTATTTACAATACAATTTAGACGTAAATATAAGAGCCTGAGATCATATTACTTGAGAGAACATTTCATAAATACTTACGTAAACAAACGATAATAAATATTCGCATGCAGCGCTCTGCTGTTTTTGATAGATTCTTGATAGATTCCTGCTGCTACCTTTCCGTTAAGATGCGTTTTACTATAAATGATTTAATCTCTCTGCAAACACTGTACTACTAAACTGCGCCATCTTACAAACTGATCGTCGGTTATTTCACATACAAAGATAAACAGTTGAAAGTAGTTATCAAAACATACGCAGCACAATAACAGCTGAAGGTAACTATTAAAAACACACACAACCTATCTGACTGTTGGATCTGCAGTATTACCACAACTGCAAATGACATAGAAAATAACATATCTTACAAGATTTATGATCAGAAGTCATAACAAGCAGGAGTGCAAAATAAGTCTTATTATGTAGATAAGAAGATTAATTCCATTTTCCATATGAAATACTTCCAAATTTTAATAACAAATAAACAATGCGTTTAAAAAGCAATAAATCATCAGCATTTTATGAAACATATTTACAAAAAGGCCAACATTAAACTAACTACTTTTAATGGTGTTTAACGCCCGTTTTTACTGCTAAGACACCACAGGGAGTGGATAGTGATGATTCATGAAATGAAATGAAATGATATATTGGGAAAGAATTTTTTTTTAGGAAGGAAACGTTCCAGGGCTAAGTTTAGTGTACCTGAAAGATTCTTAGAACAAAATAACCACCACGGGTGGCAAAAGTCGTTAAGGTGCAGACTCGTGACCGGCAGTTATGGGGTTCGAATCTCCCCCACGGTGACAGAGTTTTTTTTCCCCAGGTTTTCATCAGTCCTCATAAATGACAAATGCTGGGGGGGGGGGGGGTTATCCTAAACTTAGGCCTGGAACTCTTCCTTACTTTGAAAACAAAAAATCCTACCCAGTTTATCATTTCATCTCATCAATCACTAGTGTCTATTACCTATGGTGCCTCAGCAGTTAAAATGGGCGTTAAACACTATTAAAAATACACCGGATAAGTGCCCTACCAGATATTTTCTCATGAAATATATCTAATAAAACTCTGTTAGGTAACTAATTGACTCAGTGCCGTATATCCTGGATTATGCAGCACTGGAAAATAATATTATATGAACTTATTGTTACAACCCAGGCAGTTGGAAGCATTTTGGGAGGTATATATCTTCTTAAAGTCTTTCTACTAGCACACGAGAGATCAAATGTGCTATAATACACCCCATTTAAAGGGTGATTTACTGAGGCAATGCCGGCAGTGAGCCCATTCCTTGGCGTTTTCCATAAAAAGTTGAATTATTTTTGCGCGATGCTTTACATGCTGTTATAATATCCAATCATAAATTCTACCTAAGTCAAGCGAATCTGTCCTGGTCTGCGGTTCACGGCTTAAAAGAACGTTCAATGACCTAGAAAAACTATCCTAAGACCTTATCAGGTTTAGCAAAATGTAAGAAATAACGGAATGTTAATGGATTAGTTAGTGTTCCGAAATAGTCTTATTATTATAATGAAGTACATTTTGAGAGGTTAATTCAGTAAAATTGTAATATTAATATTTTTATACCTTACAAACAAACAAACAAACAAAAAAAAAAACACTAACAGCAATCCATGTTGCTACACAACGATTGAAAACAAAAGATGTGATAAACTAAAAACATTTTTAAAAAGTAAGTATCATAAAGCAGAGCTGTAATTTGAAAGTTCAAAGTGAGGTGGGTGGATTAACTTAAAATATTTTAAATATATAATTATTAAGACTAGAAATTTTTCAAATGTCCTGCTCTATCTTCCGGTTAACTATAGTATTACGAAACGATTCTTACGGTAAAGCTATAATAAAATTTAAAAACATTTAATTTCTAAATTTAATATTATTAAATGTTATATTCAACTAGGCTAAGGATGTTTGTGTGCTGCTGAATGCAAACTCCAATTGGGGTATTTGCCATTACGTTGTGATCTAATGATATGAACCAACTTGCGGCGTTTTACCACTGAGCGTGTGCATGTTTCCCGCTGTTGACTGGAACAAGGTCACTCTAGTTTCTGGCTGTCAGTGTGCGTTCTGTTTTGTTCTGTATTTAAAAGTGAATATATTTTCAGTATATATTTTCTACTGCATAACGTATATGCATTTATGTTTCATATGGCTAACTCAATCAGCACGTCAAATTTAAGGACGATTATCGGGTGTAAAAGTTTCAGGCCCTACAACAAACCATACTGTTTTAAATAACTTTAAAAATAATATTTATTGAAGTGCTGAGAGCCTGACAGAGTTTCGATGTCGAAAAAAAATTGTGTATGGCGTTCCATGTGCGTAGAAAGAATTATACAGTCATTTATTTTTTCCAGTTCGTGACATAGTGGATAGATTTTTGCCCACGTTCCTTTATTTACAGAATTAACCTACACGGAGCGTGATTTCGCCCCTTTTCAACAAGACTGTGCCACAGAATTTTAAAAAATGTCTCATAAAGATAGAATTACTGGATCCCTGGATCCCGCAACATTATCTCTTACGACTTTTATCTCTGGGGTAAATTACCGAATGCAATACAAAGCCATATACCCATGAAAACCTGAAATAAAATATGCGCTAGGAAATAGCCATTGCATGTTAATTAAAAGGCTATATCCATATACACCAAATAACAACATAAAAATGACAACTTTTCACCAGAATTCTTGTATAGCCTATCCTAAAATATAAAATGCGACTTTAAAGTGTTTTAATATGAATTATGTTCTTTAAGAATGTTATAATAATTATAAATAACACTTTCTTATATTTATTGAGTTATTGTGAAACTGTGCGGTGAAAAAAAATAATTTATCATTAGTGCCATTTCAAGATTTTTTAGATTACTGATAAATTAACAAGCGTAGCGTATAACTCAGAGGACCGAGTGATATTTCTTAGGACTATTTCATGAATAAAATTATAATAAAACAAAATATTCTTAAATTTCGCTCATAAAGTATTAATAATTGTAAAAACTCTTTAAAGCGACATTTATACCTAATGCATTCAAATCGTGAGTCTGGAATAGGCGAACGTCAATTGTTTGAATTTTATTCACTCACTAATGCAATTAAGAAAAACAAAAAATATATTTAACAACGCTAAATCTTGTACTGCACTTTTCTTTTATTATTATAGGAGATGCTTTTAATTATTTGAATTTGAATTAAGCCACTTATGTCCCATCCAGGGCTAGGGCCTCCCCAAACGGAGGGCTCATCGATTTCTCATATGGTGAGCTAGTCTATATGAGCTATTGTCCCTATGAGCTTGTTAAGTTTATAATGTTTCTTATTTTACAAGTTTAACACAATTTAACTTGAAGGTTCAAGTGCTGAGTCTATTAAGTTTTTGTATTATAAGTTTGGTATCACTTTCACTATTGGCTTCTACTTCTTTCTGCAGCTCTGTACCCAGGCTTTTCCAGGTACTGCGGTTCCATGCTACGCTGGTCCAATGTGTCCCGGCTGCTTTCCTGAAGGAGCCTGCCCACCTCATTCTCTGTCTTCCTCTTCCTCTCCTATATGTCCCCATCTGCTGCTCGGTAGCCTTGCTACATGTGCCCCATTTCCACTTCATTGCACGTTCAGTCACGTCGTTTAGTCCGACATCTTCTTAATTCCACAGATGATATTTTATCCATGA
Source organism: Metallyticus violacea (assembly GCA_030762175.1). Taxonomy (NCBI): domain Eukaryota; kingdom Metazoa; phylum Arthropoda; class Insecta; order Mantodea; family Metallyticidae; genus Metallyticus; species Metallyticus violacea. Next base: position 63,380,095 of record CM060831.1, read on the forward strand.
GGGATATCCCTAGTGCTTTCCACTCCATTTTACATTGGCAGATGCTGATATCATTCTTTTGAGTTTCTGTTAGGTTCCAAGTTTCACATCCTTTATCATAGTGTTGGGAATACGATGAGTTCAGCATCCAATCTCAGTTTTCGGCTCAAAGTATTGTCCATCAGTATGAATTTCAATGACCAGAGTGCTCTCCATGCTGAGGAAATTCTTTTGTTAATTTCTTTGCCCATATGCTACTGGAATGCAGCTATTTGTCCTAAATAGACATACTCTGTTACGTATTTTAGTGTTGTTGATTTGATTCTAACGGGTGTTAATTTTGGTTTGTCATGATCTGTGTTTTCTTCATGTTCATAGATAGACCAGTTTATATCAAAACGCTCAGAAAACATCCCTGAACAACTTGTGAAAGTTTGTCGGTGTATTTCGAAAACGCAACCCCAAAAATGCATATGTTGGAGCCATGATATTAAAACTGCGTTGGAAGCACAGAATTGAAGTAAAGTATATAAGCAAACTGTGTTGTAATACGACAATTGTACTAAAGGCCATAGAAGAGAGAATCCTCATAGGCACAGAAAGGGACAAGTAAAACAAAAGTTAGTAGGAGACAAGAGAAGGTGCAAAGAATGCTAGGAAAGTTCAAAATATTTGGATTATGGGCCAAGATGTTCTATATATGTGAGCCGTTGCTCACTCCCACACATTTATCTTTAATTGCATTTTTCCTAAACTTCTATTTTTCATATTTCCTGTGCACTGTGCTATGTAAACCATTAAGAAACATGCATAAAAATTTCACTGCTAATTTTTTACTTTAAGAACTAAAAATTCTTAATTTATTGTTCATTTGTCCATTATATTTTACTTTAAGCAATATATGTAAAAATGTATGAATTTGGTATTTAATTTGGTATTTTGGTGTTAAATATTATTTTTTTTAGAATTGCGTTTATAAAATATAAACGTATAGGTAAAATATATTGAGTTGTTTATACATTATCACATATAATTTTATGATTGAATAAGAACACATATTTGATGATAAAATCGTATCTGAGTAGTTTCCTAGTATTGATAATTTTAAGAAGTTTTATCTGATTTTGTATTTGTGTAGTATATCAATAATTTGTAAGATATACACGTTATTTTATGTTTTATCATTGGAAGAGATTTATTATTTAATGTCATAGTTGTATTCATTTATGTTCAATAGTACCTAAGAAAATTGGGATCAAAGTTTAACTCTATTGAATAGTTACACTCAGCATCCTTAAAAGCGTTCTTTTCATGTTACAAAATACTGCTGTCAAATTCTTGGTGCGAAAATGACAAAAGCGGAGTAGTAAAAACTCTTTCATTACCCACATAAGCTTTATTATGTTGAGTATTACAGTAAAACGAGAGAAGATATGCAACCGGTCTATTTTTTATTTTATTTATTTATTTATTTATTTACATTTGCTACGGAGGTAAAATGTAAAATTGCTTCAAAGGTTTTAATTAAATGGATAAGGTCACTATAAGTATCGCATGAATTTAAAACTCCACTTGGACGCAACATAATCGATTTTGCACCTACGATGTGTGTATGTAAACGTTACCATGACAACAGTTTCTGTAGTAACCTGTTGCTGTGCCACTCCCCTAACTCATGCTGGAATGTGTACATTTGTCATAACTTTGACAGCTTTTACCGACATCTCACTGTGTACATATTGTTTTCCTTGTCAGCATAGCTGATCTAATATATTCCTCAAAATGATCGCAAATACAGCTACATGTTACATCCAACCTATTTCTTCTAACAATATTTCATTCCAATGATAATTCCGCACGAACGTCTTTCAGCCATACTTCATTGACAAATGAAAATCGAATTACACTGATATAAATAGTACGATGTTTGACATCGACATTCATTTGTTTTATTCCTATCACATCTGCTTCGATTCGATTCGTTTACTGTCTAAGGCAAAGGAAATGCTAGTATCAAAACGCTTACCAACATCAAACACTTAATTTCAGTATGGAACGATAATTAATTGCAATCATTGTACAATATTATTATAAATAAAAGTATTTAGCGATAAATTAAACATGTATAATTATAAACAAATAATGACAAAATAGTTCACAATAAATTTTTATTATAACCTCAAATGTTAAGTGGTTTTTATTTTTATCACGTTTACTTTGATTAATTTGTTTCAACTAATTATTACCGTCAAATGTCTGATTATTTTTTAAACTTAGTATAATAATTTCAAATGCCTATAGAGTTTAAAATAAAATAAAAATCAATATACTTATTCTTCAATATCTAAATTAATATAACTCGTAAAAGCTGGCAATTTTCCTAAGGTAATTTTATTTCAATCTTAAGTTATATTTGACCATTGTAAATATGTTAAATTTATGTTAACTGTGGCAGAACTATTACAACACTGGAATTTGAACATCTTAATTTGACACATTTTATCCGTGTATTGAAGAAGAATGTAACGAGTTTAAAAAATTTTACCAAGAATTATAATTTTTTCATTTGAAGCCTATTTGTTGCCAAGATATTATACAAAAATTTCCATAATTCATTTTATGAAATTTTACTTAATAATAATAATAATAATAATAATAATAATAATAATAATAATAATAATAATTCAGTAACTTAATTGTGTCTAGAAACATCAGTGAAAAACTAAGTTATTTTTCTCTAGAGGTATATACATTTAGGAAAATATATTTTCAGAAAATTGCGATTAAAGAAAAAATAGTTAAAAAAGAAAAATACCCAGAGCTCTGACCCAGAATCTAAGGCATTCCTTTAGCATAGTGAGGATCTGTTTTCGTCAGAACAGTCAATAGTAAAATCCAGAACTTTCCAGCTGAATTGGTTAGAAAACTGTATACTTTTGAAATGGATTGTGTAAAAATGAATATTTTTAAATCTATGCAGATGTATTTTCATATATTAGAAAGTCTTGGTGGTCTAGTGGTAGCCAAATTTGCCTCGTAGACCCAAAGATCGCGGATTCAATTACCTCTAGGGTGGAAGGATTTTCTCGGGCGTAAAAATCCTAAGTATGGCTTCCTTCGGAAGGGAAATAAAGCCGAGGGTCTCGTGTCGTATATTTATGGCACGTGAAAGAACCTCAAGCCTGAAAGAAGAGGCCTCTGAGCAAAATTTATCGGCCGTTTCATGTCCCTAAATTTAATGGGACACTGAGATATTAAAGGGCGTCTGTAAATAAACCTAATCAACAATATATTAGAAATATCAGTTCTAGGCTATATATCGCAATAAAACTATATCATATAATTCAGGAAAGTCAAAATGTATTACAATTTATGATTTAAAAATGCCCCAAAAGTTCAAATTATAGCCTTTCAGCTACCCTTAAACTCATGTTTGTAGTCATAAGATAATTGTTTAAGAGATAGATAGTTAATCTAAATTAAATTAACAGAAAAAAACCGGAAATTATTGAAGTATAGAAGAAATTTGTTTAAATATAAAATATTAATGGAATACAATAAAATTAAATAGAGAGGTATGTGCAAAGTATAATGAAGGAAAAAAGCAAAAATTCCTTCCTTCCTTCCTTCCTTCCTTCCTTCCTTCCTTCCTTCCTTCCTTCCTTCCTTCCTTCCTCCCTTTCTTCCTTCCCACTTTCTTTGTGTCTGCCTGTCTTTCTTTCTTCCTTCCTTTCTTGCTTGCTTGCTTTTTTCCTTTTTTCCCTTTTTCCTTCCTTCCTTCCTTCCATCCTTCCTTCCTTCCTTCCCTCCCTCCCTTCGTTTTTCTTTCTTTCTTTCTTTCCTTTCTTTCTTTTTTCCTTCTTTCTTTCTCTTTATTTCTCTCCTTCTTTCTATATTTCTTTCTTTCACTTTTCTTTTTCTCTGTCCCCTTTCTAATAACTCTTTTAACCAAATGGAAAGAACGTAAATTAAGAAACCATTTCCAATGTGATTTCTAGTTTATTGGCTCATGCGCTTCTATAAGGGACGAAAGAAATGTATCCCAATATGCTGATGAAGCAGAAAGAAGGAAAAGGTTAATGAATACCTAGAGAAGGCTGAAGGCACGGACCGAGTCGAGTAACAGATCAACCTCACACCACTGAGGACGCGTGACTAGAATGCATTGTTAACTGTAAACTGAACCAAAGCTCATAAAGAGAAGTTCCATTTACTTGGTTCTCTTTGTACACTCGCTTAAAATAGTAACTCAGATTCGCACAACTATCACGTACAAGTGTATGCTGCACATTTTACAACTGTACACAACTGATAGTGTCTAGTTCCGGATAACTTTGTAACAGCTGTTTCCTTCTTCTATGCAAATGAGTAGTTAAAAACGAACACTAAAAAGCGCTTTAATTACGTTATTCACGAATTTACTTTAGAACAACCAGAAAGCTAGTTAGTTGTTGTTTCTTATATTAAAAGCAAAATCAATCCAGCAAAGCCACAATATCTCATGCACTTCCAAAGACATCAGTAAAACAGATTTCTGAATTTATAAATTTCAACGCGAAGTCTTAAATATCGAAGACAGAATAGACTAGCCCTTTCAGAGTATTTCAGTCATTGGAGCAAAATACAATATGAACCAATTACTACCGCGAAACGAAAGGCTATTATGTTCTGTTTTCACCACAATGAAGTTCAGATAGTGTCTTAAATGATGCTCATACAAACAATCATTAGAAAGCACAAAGCCAAGATTTTCAGCAACTATATCTCTTGAATTCAAGAAACCTCCACAGGTGGCCGAGGTCGTTAATGCGCGGACTGGTGCGCGGTCTGGGATCCGATTCTCGCAAGGACCATCTTTCTTGACTGAGGTTTTTCCAGGTTTTCCTCAGTCATAAATGGCAAATAGCGAGGAGGTACCCTAACTGGAACGTTACCTTCCTTCAAAAAAATCCTTTCCCAATTTATCATTTCATCTTATGTATCACCAGTGAGTAGTGCCTCAGTAGTAAAAACAGGCACTAAACACTATTAAAAAAAAATCAAACTAGATTATATTGGAATTTCGTGTTTTTTTTATAATTCTAGGCAAGTAGTTTACGAGATAGCCATATGTAGGACGCTCAATACCTTTTAGAGAATTTCTATCATCATTACGCAAAATGCAATATACTAGTCCGATTGTTAGGCAAAACAATAAAAGCATTTTGTCTAACGATTTAGTACACACTAATTTTGGGGTGGGTGTTGACATTCCCAGTTCTATTAGAAACATTCAAAACGTTACTGCCCTATTTAACTGCTTAGACACTAGAATGGAAATGTAGTACATATAGTACTGATGGTCGGGGTAGGCAGGAATGTGGAGTACATTTCCAGTCTAGTATCTAAGGAGTACACCTTTTTAAAGTTTTACATGACTAGCACTCGGAATTTTAGATCCGTCCAAATTAACTGCAACATACCGTTCATAATTTCCCTAAAATGTAGGCAAAATGCAAACCGACCTTTACTGTGTTTGCAAATCAATCATTTGCACGTATTGCTTTTTGCCTAATGATCATAAGGGTCTGCAAGTCGAAGCCTTACATATGACAATATCTCGTGAGGTATTGGGCTTAAAATCGTAAAAAACCCATTGACATTCTTTTCATCTAGTTTTATTTTCATTAAGTCAACAGGCGTTGTTATTTTTTTAATAGTGTTTAACGTCCGTTTTTACTGCTGAAACACCACAGGCGGCGTTGTTCCATTTGAACAAACATAGCGTTATGCTAAAGATGCCCTTTCTAATAATTTTTGAATCGATGTATAGACTACATTGAGGATGTTCAATCGGTGAAAACAGTGCATCAATAGCACCTTTCGTTCAGAATCACCCGTCTGGTAGTTTTAAGTGATTCATGCTGTTTATAGTTCTCAAATCAAGACGTAAAATCATCATATTCTTAAGAAAAAATTGACACCAGGATATGTATCTCAACGCATTTACATAATTATTGTATAATATTGTCTTTACCAATGAATTCAATAGCTTTGTGTATCTTATTTTTGCTAAATGTACAGAAAATGTGCCTAAAATTAAATATATAAATTTATAAATGCAAAGTAACTGAGCAAAATTGTCTGTTAATAGAATTTACAGAACATTCTAAATAATACTTTTCAATTTAAAAATTTCAACATTAGATTATTATTATTTTCGTTGTTAAGCAGTTTACTATTTATAACTTTTTTTGAATGGTATTTAACGCCCGTTTTTACTACTGAGACACCACAGGCGGTGGGCACTGGTGATACACGAAATGAAATGATAAATTGGGAAAGGGTTTATTTTGAAGGAAGGAAACGTTTCAGGTCTACGTTTAGGGTACCTTCCCGGCATTTGCTAGTTATGAGGACTGAGGAAATCTGGAAAAAACCTCAGTCAGGGAGGACGGTCCTGGCGGGATACAAACCCCAGACCTACCGCTCACAATTCCGCGCCTTAAAGACCTCGGCCACCCGTGGCAGTATTTATAACTCTGACGATATCTATGAAAATATGAAACACACTGAGATGCGTCGAAAATTTACAGCTTAGGAAGTTCCAAGTACTTATAATTCACTAATTGCAGTCTGCCAGTTATAATAGTGCAAGATACTGAAGCTATTTCATACATGATAAAGAGTTGATAACGAAATAAGACAATTTGCCGTTGAAAATTAATATTACGAAAAACAAAATCAAAGTAGACAGCTTAAAACAACCAAAATAACGGAACTTTTAGTAAATGAAAATATTTTTATGTAATTTTAAATAAAAATTGAACACAACAGAAGCGAACAAGTAATCAAAGTGTTACTTAAATGTTCTTTTGGAACAGAACATCTAGGAAATCTGTAAGAGAAACAGTATATTTGAGATATAACAAAAAATAAAAATAATATTAAAATGGTAGAAGAAATAGACTAATTGTTAAAAATATCAGTCATGTTGTTAGGACTGGGACTGAGATAAAAGAATAAACGTTGAATAGTAAGTAAGGGAGAAGTATCAGGATGCAAACACCTGTGGAATGGCTTTGGATTGACGAATACCCATTTTAAAACTAATTGCCATGATATTTATTAGTTCTTAACAGAAAACCACAATGTTTACTATTGCGTGACACATCCTTATTGCTGCCAGTAGTAAAAACAGCTTTAAAGCTTCGTTTAGGGAATTTCATCCACATGCCGATAGGTCACAAACTTGTGTATTCGCATTTACTCGGGCATTAAACTCTCCAACATACACGATAATGCTTTCAGTTCTGGCAGAGTTCTCCCAATCTGGGGACAAGCGAAGTTGCCCTAAACTTTGTTGTAATTTGGTTTTGTTGCATAGATAATAGGATATTGACCTCACCTGAAGAAGTTACGTGTATTTCGGACTGCTTGAAATGCCAAATGTTGCAATGGCTGATAGAATCAAATGTAATATATTTATGGGCTAACCCTTATGAAACCACACCTTATAAATTAGTACGTACTTGAAAGAATTATACAAGATGTAACAGAAATACGGAGGCAAAATGCGATAACTAACGTTTTCACTCAATCGAGTGTATTATTGATAAAAGCCATTCTATTGATGTTGAAAGTTTTGTTTACATTTGTCCTTTCTTTATATTTGGGGACGCATAAAAAAAACCGTAGCCTGTGCAATATATTTACAATGACATAAACTGTTTGAAATTGTCAACTACAGAAAATGACCGAAATGTCCTAGAAACACTTTGCGACTTAGGGAACATCAATAGAATGACTTGTATGGATAAAATCACTAGACAGTCTGTTAAAGCGTTATTATTGGCAATAAACTAGGGTTATATTTCAAAAATAACTCACAAACCAAGCATTTTCGAACACACGTTTACATCATATTTGTTCTTCTTTTGTTTGAAAAATTTGCTCCACAGTTTGTTCCAGTATTTCTGTTACCTCTGTATATGAAAAAGTAAAGTGTGTTAGGATATAGAGAGTGTGCCAATATTTCTCCATCTAGAAGCATCTATGAGGTCGTAAATTCACACTGGAATTTTTACCTGCTTAAGTAGCTGCTGCATAGCTTATCAAAACACAGCACTCTATTCTTAGATAATTACAGTTCTATTTGCGTGATTTATAATACAGAGAGAGAGAGAGAGAGAGAGAAAACAGCAGTAAGAGAAATAAGAAGTGTAACTGACAAAACCTCTTCTAGAAAAATAACCAGTCCGACAACTTCCTGGGAGTCCCATGTTATTGTTGACAAAATGTGCCGTACACAGACTGATGAACAACCTGCCCCTTCCTATTCATGTTTAATGCCACTTTCCAAGGCAAAATATGATGACCTACAATGCCTGAAGAGATTTTGTTCCGAAAATGCTAGGCTATATTTTTCAAGGTTACATGTGATAGACAAAGAATAATTTTGATTGAATGATAATTTTCAATAGTATTTCATTAATATTTATATTTTTCTCAGTAAATATCTAGTAAAATTTGGTACATTCCAGAATATAGTTAGTAGAATTTAATTGTATCTACAAGTATGTGTACTTAAACTTTTTATTGTTAATTAACATGAACAAATAACACAGGGCACCAATTTCAAAAGAAGATTCAATTAGAAAACTACCTTAAAAATTGTTCTAGAAAAAAAAAGTTTGTATAAATGTAATGTGCTTAATTTTGTAGTATTTTTAAACTTCAAATTACATTCCTGTAAACAAGTAAAAAGTGGATTTTGATTGTTCTTCTTCTGTAATCTTCAAATGTATTGGTCTTGAAAATAAAAATAACTTTAAAGTTAAAAAAAAAATTGTACCTTCATTGTTAGGCTTAGAACTATTCAGAACGACCTCTTTTATGTGTTTATTTGTATACATTTTTTTGCATACGAACATTCAATGTAGTTTGCTGAAGTCTTTTAAAATAAGTTTCTAAAGATTGTTTCTTCATGTAGAACTTCTTTGTTCAGCATTAAAGCTCTCCTTAAGTATTCCAGCTTCTCTGCTTAAACGTCCGAATACCACAAAGGCAATTACCCAAAAGGAACATCTAGGCATTTTCTTCAACTTCCCTTCACAATGCTCAGCTTGGAAATGAAATATGCATAATTTGTTTTTCGGAAAGTCGTATGCTCCGGACAGCTGATGGCGCCTCCTGGTGAGCGAACTGTCATCCCGGCCCAGGTACTTCTGTTAGTTTATCTTTACGCTTCTCCATCTAGAACCATCTATGAGGCTGTAAATTAACACCGGAATTTTTACCTGTACAAGTGACTGCCCATAGCTTATCCAGTAACTTAAATCACGGCACTTTATTCTTAGATAACTACAGTTCTATTTGCGTGATTTATAATACAGAGAGAAAATAGCAGTGCTTCATAGAAGAAAATATAAAACATGCAAGAACTATTACCGCCTTCTATCTTTTTTACTTTCACGCATTAGGCCTTTCCACTTGTTTTTATTTATTTACACACATATACACATACCCCATATTGTTTATATTTCCACAAATATAAATAAATTCTAGAATCTTCCAGCCGTAAGTGAACTTTAAATTGCGTTTATTTTCTTGACTTAATTTCATAATTATAATTATTTCCATTATTTTAAAACTCTCCTTTGCTAAAACCTAACCACTTAGTTTTGTCCTGAGAAATTGCAAACTTATACAGAATCGTAATTTAATGAGTTAAAGTATAACTCTTAGGGCTGGTTGCATAAAGGGTTACCCGAGTTTAGGCATAAAATTAACCACCAGTTATACTTAATTTGGAAATTTTGGTTATAATCCAATAATCCAAGGATTTCGTCTTAACTTCGGATTAAATGTGACTAGCGAAATTTCAGAAAGTACAGGGGAATAGCAACTTCATTTATAAATAAAATAAAGAGTTGCGTTTATTTTAATTTCACGTAGATAAAGTTTTTGCATGTTTCGCTTTTCATTATAATAAGAGCAGATAGAGTTACGTTCAATTGTAGGTTATGTTACGTTAACCTTACAAGCTGTACATTGTACAGATTTCTGATTATTCCGACATCTCATCCAATGATGAATTTCATCGTGCTTCTCGTGTATTTCACGAGAGAAATAATCCGTTGCTAGAACTGAACGACAACCAATTCAAAATGAGATATGGCTTAGCAAAAGATGTCGAAGAACTGGAACAGAAGTTACGTCTGCGATTACAATCACAAACTAAGCGATATCATGCTTTGAATTCGATGTTCATGACTTTAAGGTTCTATGCGACAGAGAATTTCCAAATAGTCATGGAGGTATATTGAAGGTGGAGAAAGGAACGGCCAGTAGAACATCCATAAAGTTATTAGAGCAATTGCAGCTCTGAGACGCCAGTTCATTAAAATGTCAACCGAAGATGACGATGGAAAGAATGCGATGCTAGGCTTCTATAACATTCGCAACTTTCCTGGAGTTTTAGGTGCTATAGACTGCAAACATGTACTCGTTATACCGCCTGGGGGTTATGAATAGAATTATACACTTTGGCACTTTCTTCCCATGTACGTTCTTTATCCTTATTTCGGCTTCTCGCATGTTAAAATTCGCTTCGACTATTCCTAATATGTTTGAAGATATATTAAGGGGGGGGGGGGAAGCACATGTCTAAGTGGCGGGAAAACTGAATAATTATAGCTTTTCTTAGGTTGAAGAGTTGTACTTCAATTTTCTCTGAATAGGAATTTCCTTATTATTTCGCGTTTCTGTCACATATTTGATGGTTATTGCAAAATCGAAGTTATGTAATCTACGGTTATTTTTATGCACCAGAAATTATGACTAACCCCTAGTTATTTTTAAATTATAGTTAAAGTAATCTCCAGTTAACAAATTTTGTACAACTGGGTATTAGTTAATTATTTGAGGTTTAGATTTTATTATTATATGGTCATCTGCAAATAAGGTTAAAGAGTTTTCATTAAGTTTTCACTGTTGTTTATATACAGGTTGCGGGCAAATGTGTACAAAGGATTTGACTCTACGTCAACAGTTAATTTTAAGTGAATTCTTATATTCATTTCCAAGCACAGTTGCTCCTCATCCACAAATGAGTGATCAAATAAGTGAGGTCTCATTTAAATAAGTGAGCTAATTGTTCATTTGTTATACCCTCTTGGTTCCCTATCAGGTTAATTGTCCTTCCAAAAATAATGGGAAATGTATATAAATGCTTATATATAAATCATAATAATTTACCTTCTTTTTTCTGGTTTGCAGCTTTCTTCACTATCTTTGTCTATTTAACTCTCAGAGAGAAATTTTTATACTTTTACTCGAGCATTTCTCTTATGTATAGTCATTGTTTTGCCAGATTGATTAGGCATTGGCAATTTAAACCACGGCCTATACCTTTCAAATAGCGAAATGCAAAAATTGCTCCTTGTGTTTTTAATTGTAAACATTGAAACTTCAGAATTTATAGAAAAATATTGCTTCCATTAAAATTAAATATTCATTAATGGAATAAGTATATTTAGAACTTAAAAGATTTGGATATTGAAGTGATTAGTGCGTTTGAAAGCGCATCATGATATAAAATGTCTTAGTTTTTCGTGTATTGTTAATGCATAAAGTTGTAAGTTATAACCGGTGAACTTTAATCGACAATTTTCATGATCTAGCTATTGAACAGTGTGTTTCTTTCGGCTCAATACCGGTCGATAAACAGTAGATGTTAGACTCTTATTTCCGTTGTAACTTTTAAAACAACCAATAATATAATTTATTATAAATAAGATGAAATTTCAAACATATTTGAAGTGATTTAAACTCGAAACGCAACATGAACTTTTGTGTGTAATGGTTCAGTAGCTTTGTGGTCAACGGAACTTGAATGTAGTTATAATTAACACTTTTTTTGTGCACAATGGTCAGAGGCAACAATTGTTTACCGTGTTACAAATGTTGTAACGTCCCAACAGGCGGATTGTCACGCAACTGTGTTTAAATACTCTTGGGTATATGTTCGTAACATATCACTTAACATCAAAATGAGGAGTAATTTTAACCGCCGCGAATTTACCGTCAGCGAACTGGTGTTATGATGCTATTGATCTGTTAAACTGTTAGGAGAAAAAAGTATGAGAGAAACAAATTGTTTATTTCGTGCATTTTAGTGATTTAGTGATACAATTGCGGTTTTTAAAGCAATACATATAAGCACCTCCCATTTATGTATTTATTCATTAGCCTATTATTCCAAAAACTACTATTACATCATAAATACTTTTTTCAGCATTTCATTTCATTTAAAAATGAACCATAGCGCTAAAATAAATGTGAATATTAAATTATCAATTATAGATGTTAAAAATAATAAAAAAACAGCAATTTATACAATGAAAATTGTCTCTTGGGGATTGTTTACGTGTTATATTGGCTTTTTCAAAGTTTATTTAATTTAAATTGAAATTGATGATAACGGTGGACACCTGTATATTATAGATGTCATTGTATGAATCAGAAAAAGAGATTCCAATGAGTACAATGAAAAAATATATGCACATTTTTCTTCTGTATTCCATACATTTGTAGAAAAAGTTTTGGAAAGAGAAATGTTTAGCAACCGTGCCTTCCTCTTATAGGAATGATGCTACTGTGCACGGAGTGTTAAGGATGTTTGATTTGTGATGGAGAATTGACTTTCTCAATTGAATTGTGTTTAACGCCCGTTTTTACTACTGAGGTACTACAGGCGGTGAACACTGATAATACATGAAATGAAATGATATATGGAAAATACTTTTTTTTTAAGTTTAGGGTACCTCCTCGGCATTTGCCAGTTATGAAGACTGAGAAAAACCTGAAAAAACCTCACTCAGGGAGGACGGTCCTGGCGGGATTCGAACCCCAGACCTCCCGCTCACGAGTCCGCGCGACCTCTGCCACCTGTGGCGGTCAGCTGTTGGTATCTACACCACTTCCATCCTGTATATGCTTGATAAAATATATTCCTACTTTACCGGAAGTAATTTTAGATAATGACATCACCACTAAGGAGGGAGTTTCTATGAGATAATCAGTTCATCTATATGATCATTTTTGATAATTTGCTGTGAAGGACGAAAGTGCTCCATGTAGGGGGAAAGAAAGGGAATTTTGCCACGTCATAGTTATAAGTTAGTTTGTTACAAAATGCGGTTGTGTTAGAAGCCGATATCCTTTAAGGCAAGGTGCGCTGTGAGCAATAAAATCATCCATTTAAACTGACTAGCAGTAAAGTCGGAATAAATTTGATTATTCAATATATTCGTTTCAGTGTATTTCATCTTAAGTTTTTTGGTTTTAAATACATGCTGTAGTTTATCTTAACTAACGACCAAAAACACATGCTTTGCATTAGAGACAATTACTTAAATTATTGTGTTAACAAAGTATTTAATAAAAAGTATTCAGAATCGTAACTGAGACAATCAACTACTATACTTGTGATTAATTCGCCTTTATTATTCCCAAAGCTTAAAAATGTAGAATAAAATCAAAAGTAAATTAATTGTTCGCTGCAAAATATAAGGTACTTTACAAAAAAAACCTTAATATAGTTCACATGTACTAAAAATACTTGGCAAATGAGTAACCATATTATCAGCATGCATTTGCATAGAGTTCGAGTCACGCTTGATCCGAGAAAGCGGGCGAGAGGAAGTCGGTAGAGCACGGAATAAAGAGCGGCATTCTAGATGCGTAATTTCCCTTCAATGCTGCGCGAGCTCAGGGGATGGCAATATAACGCGTGTTTGCAAGGACTGAATGTTACCGATCGTTACTTTGTACAGTTTGAAGTGTTAGAAAACGTGTTTGTTTGTGTATTTCTTTCGATTTAGGTTAAAAGTGCGTATGTGCATTAAAATGTTATTTAGATAACTGAAAAATGTGCTCTACAACAACGAACATTTATGCACTACACTTACATCAAAACAGATTAATGCCGACAAGTGTGTAGGCAATTTGCAGATAGATTCCCGCATTAGACCTCCAAATAGAGGTACAATAGATTTAAAGAAAAGGGAATGTTGAGTTATAAAATTCGTAGGCCTAAACATAGGGTTGTATCAGAAGAAAATCTGAATGAAACTGGGGCATCACTTGATCACTTCTTATAATGAATCTTTAAGTCGTGTAGCAGAAAAAGTTGGTGTTTCAAAACATGCATTCCAAATGGCTACAGAACCTTTAAAACTGAAACCTTACAGAGCTATTATAGTCCAAGAATTCTAGCCGCATGACAGTTGAAGTCAATTAAATTTCTGTAACTGGGCTTTACAGGTATGGGGGTATTTTTAATTTACATTTAATTATTTTCTTTGATGAAGCATGGTTTCATTTACGCGGTTACATATGTTCACAGAACAATAGATTCTGGAGCACAGAAAATTCAGGAATTCCTATACACGATGAAAGAATTGGTGTGCGGTTTGCTAGAACAGCAAATCGAATAATAACAACTATCGAAGATTATTGTATTCAAATACTCGCACATTTTTTTTGAACAATTTACTGGTCATGACAGACAATAAACATATTTTTAACAAGATTCTGCCATAACCCATACTATCCTGTATACTTGGAGGCTATAAGCGAGTTTTTTTTTTTTCAAGACATAATTATTTCTAAAGGGTATTGTCCCAAACATTCCCCAGATCTTACAGCGTGTGATTATTATTTGTGAGGAATCGTAAAATATAGTCTAAAAATAACCCACACACTGTAGATGAACTTAGAAGAACTGCAAAAGTATAACTTATGCGCATGAATGCAAATGTGTGAATACCTAAGGACACCGAAGGACACCACTATGAGGAACTACCGTAACAGTTAGTGAAATAAAATAATGATTGTGTGCATGGTATAGATTAATGAACATTATGAGTAGAATACTCGGGAAATTAGAGATCTAGCATGCCACAGATTACTTCGCGCTCTACCGGTTTTCTTCCGTATGCTTTCGCGGATCAAGCGTGACACGAACTCTCTGTATATATATAAAGTTACCCACTTTACAAGATACTAGAGCACACATTGAAAGCGTCAGTTCCCTTTGGGAATGGAATAACTACTGGATTATAGCATTCGATCTATTGTTCACCTAATTATTTCAAATGTTGACATTAGGACATACTTTCATGTGTTTTAAAGTAAATAATGAGGTGTAAAGAAGTTACGGTAAAATGAAATAGCTATAAAAATGTGTGTTGTTCTATTTACCCCCTGTATCTATAGAAAAACCTCTCTGTCGAGATAATATGTATAATCAGGTTGTGTGAACCAGATGAAAGCATTTCGTCATTAGACGATGTAAATGTGCTACTTCTACTGCAGTGCTTGAGTAGGGAATGTATTTAGCGGGTGTGTTGTTACTGACATAGCAACACACATTCAAGAAGAGTGAGAAGATATAGCAGAAGTAAACTACGTAAAAGGCGTTCCTTAGAGATGAACAGGTTTATGTAAGCCGCCCCGCATATTAAACGACACTGTTCCCAGCGGGACTATACACACAAACTGATTCCGCAGCATCGACGGGATGCTGGTATATAGGAACTTTCGTGTTTCTTCTGTTTCGTCCCTTCGGTTGCTATAGAAGACACAACTTATTAAACTTGCTCATTCCTGCCTTGCAGCTTCTAAAGCCTTTTAAAATTAATTTGAAATATTTAAAACAACTGAGCCATTTCAGGTAACACGATTGGAAATTGTTCGTTTGTTCCAGTCAGGTTAAAAACAGGGTTATGAAAGAGCTTTCACAAAATAAAAGAATTCTGAAGAAGAATGCAAAATATGTTTTATGTTTTGGAAAATATCAACTTTAATTCTCTCATCGAGAGAATATGGTTGTTCAGGAATAAATTAGAATCCCAATTAATTCATGTTTGCCATTACATCGTCATTGTTCAATGCTGCGTTGTTCCGATGAATAATAATATAAAAAATGCGACCATTTTGGCTTTTTTAAAATTTAATTTTATTTATTTTTCATTTTCTTTATTATTATTATTATTATTATTATTATTATTATTTCTTATTTGTTTGTGAATTCAGAAGCAAAGTAGTGGTTACGGTAGTATCCATGAAAGCAGTTTTGAAAAAATTTCTTCAACTCTATCAATCCTTCTTACTAGGCACAAAAAATTACGATGGAAAAATTATATCTGCATATGTGTGCGCGCGCGTGTGTGTTTTATGTTTACCTTGTACCTTTTACATGAAGAACAACAGTACTATTCGAATACTTGTTTTATATTGTGTTTTTAAATGTGTTTAGTGGTTATTTTTATTTTAACAGTGAAACGTTCTAGTCCTTTTATACCTCCAGGTCGCCCGATTATTCTGTGTTTTTATATTCTCATTTTTGTTTTTTCTCAACGAGACTCCGATCAATTTACAAACAATTAATCGAGTTCAAAATCCAGCAAAATTGAAACATGGGGTGAGGGTTAACCTAAAACAAAAATTTAAGTCACTCTAGCGGCACCATGTTTTTCCCCAATGAAACTCGGTATATGCCATTGAAATAAAATAAGATAAACAGTTTTCGAAAATAAACGAAATCAGACTATTAGGAATAAAACTCAAAATTTAAAAATGTACCTTTTCGCAACCAAACTCGGCATATATCATTTAAATAAAGTAATTAAAACAGTTTCTGAAAATTAGGGAAATCGGACCATTAGGAGTGAGGGTATATCTGAAAATCTAAACTTAAAGACTGGTGGTCGTTAAGGCGCGGACTCGAGAGCGGGAGGTCTGGTGTTCGAGTTCCCCCAGGACCGTCCTCCCTGACTGAGGTTTTTTCCAGGTTTTCCTCAGTCCTCATAACTGGCAAATGCCGGGGAGGTACCCTAAACTTAGGCCTGGAACGTTCCTTCTTAAAAAAATCCTTTCCCAATATATCAGTTCATTTCATTTCATGTATTATCAGTGTCCACCGCCTGTGGTGCCTCAGTAGTAAAAACGGGCGTTAAACATTATTAAAAAAAACCTAAAGTGCAAATTTAAAATCTCATTGACGGCCATAATGTTTGTTTTTTCTCAACGATACTCAACATATACCATTGACCTAAAATAAGAAATATATTTTTGAAAATAAACGAACAAGGTTAATAGGAGTGGTGGTTTACCTGAAATCCAAAATTTAAAAATAACTCTAGCGCCACCAATATGTTTTTTCGCAAGGAAACTGGCTATATACCATTTAAATAAATTAAAAAAAATGTTTTCTGAAAATAATGGAAATAGCACCATTAGCAGTGGGGGGGGGGTATACCTAAAAACCGAAATTTTAAAAAGCGCTCTAGTGCCACCAATTTCTCTGCTTTAGCGCTCTGTAATACCCTTAACAAATTCTATTTGCTGAACTTATAAATTTTTATAAAGAGTTAGACAATATCTTATTTTCACCTATTTATTAAAAATATTTCTAGTTTTTATATTCTTATCCACTATTTACAAACATAAGGTGGTATTTTTTCCTTTCTCTATCGAAACATTCATAACGTAAATCAAAGTTAGCATTAGCGAAATTAGAATATTCATAGGTTTAACGTTATTGCCGACTTATCACTTTAAAGGTTAAGTAGAACTCCTGCTCTTATTTAATGGTTCCTCAACGTTCGCTCTGTTCGGATTACGATTCAGGTATGTCCAGTAGATACCTGCCGGTGGCTGTAACATGTGTTGTAACCGGACACAGCACGCAGACATAAAACCCTAGCTAGAATTAATGGCAGTGTTACAGCGTAGGGGCAGTTTATGGGACTGCCTTTAGATGTTCTAAATAACTTAATTATTATACTTTAACACGACTCTCATAGAGTATCACTTCCCATTAAGTCAAAATATTACCTCGAAGTAACCTCTGCTCTCGGAGCGCCTTTGTCTGAGCGGCAGCGGAAAATAAAAATGCTGTTTCTCTCGGTAATAAACAAAAGCGCTGGCTTGAATTGTACATAAATCACGGTAATCAAGGCTACAAACTCTATCCGAACCATGGTCAGCTTCATCAGTGAAATTACACTTAATACAGAACTTGACTTGAGCGGGGGAGTTCTTAATGCTAATGTTTCAGATCTTATTAAGTAGTTAACATATTCTGGAATTTAAGTATAGAGCTCAAATAAACCAGCACTGCTAACATTTTCCTATTTCGTTTTAGATTAAGGTAATTTTGAAAAAAAAAAAAAAGTCTTCAGAGAGCTTGGAAGTTCAGGCATTTGTTTTTGGTTAAAATAGATAAACAGGGGGCATTAATTTCTAAATGATCTGGTATAAAAGAAACTCCCATATCTTACGTCTCGTCTAAACAAAATGAAGTTTTCTATGCCCAAAATACGTAAAGTTATATAGGTATTTTTAAACCGTTTTACACGAATAACTCTGTATTTAATTTGTTAGCAAACATGTACAGAAGTAAGCAATTACAATCCAATAAAATTTACGTTGCCTGAATCGTTGGACATGAAAATAATTTCTGCACATATAAAAACTTCTAAATAATTCCTTCCAATTTCAGCACTTGATTAAATCGACATGCGCACAATTTAAAATGCAGCGAAACCATAAAATTGTGAAAATTCACGATACACATATGACGTGCGCAAAAGAAGAAGAAGAAGAAGAAGAAGAAGAAGAAGAAGAAGAAGAAGATGTCACCCTCTCTCTCCCCCCACCTCACTCGAAAATATACTGGAAACTCAGCAATAAGCATCATACAAGAACTAAAACGATTATGCATTTTTCTTTCCCTTACCCACTTCTTCTCTATTCCTATTATTAAAATAGGCAGTAAAATAATTTAAAGTCATTAAAAGTGAAAACAGAGAGCAATATCACGCATTATTAATGAAAATAGGTGTTAAAGATATTTAATAATTACTTTATCACATAATTAAAGTACTTAAGCTTGTTTTCTTGGTTACAAGGAACAAAAATATGATTTTCATGGTATCAACTGTCATAGTCAGCTGTTAGTCAGAGAGAACATTTTTCATCATGGAAAAAGAATGTTCTACTTTCATTGTTATTGCAGTGTATTTAAAACAAGTTATTTCGTAAGACTCATACCAACAGAGCATTCACCTTTAGGGACATCGTGGAAATGTTGATCAAAACAAAGTAAAGTAGTTTTGAATAGTTCTGGCGAATAAGCAAAAGTTTACAGTGGTTTCTGGTACAGTTCATTTTCTGTTTATGCGTTTATAGGGGAATCCGGTTAGTATCTCCTTACTTCCGTACTGAACACATTGTAGAGATGGTTTATTGCACAGCTGTGCCGCTCTCATCTTTCTCGCCGGTAACATTTATGCAGATGAGAAGTTACCCCCACCACAAATTTCCTAGAATTGTCTCGCGCAGATCGATACAAGGTCATTCGCTAGTACTATTCAAAATTACATTGCCTCCCTCATCCTCTGTATTTCCTGGTATTCGTATGACCGAGGTAATCGTGTGTTCCTTTCACTAATGAAGATTCTGCTATTTAAAGTGAACGGGTTGAGGAGAAAGTTTTTGACAGCTTCAAAAGAAATTGTGTATAACAAGATTCTCAATAGTTATTTTTATGAGGTGTGCATGCCATTTAATTTTTATGACTTTTTCAATTGGATGTATTCAAATTCTTTATGTGCTTTTTAAAATACTTATAATCGCAAACAAAACGCGTAACGCTGAAAAACATCCAAAATAAGCAATAAAGGTGAAATAAAAGCGGGTCCAAAATATACGTAACATGTTCATTTCTAACTGACTCTTAAATATATCTCTCCATATAGAAAAGGTATTTTCTTCTGGGCTCTGTTAAAAAGCTATTCTATTTATACAGAATGTGTAAAAACTTAAGCCATACCGAAGCCTTCGGTACATTATTTTTATAGCACGGGACGAGTCTTGATGACCTTTTCTCCTTTAACTGAGATTACAGTAACCCAGTTACCGTTTTTATTACATTGATATGATATTCGTGAGAAACGAGGTGTATCAGAGATCGTTCAGGAAAACAATGTTGTCATATCTCTTCATTTTCTTTCAGTACCTATAGTGTTGGCAGATATCGGGTAAGAAAATGAGAATAAGTATTCTATTTATTTATTATTTATTTTATTTCACTCTCATACGTTCTAAAATATGAGAAACAGGAAACATTCATAATTGCTTTTCAATATTTGCTGTACGAAAGTAACAAAGGCAACGTAGAAGAATTACTAGGTATCTCATTGGAGGTTCAGATGAAATCGGACGAGTCGAGGTTATTAAGGTTGTCCTACCTCCGAGCACTGTGCTCTTCAGCAGACCTACTGTTTGAGGGAGAAGTCCTTAACAAACGCGAAGTCGCTATTTGAGTGTTTTGCTGACAGACTATGTTAAAGCCTATACATTTTTAGATTCCTTGTGTTACGTCTGTCTTTTTATCTCACTTTTCATACATAAGCTGGTAAGTTTGAAGTTTATGCGCCAACATACCATGCTCATAATTAGGGTCTCAAGATCCCTCGAGCATTTCTCTCGTCGCGCGACCAACAGTGCAGGTTTTTTTCTAGAGATACCGGAGGAATATTGAGATAAAGATAAAGATAGCTATTACGTCCCTAAAGAGCAAAGGCCTCCTAACAAGTAGGGAAAGCTCGCCTTTTCCTAACGTGGTAAACTATACCACGCTAGTTGTTCGTATGCTGTTTCAGACACTCTTTGGTTACTCCATTTCTCACTGCACTAGTTGCTTCTCGAGAGATTTCCATTTTTCTCTTCCTATTGCTACTCTTGACCAATCTGGACCTGCATATTCCTTGAAGAGGTCTGTTCATCTTCTTCAGGGTCTGCCTTGTGTCCTTTTTCCTATCCGGGGGTTCCACATGGAGATATTGTAGGTCCACCTATTGTCCTGCATTCTTGCGACGTGACCGCCCAAAACCATTTGGCTCTTGTCTGAGATAGCTGAATTATTAACACTATAGGTATTTTGTCCTTCAAAGTTATTCCCAGGATCTTACGTTGCATTTTTTTTTGACATATTTGAATTTACTGTAACCGAAATAGACGTCCTTACAATAAAAATGGTTATTTATTTTAAAGTATATTGTTATCCAAAACCTTTTATCCTCAAACCTGCAACTTATTTTGGATAGGCTATGGATAGTTACCCAAAACATTGTCACATAATCCTGTCGAGAATATTTTTCATTTAGTAAGGAGACTTGGGTGATTTCGTTTGTGTTTTATTTATTTCATTATTGTTATTTTTTTGGTGTTTAAGAGTTAGACACTTAGCATATGCTTTTCTAATGTGAAAATTAGTAGAGTATAGATCAGGGACTACCCGGCGTGACCATTGGTGGTTAAGAAATACTCAAGAATGACATTTTCAAACGGTGCATCAAGGATCTACAGTGTTACCGAGTGGGAAATGTGTTATAAAATATAATTTTATGTTATTTAAACCATATAAATTGACTGATTTTTTGGTTCAATGTGTATTATGCCTTTAATTTTTACGAAAGAGGCATGCAGGATTTTTTTAGACAATTTTCTAAATATAACAATATAGTTCTAATGGTTCTAAGTAGACATACTCTGTTAAGTATTTTAGTGTTGTTCAGTTGATTCTAACGGGTGTTACTTGACTGTTTGTCATGATCTGTTTTCTCCATGTTCATAGATAGACCGGCAGTTTTGCTGTGTTTGTCGAAATCTTGTAGCATTATATTGTATCTGCAAATATAAATTAGGTTCTTGAATTTTAATTAAAATTTACCATATACATTCGTGGAATTAATATTTGAAAAATAATCTTACCGTACAACCAAATTTTAGTATCTACCTGTGTATTTGCGTAGATCTCAAATTTCATCAGCCTGTA
This sequence comes from Metallyticus violacea, assembly GCA_030762175.1. Classification (NCBI taxonomy): domain Eukaryota; kingdom Metazoa; phylum Arthropoda; class Insecta; order Mantodea; family Metallyticidae; genus Metallyticus; species Metallyticus violacea. The sequence continues at coordinate 63,401,963 of CM060831.1, forward strand.
ATAATAAATGCTCCCCTGGAGCATTTTGTAGCGAAGAAAATGAGAAAATGTTAAAGGGCATTAAATAGTGATGAAATATTTGCATACATTTTTCACATTAAAGAAATAAGGGACTTTTCCGAAACCAGCTGTACGCTTCAAACACAGAAAGGTTTGAACAATAGTGTTAAACAAAACTGGATTATTTGCACTCAAAAATTCAGTCTTGGGTACCCTTAAAGTTGAACCATAATGAGGCTAAAACGGAAGGCGGACAAAGCCCTTACAGCCCAGGAGGGAAAATTTTATTATGCTCTAGAAGGGTATGCAATACATACCACTGCCACCCACGTCTCCATTAAAAGCTTAACACAATGGTAATAACGAGGTGGTATATTTAGATGTAAAACTAGAATATGTTCTAAACAAGTGCCACTACTGATAAACACGATGGATATATAATTAATATAAAATTCGTATAAGAATGATGTTTTCTATTACTCGTGTATGTACAAATGAGATCATGCCATTAAATTTTTATTCTTCAGGTGTAGCTGGTAAAGTCTATACAATGCACAAGGGATTTTATTAAGACAGTATAGCTAAGAATATGAAACAAAACTTAAATTTCAATAGGTAAATTATTTTTAAATTAATAAAACCAAAGTGGCTTCTTTAATATAACATATCTAGACATTTAAATGAATATGTTTAGAGATTATATACAAATCTTCATGTGCAGGAATCTGTATGCAACTGTACGTTTTCAGGGGAAAAATCAAGAATTATATACATAAAATATGTTAAAATATGCAAAATATCTTATTTCTTGAATTGTTTAACTCTGTCTCATGCAAAATATTACATTAATACCACAGCTAGATTAATACTTGCTTTCAATTTGAGGCTTTAAAATTCTTATTCATAATTCCTGTTCATTAGCTTATTGCAGGCATTAGCATTTACATCTAAATGATAAAGTTTCAATAATTATATCTCAACACGTAAACGACATTTATTCAAGTTTATTTATTACAAAAGTAGCTGTATCAATAACTACTATTATACTTGAGCACATACCTTTGCAATTACAAAAAATTCATAGAAATTGTTTAGAAAACGTTCAAGATATTGTCTCAAGTATCATCAGATTCCGCTTTTCTCAGTTACAATGTATTTACGCTACAATAGAATTAAGAGCAGATCAATAAGTAAAATATTCCAAATGGATCCATCCATTGTTTTTAATAAAATACATGAAACCGCGTTTAAAATTTTATCAAAACTATTTTTTTCTTCGTAATGAATAATTAATTTTTTTTTAATTTTTAACATCACTATATTGTATATATACAGGATGTTTAATAAATCATTATATAAATTGAAAATGTGAAAAGTATTAGAAAATAGACACAAAATAACAGAATGAATAACGGTTCTCAATAAATCATATAGGAGATAATTACGAATGCATGTTTAAGATCCGCATTTTTAGCGAATTTAGAAGGTGGTATTGCTGTTGCACCCATGATAAGATTTTTGAAAAATGTCATCAAATCTTCATTTCTACCTATTAGGCACAGAAAATTACAACGAAAACTTTTATGTGTGTGTATGCATTATATATGTGTGTATTTTTGTTAATGCTCTAGCAATCGCAACTTTTGTTTTTTCTCAACGAAATTCGGCATATAACTATCAATTAACAAACGAATCGTTGAGTTTATAAAACAGCAAAATGGAATCATTAAGAAGGGAGGTTAACCTAAAGCAAACATTTAAACAAAAATCGCTCTCGCGGCCGAAATTTTTGCTTTTGGATATATTTCATACATAAATTAATAAAAAATTGAAAATTAGAACGATCGGGTCATTGAAAGTGGGGTGAACCTGAAAACCGAATGGGGATTAAAGCGAAATTTAAAAATCTCTCTAGAGGTCGTAATTTCATTTCTTTTAAATGAGGCTTGGTATATAACATTGAAATAAAATAAGAAAAATAAATTATGTAAATCAGTGAAATAAGATTACTAGAAATAGGGAGGGGTTTACCTGAAACCCAAAATTTAAAAATCGCTCTAGCGGCTTCAATATTTTGTTTCTTTTCAACAGAATTCGGAATATTCCATTTAAATAAAATAAAAAAATCTGAAAATTAGGAAAATTAGACTAATAAGACTCGAAAACCGACATTTAATTTTTTTTCTATATTATTTTAAAATAAAAGGACAAATTAATTCAGCACACAAACTGTATTTATAATTAGGCATATGTTTATATTTAACAAAAACATCATCTTGAAGATAGCAAATGTGAAATATTAATGTAATATGTGTTTGAGAATTATATTTGTATGAAGAATGCTCTGTAATAATCTTCAGAAAACGTTTGCGTTATATGTTTTTATTAAAATAACATTTAAATAAAATTTAAAGTCAATGAAAATAGGCGAAACTTTCGATTGTTTATTGTTGATTGCGTATATTTGCATAGTACATTGTAAGTGTTTATGAGTAGTACATGTTTTTGTTTTATTGAAATGTATGAACATAATCTTCTTAAATATCGATATAACTCGAAAAATTCTGTTATTTCTTTCTATTTTAGTATTAATGGTCATATATTTAAGTTAATTAATATTATACCATGACTTTTAATGGTTTTAATCTCAATAATAATAAGAATTCTGATACTGAGATTTCACTTTTGTATTACTTATACATTGCAAGAATTCTAATTGTTCCCTCTTAATTTTGAAAATTACAGCAATTTCACTATAGACATTTATTTGTAGGTGATTTTGAAGAAAAAAAAAAAAACAAATCAATCTAGTTAAGCAATGTATTGTAGTTCAGTTTTTATTTTATTATTTAGCTTTAGAGTTTGTCATGCGATTACCATATTACCACAACTTATTTCATTAATTAATAAGGCCATAATTTGGATTTCTTTTTAAAGTTACTCTACTAGGTGAGGAATTCGCTTAGTTTACCCAGCTCCTGCGTGGCGGACTTTTATTTATTATTTCCGCATAAGGACTGGTCATATGTTTTTTCATTGTGACTAGACGCCGTTCAATTTGTAAAGGAAGAATTTATATTTGAAATAGTACACACAGGTTTGGGACGCAATAGCAGGCATATGATTTATCGGAAAAGTTTCAGCTGTGTTTATAATCAAAATAGAAGCAACTTTACAGCTTTGGAGGACATGCATTTATAATGGTAAAGTTTACGGGAGGCCGCATGTTCGTATCAAAAACTTTCCTGTATGGAAGGTACTACCACACTCGCAAATTCACAAGTCTAGGAGCAGATAGGCCTGCAGTCATTGCATGTGATGTTAAGAAAGATTGTTACAGACAATGGAACAATCTACGGGAACTTGGACGAGTTGTGCTGAAACACAATGTGTGTGGCCAATTTTAAATTGTCATTTAAAATTTTCGGTAAAATTTCCCCAATCTATTCATCAAGGTATTGATGATTGTTACGTTTCAGTTCCTTCAGAATGCGTTGGAGGGTTTGTTCTGCATTCTTTAATATATACTAGACACAACATTCATAGATAATTAGGCAGATGACCTATGGAACCAAAAATACTTAATTGTTTTAAGCTCTTGGATCCTTTTAAATTTTCATTCATAGAAGTAATATCGATAAAGGGAGTTTTTAGGGTTCTATGCGAGTAAGGAGTGAATTCTCATATAGGAAACCTCTTTTTATTTCCTGAAACGAATAAGATGTCGTTGTTTGAAGTTCTTTTATTTCATAAATGAATCTCTCTTCCTAACAAACCACAGTTTTGTACACAGGGTGCCAAAAATGTATACACGCTTCAAGCAAAGAAAAAAAACTGTGTTGGCATAAAAAAACTGAATTCACATAAACAGAAAATGATGTACACTAATCATCTTAGACTTTTACAGTTACACCAGTTGCTCAAAATACCCACCATCGTGTCGATACACTTCTGAGTATGTTGAACTACTGATTGAGCAATATTTACAAAAAGTGTACTCAGCGATTGCACAACATGCCGTTTCAAATTCTTCCCGAAGTGCTGCTAGTGTAGCTGGCTGGCTTTCTAAGGTATACGGCACACAGTCTCAAATTTATCTCGAATGTGTGCAATTGTTACTCGCGTTGTTGGTTCTGTTCTGTACACGCGTCTCCATTGCCTTTGAACTTCAACAACATTCTGGGTTTTCCGATACCACTTTAAAATTACTTTCCGCTGCTCAAACGATAATCTTAGCTCCATTTTGTTGTAGCAACGCAAGCATAACGTAATGTGAGTCATATGTGTTTACAGAACATCATACAATAATCTTGGCTTTGTTTGTTTATTGTTGATTTACCTGTCACGTAGCAACGCTATCATAATGTATGTATGTAATGTATGTGTTTACAGAACATCATACTACACATTACACATTGCATATTACTGTTGTTTTTCTGTCCAACTTTGAAATATATTAAATAGATATCTACTTTAAAAGTGTGTATACATTTTTGGCACCCTCGGTATATGAAAGGGACTAAAACTATTTTAGAATATTCTGCTATCAATTCAAACTACTCTATTTATAAAAATAAACAAATGAATATATAAAACAATAGAATTATATCTTTTAGTGCATTTTGCTCAAGTAGAATATCAATCATTCTGTACTCAAAATACGAACTCAATGCAATAATTCCAAATTTTGTAGAAAGGTATTAGTCAAAAATTTGAGATAGTGAATCCAGTTTGACTGTTCATATTTCAAGTTTATAGCATTATATTTTTAAATACGCCATTTAATAATTAAAGTTCCATTCGAAATGATACTACACAACAACGGAAGAAGTGGTGAAGACATCTCTTTGTGCAGTTGTTAAGACACTGTCGTCCAATTCGAGTTTGATGTATTTTTTTACTTTTATAGCTTACGTATGAGCTTTCCTCATGAGAAAATAAAAAATAAATGAATAAATAGAACTCAGGCCTATAATTTTTGAAATCACAGTTACATGAAGGTAATGAAAGACGCAGGAGCAATGGTTTGCATTAAATACATATACTTCATAAGCAGGGTCAGTCGATCTATGCTCCGATCTAGACTTTTTACTAACTTCAGAAAGTACCATATTTTTTTTTGAGTAGTGCTTAACGCCCGTTTTTACTACTGGGGCACCATAGGCGGTGGACGCTGATGATACATGAAATGAAATGATATATTGGGATAGGATTTTTTAAGGCAGGAAACGTTCCGGACCTAATTTTAGGGTACCTCCTCGGCATTTACCATTTATGAAGACTGAAGAAAACCTGGATAAAACCTCAGTCAGGGCGGGATTCGAACCCCAGACCTCCTGCTCACGTTTCCGCGCCTTAACGACCTCAACCCCCCGTGGCGGTCACATAATTTACTGACATAGTATGAATTTAATACAAATGAAGTTCGCTTTAGTGCACAAGAAGCAGTTTTAGACGCATAAGACCACTTTCTTAGAAGTCTTTATGGCTAGTGCAACGTTTCGTTTATTTTTAACGAGCTTAAGCGGATAGACGTGTCTACCTCACTAGGTAGTTAATAATGATCTGGTAACGCCCTAAACATTGAGGCTAGATCCATGGAAATATCTTTCCAGATGTGATAATCTGTTGGGTAGGACGGGCTTTTGCCGCTAATTGAGATACTAGCCTTCAAGAAGATGCATCGCTACAATTAAACGATCAAAAGATTCCAATTAGCCGGCTCTCAATTGAGGTCAGGATTACGTCACTTCCCGCAGGCGAGGCAATGCTTGGACAATGTGCTACTGCCGCAGTTGCGTGTTTGTTTTCAACGTGTATGTACATATTGGGTGACCACTAATGCGTCAAGCCTGGACATACATGTATACAATCACTGATTACTTGGGTCTACAAGCTGTTCTGTGTTCTCAACCAAAAGCCACATCTGAACTGCTACAGACAGCTAAGTCTGTGACACAAAAACGCTGCAAATATTGCGAATCCGCTTCTTTCTTGTTCAGTCAATATTTCCATTGGTCAGTGCTGCTAATCCATTACATTTTTCCCATTAGAATCCTGTGCTTTGAAGACAGGTCAAAAAAAAAAAAAAAAAAAATTGCACTTCTTCGGATGTGTTCCTTCTTGCACCTAAGAATCGATAAGAAGAAAAAATGGCCTTCCAGGTTTTACAGTTTTATTATGCCATTCCATTAGTTTTGATTGATTTTTTTTATTTGGTTTATTTACGGACTCTCTTTAACATCTCAGGTCATCAGCGTCCCATTCAATTCCGGGAGTGAAACGGCCGACAAATTTTGCGCAGAGGCCTCTTCTTTCAGGCTTGAGGTCATTTTTCGTTCCGTAAATGTACGACACGGGACCACGCTGATGACCTGAGCTGTTAAAGAGCGTCCATAAATAAAAACAAGACATGTGACCCACAGCTTTACTTCCCTTCCAAAGGAAGCCATACTTACGATTTTTACACCCGAAAAAATCCATCGATCATGGCCGGATTTGAACCCTCGACTTTGCGTTTAGAAGGCTAGTACGGTAACCACTACACCGCCAGGACCGACATTCCATTAGTTTGATAAAATCTCTACTAAAATACGAATATTTATTTTTTCTTTCGAGTTTAATCAATTTAATAGAAGAAATGAATAATAAAGATGCTTGATTGCTTTATAAAAGAAACAAATATGTTTCTAAAAACAAAGTTGATAGATAAAGAATTTCAAAATTGTTTACGATAATAATAATTAAATGTGATAATTATGAGCTCTTATGAATATGCAAATATATTTCATGCAAATACTGCAAGTAATAACAAAAAAAAAAAAAAAGTATATATATTCTTGTCCTCTGTCTTTGAGGAAAACAAACGCAGCTCAAAATATTGCCACTTGTGAAACATTTTCTGTGTTTTATTCATTTCTGCTGCTTTAGTTCTTGTTATTTTAGCTATGAATACAGAATGTAACAAAAATACTGGAACAAACTTTTGAGCGAGGATACTTTTTCTGATCTTAATTCTTTTTCTATGATCTTTGTAAATGGAAGACTCAACACCTTAACTGAAAACTTCTGTACCCCCTCCACTTGGTATAATTGTTTCATAAACCTTTAATGTGGTTGACTTAGGCCTTAAATCTTTTGACACAATTATAATGAACTCTTATTTTATAACATACAGAGATCAATAACAGTATGTGCACATTTATATTTCGTTTTGCGTTTAAAATATGACTTCGTAAATATAATTTATCATCGCTAACGAAAGTTTAAATTTACTTTATAGTGTTTAAATATTCCGATTTCGTAGAAAATGTTTGCAATTTACTCTGCTATAAGAATGCGACACTATTCTTATTCGCTTTTTGCACGTAAAACAATGTTGTACATTCTTTTTTTACAGAATAACAATAATAATAATAATAGTAATAATAATAATAATAATAATAAATAATAAAATAAAAGTAGGCAAAATATTCAGTTTCTATAGTTTTAAGACGTATTTAGTTACATTTATTTTATTTAAAATAAAAAGAGTTAATTCCTTTTACACTAAATTACATAATGTTTGGTAAATTTTATCAATATAAGCATTTAGAAGTATTAATAGTACATTTTATGCATATGAAAATTCACGTAGCACTGTGTGTACTGTGTAATTAACATACTATAGCCAATTTCTGTTTATTATTAGGTTTCATGTCTATTAAATTATTCTTAATAATATTGTATAGATTTTGTATTCATATATACTTGACTATGTATTTTAAACAATATTTGAGTGCGTGTGTATTACCTCTACTAAATTTCTGTTTTCATTTTTACTTAAAGTGACTAGGTGCTTGAAGAAAACTGGTAGAAACAATATAATCCAGTGTAAAAACCTGCAAAAACAATGCCTATATTAACTGAATTTGTACCTGCAAGTACAATATATTACTTGAAATTTGACAGTATTCTGTAAATAACAGGTCTCTCCTAGAGGATCAGTTGAATCGCCTGGTATAATTATGTAGAATTAGGTTAATTAAATAATAATATATTTCAGATAAAGATAAACACACACAAAAAGGATAAATGTCCATCGTTTGTTGTCAGTCGCAGTTATTTGAACAAATCGGGCCTGGAAAGTCAAAATTAAGGTTAAATAATGTTGTGTGTATATGAATATTTATATATGAAAATAAAGTAACTGGAACAGTGTAGCTAAGACAACAAAAACAAGAGATGTAGAAACAGATAAATAGCGACAAATATAGATTTTGGTATTTCTGCTTCTCTTATTCTGTTATTTAACTATTTATGTTGTATTTTTTTTTGAGTAGTGTTTAACGCCCATTTTTACTACTGAGGCGCCACAGGCGGTGGACACTGATGATACATGAAATGATAAATTAACAGTAATTAACAGTAATGATAAAAGTAGATAAGGATAAAACACTTAGATAAAGTCACACTTGAAATTACTATATTTCGAACTACTGGAGTTCTTCAATGGCAAGAAGACAAGTGACGGTGATAAAAGTAAATATTCAGTATCGAAGGTAACGCTATGCATGGAAACAGATGAAACTAGAAATGAAAGTGTGGGAGGAAAAAAATTAACACGTAAGATTTAAACCAGGTAATATATGAGCTTTATGTAAAAATATAGCAGCCATTTCTCTATCTCTGAGTAAACTTTCAGAGTATTATATATATTTAAGGAAGGAAACGTTCCAGGCCTAAGTTTAGGGTATCTCCCCGGCATTTGCCAGTTATGAGGACTGAGGAAAACCTGGAAAAAAAAAAAAACCCAGTCAAGGAGAACGGTCCTGGTGGGATTCGAATCCCAGATCTCCCGCTCACGAGTCCGCGCCCTAATGACCTCGGCCTGCAGCGGCGGTTATACATGTTGTATGTACCGACGATTATATTACCGTGTTCTAACTTTCTGCGTTTGATAGTTACTAGAGGGTAGTAATGCATATATTGATTATTTCTTTTTAAATGTTTAAATACTGTAAATTTACTTTAAGAATGTTATGTCAAAAGTAATTTGTATCAGTGTCTGTTAAAAGAAGTGTTAAAAATATATTCCATCAGCTTCAACATAGGCATTTTTATATGTTGCATCGTTGAATGTTTCGAAGATTCCTGGCACAATTAATATTCAAAGTGCTCTTCCGATTTTTATATCTGAGCCTTAAATTAGACCAATTAGATAATCCAACAAATCAATGTGCATAGATGTATATGGAAATGTCAATTATTGCCATTATCCAGTGACATTTTCTTTCGATTCATCTCATTGAAAAGGTAGTATGAAGAAAACCATGTATGTGAGAGAAGTGAGCGGATGTTCAATTATGTTGCGACGACACGAACTGGCGCACATATGGATATGTCCTCTTAACAGCTCGCGTATAGCAACTTGATGAACACACCAACGTACCTCCGTTCCCCACACACATATGGAGTTAAGTTAGACAAACTTTGGAGTGTTGTTAAGAAACTCGCAAATAACTTTTCAATTCTGAACACAAGCTATGAACATTTCTCCTTTCAATAACTTTCACTCTTTAATTCTACAGATATATGTGCAGACATACTCTTCTGCTATAGTAAGGAAAACTTTTTGGGCGGGAGTACTTCTGTTCTGAAATTTTTGTTTTCTGTTAAAATGTGAATACGTGCCACTTTAGTTACTTTTTTTTTTTTTTTTTTTTTTTGTAAATGCCTTAGATAGTTTGCAAAAAGTATGTATTTCTCGGTTTCAGTTAATTCGACAAAGAGAATGCACTACTTGTTACACCTAAATCCTGCCTAACGAAAGCTAGTAGGCATTGTCAATAAGCATCATGTCCCTCCCCTCTTATGTTGGGGCGGAACAGCGGAGATAAGATACTATGACTGGACATGGACAGAGATTGAAGATTATCAATAAAGAATTTTCATATACAATAATAGTGATTATTGTTTCAAAAAACCTTTTTACATCTATTTATTGTGCACTTTATTTATTAATAACGGAAATAGCAGGCTTTACTGAGCAGATATTTTATGAACTATTTACAAAGAGGAGCAAATTAAACTCCTGGCATCTCTGCTTTTAGAATTGGGTCTAGTGGTTGCAATATATTGGAGAGATGTTTTTAAATAGGTATGGCAGTTTTCTAGTTGTTAATTAATGCATATCTATAATCTCATCTTGAACTCTCTTAAAATTCGTTCTAAGCAAATCGTAATTGTATAAATTATCACGAATTACGTCTACTGGTCAAGAATAGCGGTCGATATAGTTGAAAACGAACCAAAACGGAACAGTAGATAATTACATTTGGAAACAATATCGCAACTGCAGGTATATCAGAAGCAATAATTGTTTCTTCCACTCTGACTGCCTTTGTCTAAACGCACTGCCATTCCGTTTTATTGTTCCACTTCTATTGATTTATACAACTTGACTCCACTCTATATTACTCGCAAACACTTGTAAATGGTTTTAATTTGAAAATATATAGCTTGGAAAGTGGGAGTAAAGTACCTTATATGTGTGACGCTTACTGCCGAAGGGAGAAACATGAAAAAAAATAATAGCAATTCTGAAATGTAGTTAAATTAAAACGTTTTATATCTAGAATATAAAACCCGAATGGCTTACATGGGCAATAGAATATATATGCATTTATATTGATACAATTTCATCTGATGTTTTACTGTGATTGCAGAAAAAAAAATTAGCATTTAGGTTCCGATATGTTTAAAATGCTAGAAATGAATTATATGTAATAAAAATAGTTATAACAATATATAATAGAAAATATTAAATTTTGAATTAACGGCATAAAACTGTCATATATCACTACTGATAAATATTGAGGCTCTTAAAAGAATTTAACAGAGAAGGTTTAAGGCAGCAAAACATGAAAAAAAAAAACAAACAAACAAAAAAACTTCGAAACAAACTTATGATCGGTATAGGAGAGCACGCTAAATATACAAAGTTAAATAACAGATGAACATCTGTAGGCTGAACATATTTAACACTTCGGGACATTATGCTCTTCTGTAACAGATTGATAGACAACAGAATATGTTTTAGAGTTAAGTCTTTCTTGCAGTATTTGCAATACTGAAACAACGCTCTGGAAACGTATGCTCTTTCTTTAGAGGTGAAGCGAGAAAAAGAAATAAAATGGTAGAATACGCTTAATCTTAACATAGTTTGATACTAGGACAATTGTCTTAGAGTACATTGGAAATCTCCAAAGGTGAAAACTGAAGAAATCTCTCTATAGCAGGATTGCTCAGCTCGTGTTCCTAATCCATAGATAATCTGCGCAAACTAATTCAGCAGTTTTCACCGATCATAAGGGGAAAGGCTTCTATGTATATTCTTTATGGAAGTTTAAGGTTATTACTTAGTTCCTTATAATCCACATTCAAAATATAACTGCAATTTCAATAACAATCTTTTTGTGTTATTAGAAAGTAAGATCGGAGGTCGGGCAGACCGGAAAGCTCAAATTAAGCAGTTATTACTTTTTATATCATTATGTGACAAAGTAAAAAACCACAACAACTTGTATTTCATACTCTAAACAGCTAACTTGGAATGAGCAAGACACTTTAAAATGCTCTTTTTATAACCTAAATTCTTCACCCAATCTTTAGGATGTAATCTATTAAATTTCATCATTAAATTGGATATTTATTCATTTATTTAACCTAGCAAGAACTTATCCTTCGCTCTACAAGGCGAATAAAGCCAAAGAAAATGCATAGTTACATAAAATACAAAAAAGAAAGCCAAATCGATGATATATATTGTGATGACTATCATAATTTGCATCGACAACTTTTGGGGGGGTAATAATGCTTAACGCCTGTTTTAACTACTGACAAAAATTGTATATGTGGTTAGGTCAGCCACAACTGTTGGAGCGGGGTAGATTTTTAAAACAAGACGACTTGACGTTACCCGCAGGGCTAAGATCACCCAACTGCTGCTGCTGGTGGTAAGTGCTCTTGTACCTGAGCGGCTAGTCAGACCCGAGCGGCAGCAGAGAGAGCGGAACTTGTCCACACGCACTTTACTTTGTAAATATAAATGGGTAGGGACGAATAAATTAGTGTAATGAGGGCATTATTAGGCGGATGAAATATTGTAACTGTGGGAAAATTGCTCTTATTCCAATTCGCAAATAATTCATATGTACACACACACTAACCTAATGTCGGCTGACCTCGGCTAAACTCGGTTGCTAGTTAGAAACCGGTAAACCCAGTGGTTTAGCGAGTAAATCGTTGTAATTGTGGTAAATCTTCTTTAACTTCGGCAGCAAGCATAACATGCTGCTCTAACCGCCTGAGCAATTGCACCGATGATTTTAAAGAGTTATTGCCTAGCTAATAGCTGTGCAAGTCACTACCTTCGGCTCTCTCCGCTGTTGCTCACTTCTAGCTAGCCGCTCGGGCACAAGAGCAAGTCAAGAATATTTACCACCATCATCAGCAGCAACAACAGGACTGTTTTCAGCCCGGCGGGTAACGTCAAATCAAGAGTGGAAACGCTTGGGTTTTTGAGTCAGTTGAGAAATAATATCAACAGTGTGAGGACGTAGAGTGAGGCTTCGTCTGCCCCCCCCCCCCGATGTCTATGACGCTGCCACGGGAATATCACTTTTATGTAAGGTAATTAGAATAATAAAATGTGTTAATTTGATTTATTAGCCAATATGTGTTTTCAATATGTCATTAGTGTCACGAGTACCTCTAGACATTTACGTTGTATATAAAATGATAGTGCCATGCGAGTGCTAGTTAGAGAGATGATAGGTGTTTTGAGAAAGTTATTTCAATTGTCATGAAGAAAATTGTCACAGATTTCGCGGGCATTATATGAGGTTCGCAATAATATATATATATATATATATATATATATATATATATATATTGCATGTAAATATTACATAATTTTAATACAGTTAGAACGTTGATAAAGATAATGTTAGAATTCTACTTATTCTTCAATAATTTTTCTCGAGTACAAGAAGTGAGAGAAAAGGAGAAGAAGAGGAACAAGAAGAAGCAAGGAATTAACTGTTCTGATTCCTAAGGTTGAGGAAATGACAATTTAATCTATGTTTAAATTGATTATTGTTCGACAACCTTTGACTTCAGGAGGAAGGGAGTTCCAGATTCCGGGAACTGACACGCTGAATGAGCTTGAGTAGAAATGAGGGATAGGCAGTAAAGTCATATTCCGCGTTCGGAGTAGGGACGCTTTAGGAAGCGAGAGGCGATATACTGAGGGGTGAAGATCGAAGGACGTTGAACAGGAGCTTAAGGGAATGGAAAGTTCTATTTTATTTTAGAGGTAGCCATAAAGTCGATTGCCTAGGGGTGTAGCACGATCAAATTTACGAGTGTTGAAGACGAAACGAACACAGGCATTATGAACGTGTTGTAGTCTGTCGATCTGTCCAGTGTTCAGATTGGAGTACAAGACATCACAATAATCAAAGCAAGGCATAACAAGTACTTGGATGAGATTCTTTTTGAGTTGACAGATACATGTTGTACATGTTTTAATGTGCGAATCAAAGAGAATATTTTATTGCAGGTGTGTCTTATCTGGATATGCCATTCTAGATTAGAATCTGTATCAGACAAGGCTATAGTTTACTTAAAGTTTTGCAACAGTTATAAGTATAGATAGCTATGTGTGGTCATATTCATGAACGTCTCCCTTACGAGGTTCAAGTCTAGGGTTTTGCACTGAAAACAGCTGATTTGTGTTGTTTCGTTATCTCTGGCTAAATAACACACAGCACAACAGAAGAGAGTTTAAGCTGCAGCTATTTTTTTGTTCTGGTACTCATATAAAATTAAACGATCGTTATTAATGCAGGACTATTCCAAATCAATAAAAAACCAAACCAATATCGAATGCTGATAATGGGGATGAAAAAGTTTATATTCTGTGCATTTATATAACGCTAGAGAACTTCGTATAAACCAGCAATAGAGTTTTATTTTGCAATGTACACCTTATCGGATTGTAATTGTATTTTACAAAATAAAATGTTGTAGCCATATACTGCAATACTTGTCTGGCTAAACACTCCTTAATTCCCTCTTAGTAGAAAAAACCGTCGGAAGGGGATATGCACACGCGTTTAGTAGAATATTTTGCTTCTCATTAATGTTAACTTTAATATTGCAATTGCAGCTATTAAGTATTTCAACAAGCCGCTTATGGGTTTCATAAGAGCTGAAATATTTCCGAAGCCAGAATTTCTAAGTAGCGATGTAAAGTAGATAGTTTCAAATAAAATTAAACACTAAAACTATGACAATTGCACGCGAGAGTCTTTCAGTCAATTTGCGATCTTATTGATACTTTATTCACCAATCAGAATGGAACTTAATCGATAGTTTTAAAGCGTGGCGCTCAAAAACTAATAACTGATAGATATTTTTATTTTTTTAATTCTATAATCTCTACTTCGGTTCTACTAGAGAACTAGGAAGTCTATTATCATTCATTAAGTAACACTATTTAAATGAAATAGTCGATAAAAAAGTAAAATTGTAATTTAACTTTAAATTTATTGTTAAAATAAATACATTTATTATGAACCTCAAATGTCCATTTGTTTTTAAGAAATTCTCGTCACACACGATATAATTGATACAAAAATAGAAGTAAATGGTAATTGTTATAATGGAGCTCAGTCGTATTTTATTTAATTTAGATCTCCACGCAGTTCTACTTGCAATAAAAGCTAATAAAATTAGTGTATATTTTTAGAAAGCTCAAACAGCTAAGCCAAATAACTTCAATGAAAGTACTAAAAGTACAAAGAATGACATCATTCTCTCATTAAAATTATCTACCCAATCCCGCTCTTGCTTATAATTTTTCATGGGTAATTTAATTGAGCTTTCTAACTCATGCTTGTTGTCATTAAATTACCGGAAAATTATCAACACTGTAGTATTATAGAAAATTATCTTTTTAAAGGAAAAAAAATTCGCGTTTTAAAAAATTATTTTGAGTCTGTTGACTCTTTACATAAACTTATAAAATTATTCGGCTCCAACAAATTAGCAGTTACAACAAAATAAAATATTAAGTATCCAATTATACCCCAATTTCATTACAAATATTAAGATACAAACCTACCATCATTTACTACACTCATTTATACAGAAAATAAATATTTAGACCTTCACATAAAGGACCAATCATCTAAAACGACCACCGCAAATATTTCTCAAAGTAAAGGCACTATTGATGCACTGTTTTCCTCAAATTAAAATTCAGACAATGCCTCATCAATGTAGTCCAAAAAACAAATCCAAAAACTATTAGAAGGTGTATTTCTAGAACAAAACTACACTTTTTAAATGGAAGAAAGTCTATTAGAAAATGAAACTAGATCAGATTAAAGTATTTGCACAATTCAGGGTCATGTTGTTTACAAGGTATCCTAAATTTTAGGGCCGGAATTTCAGAGACTTCCTATTAATCACCAACTAAAAAACAACACATTCCCCCCCATTGTTAAGCAAAAACAATACATAACTGATTGCACTTTATCTGCAATTTATGGACATTATTAACAGTTTATTCTGAAAAGGTCTAAAATTCCGAATCCTAGTCATATGAAACTATTAAATTGTTTGTTCTGCCCATTTAACTGCTTAATGTAAATGCACCGCACATTCTTGCATACCGCGACTATCTGTATGTGTGTTTACATTTTGTTTCCATTGTGCGGAATACAGTGAGACGTCGTTATCAATAAGTCGTGATCTGTCATAGAATTAAGACGTACTGGATATGCTAGAGAAGATAGTACTGTTTACTAATGCTGTAAAAGCCGGCAAGACCCTGGTGCATGGGGAATGTAGGAAGAATGCCGTGCTTTCTTGTACTGTGTACGCTGAAAGATATTCAGATAGACAACAATTGACATTCTAATCTTATCTGGTTATATTTTTTTCAAGTCAATAGGCACTATTCTATTTTTAAAAAATGGAACAATGGATAGAAATTACTTTCTAATAATATATGGACTCTTTGTATGAGTGCATTGGTAAGCCAATGTCTGAAATTAATTTTGGTGAAAACGGCGCGTTGATGTCATATTTCGTTTCAGAAATATTCGTGTTGGTAGTTTTAAGGGATTCGCTCTGTATAACGGCATATTAAATCAAGCTTAAATGTTACTTATACAATAGAAAATTAATTAAATTGACAATATTACCTGAACAAATAATTAATTTCTTAAATTTCTTAAAGTTTACTGAAAATAATTAACATTAGTGTAAGGAAAAAGACAATTAATTTGGAAATAGAAAGAATTAAGAGTACATTTTAAAATCGAAAATGAAATTGCTGATTCACGAATCAACTAAACAGGTAGAGGAATATAACTCATCACTTACATCTCGGAGTAGACTTACATTCGCCATTAACCCGTTTCCAAAACGCGTGTATATAAAAACGATGGAAGCGAAGGTACTAACAACGCGAAGGGTGGAGAATAGCCACACAAAAACAGGTAGCCAACTCATTTGGAACATTAAGACTTTAATGTATTAGTGTTAATGTAGATTAGATGATGTCTACATGGAATGAATTAATTTAACTCTATGCATTTTTATCAGTTTTAGAAGGAAAACAAAATGCTTGTTACAGACGTTTCTTTCTAAAATGATTATTAAATACAAAATGTACACTACTTGAGGTTTTTTTTTCTGAATAAAAACGTACCACATTAAATTTGTTAAGATACCTGGAAGAGGATAATTTTTCTGGAGTACTCAAAAATCAGTTTTCGATTCATTTGATTATGCTGCAAAGTTTGACGTTATTATTTCTACTCTAAGCGTTTCTATATTAATAGCCCATTGTAGTAGCATAGTTTAATATACGCATTGTTTGGATTACTGTGGTGTGTTTGTTTATTGCTGTAGGAAGAATGCCGGTTAAGAAGAAGGTCTGTTAGCGACAGTTGGTCTCGAAAATTTCCAGAATCAAGTCTTGTGCTTTAACCTGGTTGGCGTTTGGAAACAGCCAGTATGTAATGATTATAGTATGTGGCGGGTGTCACATATTTACTCCAGCCCATAACCATATACACATGAACTCGAAATTGCAAAATCAGGTATGTAGAAATTATTATAATCTGGATATGGTACAACACAAGAGTTTAATTTAAAATAAACTCTCTCACAATTTTGGTCAAGCAATTTGCCGTCCTCATACTTTAGATATTATAGAGTTAGATATTCTACAGGAATTGGAATCAAGAATTGTAGAATAAGGTACTTTTAGTAAAAGGAAACAAAGTTTGTGACAATAGTATGAAGAAATTTCTATATTTTTGTTATACGATAATTATTACTAATGTAACGGTTTTATCGCTGGTTTTTCATAATAACTAACTTAAAAATTATTGACCTTTTGCCTGGTCACAGCTAAGGACAGCCTGAAGCCGTGGTTGCTTAAGAGAGCTATACATAGTTGCTGCAAAAATGATAATAAGAAATAACGAAATAAATTGAAAAGTAAATAAGATTTGCTTTTTAAATATTGCAATCTATAGGCACCAACCCTTTTCAATCAGCTTATCGCATGATTTCAATGTAACAAAAGACTGGGAATCTAAGTGGCACGTGTGTTTCTTAAAATATTCTTCAGCAAAGTGCGTTCAATTGAAGATTCAGAAATAGAAGTACAAGAGCATTAGGGCTTCAGTACTTACCCAAACATGAAAATTATTTTGTAAACAATTTTGCTATTTGTGAAAACTATTACAAAACATCAAAATGTGCAGTAAGAAAGTCAAGAGACTCTTTTAAGAAATCTTTGAAGACAGTGGCAACCCTATTGTGCAGGAGACATTTTTCAGAATAGTGAAAAATGTAAACTGACTTTAAAATACACTTATAAAATGATATGCTGAAATGTATTTTGCAATAACAATTTTCTTTTCAGCACCCAAAATATTACAAAAATATGAGAAAAAATTATGTAGTTCTTGTACCTAAGTTTTGTTTTCTGTTCAAGTGAAATAAAAACATTTTAACTGTCCACAACGATATACAATCCATCCATTAAAAGTTTCCTAAAAATTGACGTATGATTTAAAGTATATAATCTTCATTTTTAAAATATAAGTTAATATGATCGTCTTGTTATTTTAAAAAATATACTCTACTACAGGCAATAATACCAATTATTTCAAAAACATTTTACTACCATATACTTAATGTATTTCAGCTATCTCCTGCAACTCATTCATCAAAACATCACAAAAAATGTATTAAAAGAACTTGTTATACTAACTATTAATTTAGAATTATTTTAAATAAAATAAACACTATTAAAATTAAACTAAAGAATGTTCTTAAATTAGGTAATTAAATTATAATGAGTTCCTATTTCTAAAAATATTTATTTTTGTATTTCATCCCTTTTAGGAATAGCCTTTTGACAGATATGTGCTGTGTCAAAGCACAAAGACCTTAGTTTAAACAATGAAAGAAAGAGGTTTAGGGAAAAGAGACACTCAAATCACGATAGATGAGCAGCATGCATGTAATTTGTTCTTTGATTTAACATTATTATTAGCCAACTTAGTAGAGAGATCGCAGGACAGTGCAAACCCAGCGTCATATGTTCCCCTTTCCCATTGACCTTATTAACTTGACCAATATACAACGCAAATCATGTTGCACATCCCACAGGCATTACAAATGGATATTGCAGCAACTCTTACGTCGTCACTACAGAGAGAAGGCTTCAAACTAAAAATGCCGGTCTTCTGTATTCATGAAGCTCCAAACGTGCAATTACACACATGATGTGGAAATGAATAACCACTTTTATAGAGGATAACATAACTTACAAGATGTTAACATCATTTACAGATCGCATGGAATGACAACAGTATGTTACATTGCCTTTGTTAACGAATGTATCAACTTTATACAAGGTACTCTAAACATGAAAACATTGTATGCTAACATTTCTCTAAAAGGTTTATAACAATTCCCATTATTTAACTATAATAAGATATTGTGCCATAAGCACTATTTAGATTACTGTACTGAGTTTGTTTATTTTGGGAATGTGTTAAAGAGAATGTCTGTTTTTGGCGATTGTCAGAAATTTCCAGAAGCAAGTCTTGTGCTTTAACCGGATTGGTTGAAGTTCTCCCATCAATGTAGCAAGTCGTGGGAATGCTAGGGAAGAATTAGTTTGCTAACAGTGAACCCTCTAGCCCTGAAACATGCTCAGCTAACTCAAAATTGTAAAATCAAATAAACACTAAATGTAACACCCGCTGTTTGGTAAACCGGGAGAATGTAATAAATGTGATGACGTGGGGTCGTGAGAAAACAGTTTAATTTAACAATAAAACCTTCTCACAGTATTGCCAAGCGAGTGTAGAATAACTATGTAGATATTTTTAGGTACTTGAAATCTGTGTGATGATGTCACTAACGTAAATATGCGAGTAGAGAAACCTCGTGACAATGCATGGATATCTTTGCACACAGAAAAATATTCCAAAATAGCATACAGATTAAACATTCTCCAAATAATTTGGGTGAGGATATAATTTACCAATTATTTTAAATTTTGCGAATCTCTATAAAGTGTCAATTTCTCCTAATTAACAAACATTCCTAAGTTTATTTTAATACCACTTTGAATGCATGATATAGAAAATGGAAAAAAAAAAAAAAAAAAAGAGCAGGTTCTGGTTGAGCCTCGAGTATGAGTGAAATTTGACGGCTTCTTCGACTTTCATTAAACTTTGCCGTCAGGAGGAAAAGAAAGGTGAAAATTATTAGGGATAGCACATGCAAATTCTCGCAAATTATTCAAAATTGGAAAATTCGAATCTTTACATTTTTGTTCGTCATTCGAATCTTTCGAATTCTAAACTAAAAACTGTTTAAACTCTCAAAAAATTAGTACACTAGTCCTGAGCTGTGTTTGTTAATAGAATATTTATTAAATTACTATGGTCTTTTAGCTTACAATTAAAGAGTTTTGATTAGTACTTTATTTACTTTTAAAATAACCGAACGGGATGGTATAAGCGATAATGCACGGGAATTGTATTCGAGAGGTCTCGAGTTCAGATCTCTTGGAGACGACTAACCTGAATTTGAGTTTTTCGTGGTTTTCCCTAGTCGCTTAGGCGAATGTTCGGATGAGTAATTCAATTCCGCGAATTTTCCGCTCTTGTATTTTATTTCATTCCGTTGGTTTTGTTACAGAGTTTAAAGTGCCAGACGAGGTTGGTTGGTGCGGTGCGGCGGTGGCTTGGACTTTGGAAAGATTTCTTTACCGGTGTAGCGGTATGGAAGCAACCCTTCTAATTGACTGGAAATCTTTAGAGGGGAAATTCTGTTTCGGCATCGGGATGTGCAGCTACCCCTACTTGGAGTGTAGGCACAAACGGCTAGCCGCTGAGATAGCTGAAATGCTGAAAATTCTTCCTCTTTCATAACCCAGTCAATTCAATCCAAACTTTAGTTTTTTATTTTTCTTAATTTTCTGGAAAGAATTTAGTGCTCCGTGTTTAGTTTTTATCTCTTGAAGTTATTCTTCCTCTCTATACTTGTCTTGATTCAAAATATTATGGAACATTTTTGAAAGAAATGTCAACAAAGGAATTGTTACTAAAATATTTTTGTCCAGTTAACTTGAAACAAACTTTAACATCAAAGATTGTTAATTTCTGTACTTAATTTACAATATTTTATCTAAATAAATATGCATAATTTATTAAGTGTGGTCTTAATTTGTTTATCAGTAGATGAAAATTTAACATTTTAGTTCAATTAAAAACTTTTAATTTTAAGTAGGGGTCCTTTACCTCCGTTTTAATATTTTCCTTATATAAAGGAGATTCGAGAATCTTTTACACTTTGGATTTACACTCATGAAAATATGACCCATTTAGAACAATTTTACACCCATCTAAGTTTTTAAATATAATTTGAAAAGAATTTACAGTATTAGCACAAACGCTTAACCCTTGCGAAAAAAATTACCGACTTAATAGGAAGCCATCTGATTATTGTCATTTGCATGCTCTGTTTAAGGCCTTTGAAGTTTCCCATAAAATAAAATAAAAAAAAAATAAATTTGTGTTTTATGTTCTAGTTAAAGGTAATGAGATCTGATTGTGGGCTTGGGAAGGATAGAGCCAAATCTGGGAGAAATAAATCAGAGTAATTGAGACGTTTAACGGGATGCGTGGCAAGTAGGGGAACGGCAACTTTAGAAGATAAGATTGACGACCTCGTCCGCGAAACGTGACTGCCAAGAGCACAAAATCTGTTTTGTCTCCTACTTTACTGCGTGCAGGGACTGTCTGTGGTAGCGTGTCTACTGAACTTGATAAATAATTGCTTTGCATATAATGAAACGCAGTTTATTGTTTCCTTTTTCTGCCATTTTCACTGTTGTGTACAGCACTTCTTCGCCTTGAGCAACTAGCTAGTAAACCTGGACTATTGTAGGGCTAACACCTCTTTCATAAAAAAATAACTTTTATGGTCTGCATAAAATGAGAAATTAAAGGAGGAAATTTTAGATTTGTGTATTTTAGGGTACATTGGTTCAATGGTACACTATCAGTAGGTTTTGAGTTTCTATACAGGGTGGTCGGAAAATATCTGTACAAAATTCAGGAGGTAATTCCTGACAGGAAAAGGAACTAAAACTTTCTATGAACATGTATCCGGAAATGCATATTTTCTAAAGTACAATGCACTGATAACCGACATCATTCTTTCATAATACTTAGAACAAAAGAAATGTGTATTATTGTTTTTCAACACCTCAATACACATTCTCCAAAAGACGAGTAGGACGAGGAGGTCCTGTTTCGTGGCCCATCGATCACCGGACTTGCCCCCTTGAAATGGGGCATCTGAAAAGTGCTGTGTATGCTAAGCCAGTTCCTGAAGTGCATACCCTTGAACAGCGTGACCTGTAGCCTGTGACGCTATTTGGCTACAGGTTGAAATATTGGAAAAAGTGAGGGAATCCATGATGTCACGTGTGCATGCTTGCATTGCTTTCCATGGATGCCACTTTGAACATCTTTTGATCTGAGTGCTATGATAGAATGATCCTAATAAATATCACTCCAGGGACTGAGCTTTCCTGATTTACTACGTTCGTGAATTTATCGGTTATCTCAGACCCTCTCGTGATAAAATGACAGCTAAATAAGCAATAAACATTACGCTAAGGTATTACAGAGCTCAGACTTAGGTAAATTTCTTTTAAAGCTTTTAACTTCCCGCAATACTAAAGACTGTGAAAAGTACTAAATTAATTAATGGTGCGTAAAGAAGCTTATACATAAAGCTCTCTATCATAAACTTTTGAAGCGGAAAGAAAGAAAGGAAAAATACGAAAAATTCCCTTCCTAAATATCTTGTCCCAAGCTAGCGGCTGGTTGGAAGCAGACGTTTGATATTTCGGTCACAGTATTGGGTAATTAATATTTCAGCAAACGGTACCGTATACAGTCTGCATTATTTATGTATTTCCTCCAACAAAACATATATTATAGGAGTTTCGCATTAAAATAATATTGGAAATAGAAACTCAGTTTTGGGAAAGTTTCATTTTATTCATGAACTTTAGAATGAAAAACAAAAGTAACATAATAAATTTAAATGTAAGGAAATATAAACAATGTGTATATTGGCAGTTGTAAGCATATAACATAATAAAAAATAAAGTAAAAGCTGTGAATATCCGTTGATCCAAAAAGTACTCCACCGCCGAATAATACTGCAGGGTATGCAGTAGTGGCAGCGGCTATGGGAAATGCAAGTCTCTAATTCTTGTTAATGAAATGAAATACCAATATATCTTATATAATATATTATTAAATAATTATATGTACGCACCCAACTAAGAAAGCAATGAAGCGGATACTAGAACGCATTTTCCGAATATTTCTGGAAATTGACAATGAAATTAGGCTTTACTCGCAACCATTCAATTTGAGAAACTTCCTTATACAGTGTGTCTGTAAAGTCACGATGCAATGTTGAACCATCACACGAAAGTAACAAAACAAAATAGAAATGTTAAATCTTCACCAAATGAAAGAAAATCTCTCCAAGTTTGTGTGCCTGTTCAGTGCAGTTCGGTGTGGCTTCCGTTTGTTGTCTTACACACATCTAAACAGTATTCTAATTCATTCCCCTCAGGACTAAGGACAGCAAGAGCAACAAAGTGAATAAGGTCTCTGATTCTCTCTTTTAAATGGCCAATGTCACTGACACGAACACTGTACACACTTTGCTTACGTATCCCCACAAGTAAAAGTCTAAAGGCGTTAGATCTGGTGATCGTGTTGGCTATGCCTTTCATCCACCACTTCCAGAGAAATGTTGAATTCAGAAACTGGAGAATAACTTGGCCTCATCATTAAGCACAATCTTCTGTGAGAATTGTTCATCATTGTGCATCTCATCAAGCACCTGCACAGCAAATTCTAAACATTTGGGCGGATAGCGTTTTGTAACATGTTAATATGAGATTTTTCTTCAAAACTTTATGAACTGTAGTCTTCTTCAGGCATAGCTTTCAAGCACAGGCTCAAATTTTGCAAGTCGCAGGACGCATTGAACATTCCTTTCCTTTGCACAATTATAAATGTTCAAAACTGCACCATGACTTTACGGACACACTGTATTTAAAATTATTTCAAAAGCATGTCAAAGAAAAATATAGGCATATACTGAGATATACTGAACAGCTACGAAAATAATGTATTCTGTTTTTTTTTTCCTTCCAAAATTGTCACTCTTGTCATATTGTTATGCACTTTAGATTGTCATTGAATGTCCCTAGTTTCATCTAAACAAGCGACAATGTGACACGTGACGTTTCAAAATGCGAATGTATTAGACACCCATATAAACAAATAATCGTGATAGAATTCCTTACAGCGGAAGAAATTAATCAAATTGAGCTCGGAAATATATATGTTTGGTAACAATAGCGTTAACATCAGCACTGTCAGAAGATGGATGGCATATTTTCGGTCAGAGGAAACATTTCGAAGCGGTGGAAGTGATGATTGCAATAGTGGGATGAATGTTCCTCATTATGCTGCTTATAGCCCGGATTTATCACCTATTTGACCCCTTGAAGAATGTCGGCATTTTGCTGACGAAGACGGAGTGAAAGATAATGTTCGGCTGACCTCGAAACCGCAGCAAAGTATTTTAAGGGGTTAGAATGCAGCGTCTCGCACAAAAAGTGATGGTGAATATGTATAAAGTTGATAAAATCTTCTTGAAAGGTACAAACATACTTCAAGCAAATTGCATAAAGTTAGTTAATAAAGTTGCTGAGGCAAAATAGGAGATATTACATTAGTTTCACCCTAGGTTGTCAGATAGACTTGTACTAATGAAAAAAAAATGTCAAAGAAGAGATCCAAGACATCAGTGAAATGGAATGAAAATTCGGCGAGTGGAATCATTGAAAACGTCTTTCTTGTAACAATCTATGGCAAAACGTGACACAGATGGGATACATAGTTAACATCTGTTGCTGGTAACTAAACTTTCATCTTTGTTTCAGAAACAAGGATTTCGACTTCTTCAAATAAAAATATTTAATTGCTGCACTGAAAGAAGGTGCGCAAGAACGTTTGCATTTTAACTGAAGAATTTTACTTGGTATATCCTGCACGAAAATTGCATATGAAAGAACTGCAAGCTATAGGAGTGTCATGAATATTGATTGTGGATCAAAAACGCACGCACAAAGACATTTCAGGTAGTGTTTGACAAAGTATAATTGCAATTGGCAAGATCTTTTACGTCGATACGTGATTATTGCTTGGATCGAAGCTGCAGTTAATGCTGTAGACAATCTTCACTGAAAAATGCAGAGCCCGTTTTGTGAGTTGGAAATATGATAGTGTTTTTGCGAGAGGTTTTGCCCATTAATATTTTTATGAATTATTTGAAAAGGGGTAAAACAATAACAGGATATTGTTGGCTTTCTTGAAAGACAAATTGAAGGAAAACAGTCAATATTGGTAGTAATAAAGTGCCTACGCACTCATCCGCAGTCACAGTCACAACCTCAGAGGTACGTTACTGGCTTCATATTTATTGTCATCCACCATACTACCTGTAATTAGCCCCTAGCATCTTCTTTCTGTTTCCAAAGTTAAACTTTCAGCTAGGCATTTCTTTAAAGTCGTCAATGACTATTTTACAGACTGTACCTATTGGATGGGGGGGGGGAATAATTAAATCTTCTATGGATGCTATGTTGAAAATTAAGATTTACTTGTTCCAAAAAAAAAAAAAAACTCTAAAGCATAAAAAGCATTATAAGATATGTATACCTTAGCCTTCTTGCACAAGTTTACTGATATTGCTACTACAAATTTACAAATTCCAATGGTCTAATTATTATTATTGTTATTATTATTATTATTATTAATTTCTTTTGCATACCACTCACCGTTTCTACCAATGTGACATTCTACTTTAACAATTTACAAATTCGTAACAACCATTGCCCATTCAGTAAATCAAGAAAAAACATAATTATATAAATCATGTCCAAAAATGGAGGAAAAACGAAAAAAAAATACATTTTATGTATTCTGACTAAAATAATCATCAAGAAATGATTATTGTCTGAACATTTTTGGGAAAGATTAACAAAAAATGAAAACATTACTGTGAAACAAATTCTACATTCCTTGATGCATGCTTAATTTCCAACCCAAATTTTTGTAACGTTTTTATGCCTTGCTATGAAACATTCGAGATTTGAAATGTCTTAATCGGAAGAATCAAAATAAGTTTGTCAGCATTTTTAGGTTTCAGGAACACGTTAATCTTACTAATAGACTTCGATGTAGTGCGACTTGTAGAAAAAGTAAAAGCAATCACAAATAATAAATAGTATTAGTAATTTTTGAACATAAATATGTAAAACACTAATAATATTGCAAAATTTGCTAATAATAAATACATAAGTATTATGAGTAATTTTTCCAATACTATAGTATGTGCAATGTTATGCAACAGGTCCTTTAAGACAAAAAAGAAAAACGTCTACTTTTGAAGTTGGCATACAAATTGTTGTAGTCGTTAAATATTTTGGTTAGGATGTCCGTTAAGGGGAATGACGTTGGTAGCGGTAGTTGTGGGAAATGTTAAGAAATAATTATTTGGGAATATATAAATGTCCAATTCGATATTATAAAATAAATTAATCAATTAATTTTTAAAAATATTATCCTCTCACCAGATTAACCAATAGATAGTTTCATCCTTATACTTTAGATATCATTTCATCAGGTGACATATTTTTGATGAGAATCGCCTGATAGTTATGTAATATGACGGTATCTAAGAATTTTGCTCTCTAAACTCTCGGTAACTACTCGGCTAATCTGCTGTAGTATGATAGATAAGATTAGACGGGTACTAGAGCGTATGTGACGTTAACTGGAAACGTAGTAAACGAAAACAAATTCGTATTTACTTGTATGGAAGTTTATCGAGTGCAATCGACGTTACCCGACGTTGGACTAATTCTTAATGTGTACATCGTTATAAAAATTATAAAATATAAAGCATTCAAATATCACAAAAAGTAAAAATTAAATCCTGGTGCAATTTCTGGAGATAAAACTATTACAGTTTTGCAGAATTAATGAGCAAGAGTATAAATATTATTAGGTAAAAATGCACCCCGAAGAAAAAAGAAAAAAAAAAAAAGGAGAAAAAAACACACACACGGTGTAAACGTTTGAAATCTACGTTACCCTGACAAAAGGTTTAGGGTGCAGGTTAAAGATTCCTGTAATATCAAATATTTGACATGACTTAATTATTCGCGGCTGTCTCTGGCATTCCATGCGAAACACATCATTTTAGGCATACCAACACATGACTACTGTTGCATTCGTGAAGAATTGAAGAGAACCAGAGTAACTATTCGCTGAATGGTCAATATGGTGCTTAACTGACTTAGTAAATGGAGAGATAATGTGCAATATGGTGCCATAAAATTAAAGGGTCGGAGGTTCAAAGCCCCGAAGAGTGATGATAAAGTTTCATTAGTGGAACGAGGCTCGGATTTGTGCCATATATCCCTCTTAATTAGCAGGGATTCCCCTATACATGCAATTCATACTGCTGAAGTGCAACAGCGGCTTATGTCCTGCCTAAAAGTGGAGTTGCATCTCACTGTCTGCGTTTTAGGTAAATCTACGATATTAAGATGCAGTTCTGTTGCACGATATTTCACTCGTGCAGTCATGCGTTGTAAGTTTAGATCAGCTTGAAAATGATCAACTTTTTCAAAGTTTATTTCAAACTCATAACATCTTTTTGTTCTTTTCATCTTCAGTGGATTCCCTATTGTTTATTACCCCTCGGCTGTATTATTGTAAAGTGCGGTTATTTGAGATATGGGCCGTTTCAGCGCTACTGTTTACTGCTTAATGTAATCATTGCAACCGACAAAGGGAAATTTGAAGTCGTCGGTGGTGAAACTAGTATTTTACTGTAGCATTTATATTTTAATGAAAGTATGCAATGATATGTATTTAAAATTATTATAATAAGCACTAATATGTTGAAATGATGCCCCTCAGCGGCAATACATTGTCGGCATCTACGTAAAAAAATGGATATATTTCATCTAACTTTTCTTCTGCAATAACACGGGAACTCAGAATATGTTTCTTGTCAGTGAGAGATTCTCTCTCTCTCTCTCTCTCTCTCTCTCCTTCTCTCTATCTCTCTCGTAATTTTTGAACAATTGGTGAACAGTTTCTTTATCTGGAACACTATTTCAGGTTATTTCGTTGCAAATCGTCTCACATTTCCATTCAATAATTTTTTTTTCATATAAAAATCCGATTTTCAAGACTATGAATAATATATGTAATGGAATAGCTAACGAAGAACAATTAGCACATAACACATAATGAAAGTACAACCAATCGCTGACAAAGCTTCCCTCAAACGAACTGCAATTTGCTACCTACAAATGCATTATAACTGCTTTGACGACAGGCTATCTCAGTATGTATTAGAACTCTTCCAATTCAAAACTCAAATAACCTCAGTATGTAAGCATATATCTGCCTTTTATTTTATGTGGAACTTCTAGATTTAAAACTTATAAGAAAATTATTTTTAGTTGTTGGGAAGTATATGCATTACTCCATGTTCTGTTCGTTTTTAAGGACTTTTACGGCGCGATCATTTATGCTTTCCCCTGCGACGGGCGATTTTTTCTTATGTGGATCCCCCATTTGTTTGCCGCGCCGTGAAGATGTATGAACAAGCCTGCTTGCTTAATTGTTGGCCTTGCTGACTGTGGCAGTCGTAGCTCAGCTGTTCCTGGGTGTGTATTGTGTTGCTCGTATCTTAATTCGACAGTATACATAAAGTGTATTATGCCTCGTGTGTTTACAACAACACAGTGTGTCTTTATGTACGATTCATGTGTTAACTCAGGGGTAAAAGATCATAGGACTATTTTTTTTTTAGCACACACGTGATTCTGTTACTTATGTGAATACCATACTAAGCCATTTTTTTCAGAGAATTAACTGACAGGGAGTGCGAGCATGCTATTTTTAACAGGGCTCTGCTACTGCTCACAATGTGTTTCCACGAGACAGAGTTATTAGTAGGGATTTGTACCGTCTTAACCCCCCTCCCCATTTAATAGCTGCCATTATTATTTCTGGAATAAATTTAAACAATGCCGTGTACAAGACGAACCCAAAACATAAAAGAGCTCAATATTCGTCAGGAAATTATCCGGATTTCTCAAAATGAACTACTGCGAGTAATGAATACTTCCTAAAGAGATGCCGAAAATGTGTGGAGGATGAAGGCGGGCAGTTTCAGCACCTCGCTTATTAATATGGTAAGAAATGACTTAATGAGATCCTGTATTCTGTATTGGTGTATGGTTGGCTTGTTTTATTATTTTATTCTCCCACTATCATCGACACCCAGCTGGCCAGCTCGCAATAGACAAAACACTCCGGGGGAAAACAAAGCTGGTCGCTCGGTACATATATTTGTGCTTATCTCTCCATTTACTATACTCTCCCTCAAAGTGGTCTGTTAATTCTGGGTAAATGAAACGAAATAGATAAAAAATAATCTCAAGGAATGGTTTGGGGCTTAGCTAAGGCTCAGATATAGACAGAGAGTTTCTTTTTAACTGCGTCCGAAGCAACTTTAGCCACGTGGAGTCAAGATCTCATCAGTTACAAGGCCACCTTGCATTTCTGCTCGCTCACAATAATAAATGAGCACTAACATGTGTTGTAGATGTTCGAAGAGGCGTCTTTCTTCAGTCACACATTAAGTCCCTCTGCAGTATGATAGTTATTTTTGTAGAATTTTGTAGAATTTTTGTAGAATTTAATTAACAGTTGTAGTTAATAACAATGGCACATTAATAGTCTCTAAGATCACATAATAGCACAAAGACTGGAGTTATACAGATCACTTAACTTCAAACTGAGATACAATAGCACAAATAGACAAATAATGCTTGCTGTCCTATAATATGACAAGCGACTGGCGTGACCTTGACCCAGCGCGCGCTGAGCTCAGCTGCGCATGTCAAAATAACTCGGCATTAGCAATTACGTGATTTCACTCTTTTTAGACGCTGTAAGTCCACGCACTAAAACAGACCTTGAAGAGAATCTTTAATCTGAGTAACTGAAGGAAGGCTATACTTAAGATAAAGAAATTCTGAAATGGTCCTAAGCTAGCAATCTTAAAATTTTTCCGATAACTATCGCAAATACTTAAATATAGATGGAAAGTAAAATATACACGACTGTCTCTATTTTTCTTCGACCTCTTACCAAACATTCCTCAGGGCTTAATAGAAAAGAGCAAATATACAGTTCTAATTTAATGTAAATTTTCTCCGAAAGGACAAATATAGTTCAGATGCTTTTACAAAGTCCCTTCAGGTATTTATATAATTCAATCAGAATTCCATTTACTTTGAGATAAAGTTATGTTCATTAATTCATTTTATTGCGGAATAAATGTAATGATGTAATCTTGTTATCTTCCTAAACTCAAAGTTTTGCTACTGTAATGTCCACCTAATTTCTGTAATTTCAATTGGGAACATAGAAGCTGACACGTAACGGTTTCACGCTAATCTTTATTTATTTATTTTGTAAATTGGTTTACCTTCACTTAAATTATTTCTCACGCATCTTGCTTCTTATTTTTTCTTTCTGATTCTATAGATTCCAAACCTATGCTTTTTTGGAGGGATATCATCTTAGTTTTGAAATATTTTCATCCATTTTACTACCTTGAATAAAATAATTTATATGAGCCTTTGATTTGAAACGTTATATGGATATTATGGATATTTGAGAACAAATAAAAGAATAGGAAAAAAAAAGTTTAGCCAAAGGGGTAGAGAAATAGAAGTTTTCCTACGTCAGTAGCATCGTCACATACCAAACGAGTCGGATATATGGGAGGAGGGAGGGAAAACGCTGATAAATCTAGTATAAATAAATGGGAATTGCAAGCTATTTAAGAATTATTAGTATAATAATGAGTTAGCATTGTTGGAGTTTATATTAATCAATCAGTAATTTGTACTTTTAATTCAAGTTTAGCAGATATTTTATTATTTAACAGATTTCAATATCAATGAATGAAATCATTGATTTACTTGTGTGACTTAGTAATAGCTATCTATAATAATTGTTCGGTCAGTAGTTCATGAATGTTTTGTCCCAGTCTGATTAATATATAATTTTTTACGGGAGCTCTTTTTTGTGTAATATTATTTTTCTACTACCTTAACTGTATTATTATATATTTTGGGTGATTTTGTGGTTTATTATTTATGAAATTCCTATTAAAATAATAGTATGTACACAATTTGGAGATTTTAGATGCAATATTACATTACTGGTAGTGTAATTCATAAAGAGTATAGCAAATGAGAACTAAAATTTTAATTGTTTAATAATATAGAATTAAAGAAGAAACGAGCTTTAACTTAAATAATATTTCGGCTGTATATCAAAATGTAGCATTTAAATTTGAAATGGAGAAAGAATTAAAATAAATTGGCACATAATATTCATTACTGAGGAACAGGAATATTAAAAATATAATTTGCTGTTCATTAAATACAGTATGATGGGTGAGGTGGTAGTGATAGTAGTACCAGCAGCAATATTTGTTTCTTTAATATTTTATTTGCAGTTTTTTCAAATGTAATTTAACAATCACTCTGGCACTTTTTTTTAACGAAGTTAGGGCCATGGATATTCACGTGGGAGCGGTTTGTCGTGAAAAGGTTGTTGTTGTTTTTGTTTTTGTAGTTCACACATTGGCGAGTCAAATTAAGAAGTGGTTTTTGGATTGATTGTGGGCTGCCTCTTTGTTGTGGGCTGTCGATGCTCAAACGGCAACAATATCTCAGGGTGAATAATCTCTTTCGTTGAGTGGGGCTCAACAGGACTGGGAGGGGAATTTGAAAGTGTAAATGAGCACTCTAGGCTACTTTGGATATAAACTTAGTTGCTACGTATGAAACTTTCAGACGAATTCTGCGAACTTCTTAACTGCGTCGAACTGAAATGAACTGAATTAAACAAGTCGACTGAATGCGTACAACCACGAACTAAGCACTGCTTGCCTAGGACTGCTCTAAAACTCCTTGCTAAGTGTGTATTGAGTGAACTGCCTGCGTGCCCCATCGGAGTGACCGCCTCCTTACATATCAAATACGAATTGTAAATCGTTGGCTAGGAGAAGTCGAAAACGACGTGCAAGCAATTTGTTGGCTGGTTAAATTTACCTACCTCACACTTTATTCGCTATATTTGAACGTATTTAAGACATATATTATCATTGGAGAATATAAAGAGCTAACGAACCACCAGTCGGTAGGGATCAGCCCCTCTACCCCCCGCCCCCGGACGGATTAAAGTCCTTCAGCTTGACTATTTTCCTGCAAAATAAAGCCTGTTCCTTTAAACTCGAGAATGAGGCCACGCACGACCGCCATAAACATTTTGAAAAGGTTTTATGATGTTGTTAGGAGTCCAACTACTGCCACAGAAGACACCAAAGGAAGTTTTTATTTACAATTCCTATGTTGAAGTTACAGCTTACATAACACAAACATACATAATATCAATTGCAAGGTATGGTGATAGGACTGCATAAATACATATTTTATTGGGGGAACGGTTTCAACGTTTCTCTTGAAAACCAAAAGAACGGAATTCTGTGGAGTTCCATCCGACATAATCTTACTTTAAGCATACCACTAACATAATTCCTTAATAATAATTCATGTAATGACAGCACCAGCCATATGATGGTTTGTGGTTTTTATGCACTCCTCAGTTTCAAACCTTGACAGATTACTGCTTCAGTTCCACTTTTGCTCAAACACAATTAACGGTCAACAACATGATTCCCCATTGTCTGTTATTCAGAAGGCAAGATATTAAAACCCAAGCATAACAAATCATGACGTTTGATTGATTAATAATTATGGAAACCCACTGCGGTGCTCACACGTGGCTTGCACTGCAATCACAAATCCACATGATGAATTTCTCATTATTATGACACAATAATGAGCCACCAGCGAAAACACAAGGGGTGAGAACACTTTGTTTAGAAACACTCAGCGAGAAAGCTGAGAAACAGTACGGGATAAAGTATGCTAAAAATGGCCAAATAGAGTAAATTTCTTCTATTATGGTTAACATTATATACATGTCAAGTTATCAATCTCAATGAATAGCCTAAAATTAATTAACGTTCGTTTCAAACTTTATGATTTTCTTTTAAGTAGCTGAATTAAATTTTATAGCTAATCGTATTAAAAATCAATTGTCGTATTTCCTAGAAACCAGAGCTGACCGAGTATGCATGGGATATACAGGGTGATCCTTTTGAGTATGAATAAAATGAAAACACTGTAAAACATTTACCATTAAACTTTATCTTTTGAAACTTGGTGGATATATTATTGAAAGATGGGAGATTTCTCCAACGCATCTGCAGAAATCACAATGGTAATGCAATTCAGTCCATAACCATTGTAACATCAGAGGGGGTATTTTGAATAATTTTTAATTTCAGATGTTTTCGAGTTCCTGTGAATAGAAAGTGCCTTTAACAAAACCCAATACGAAGAAGTCAGGAGCGGTTAGATCTGTGGAGTTTGGGGGCCAAGAAATTGGTTCGTCACGACCACACCATATACGATAAAAAGCGGCATTTATAAAATGACGCATGTTAAACCTTCTGTTGTAAATAGGAAGACATATCCTAGAACTCAAAGTAATGGTGCTCTGTAAATTATTTTTGATCCATAAATTGCGGTAAATCATCCGAAAATTTTAATTTCCCCATGTACAGTGAGGGGGCGCACCATCTTGCTGGAATACAATGATCACATTGTTGTCTTCCTCGCGTTGTGGGAACATAAAAAAGGGCAGCATACCCAAATAAGATACACAGCGTACTATCTTTTGTGAAGAGGAGAATAGTCCATACACTTTATTGCTGCTCACTGCACACCACACGTTAACTTTGGGACTTGATCTTTCAAGCTCATAAGAGACGTTTGGATTTTCCTTTGCCCAAATTATGGGGTTATGAATGTTAACTCTCCCGCTGAGATGAAAAGTCCCTTCATCAGTAAATGACCATTTGTTTCAGAAGTTGTCATTTTCTTCAATCCTTTGGAACCTCATGGATGCAAAATTGAAACGACCTTTATGATCCTCATCACGTAAGACTTGTTGTAAGTGACATGCGTACAGTGTCAGGGACTTTCGAACAATACGCTGACAGGACGTATATGGTACATTCACCTCTGCTGACTTATACCAACTGAGATAAAATGGAGAACATGTTACCATTCAACGTGTTTATTAAGATATATGGATGCTTAGGCAGATATTGCTACATAATTTATAAAATGATTTCAGACTGTTTGACTGAATATGCAAAAATAATTGCTTGAGTGAATACACATTAAGTTAGTTAAATTTAAAATTACTTTTTTTTTAACTAGTGTTTAACGCCCGTTTTTACTACTGAAGCACCACAGGCAGTGGTACTGATGATACATGAGATGATTTTTTTTGATTGGTTTATTTATGGACGCTCTTTAACATCTCAGGTCATCAGCGTCCCATTCAACTCAGGGCGTGAAACGGCCGACATATTTTGCTCAGAGGCCTCTCTTTCAGGCTTGAGGTTCTTTTTCGTGCCGTAAATGTACGACACGGGACCCACGGCTTTACTTCCCTTCCGAAGGAAGCCATACTTAGGATTTTTACGCCCGAAAAATTCCATCGCTCCTGGCCGGGTTCGAACCCGCGATCTTGGGTTTAGAAGGCAATTATGGTAACCACTACACCACCAGGACCGACTACATGAGATGAAATGATATACTGGGAAAGAATTTTTTTTAAAGAAGGAAACGTTTCAGGCTAAATTTAGGGTACCTCCCCGGCATTTGTAATTTATGCGGACTGAGGAAAACCTGGAAAAAACCTCAGTCAGGTAGGATGGCCCTGACGGGATTCGAACTATAGACCTCCCGCTCACAAGTCCGCGATTCAATGACCTCGACCACCCGTGGCGGTTTAAAATTGCTGAAAATACAGAAAAGTGGTCAGTGATGCGTGCTCAGAAATCATATAATGGAGGTATAGAGTTGGCTATACCACAAAACAAATACAGTTCGCGTGATTAAACTGATTTTATAATTGTTGTTCGATAATTTCCTGCGATATTCGGCTGTGATTGGTCATAATTCAAAATTTTGTTTTGTTTCATTGATCGATTTTAAGATGACGTCATATAAGTGAATAACCATCTTCACTACATCTCTGAGTCAGGCCGAAACTTTTACAAAAATCCTTGTGTGTCAGAGCTTAACTTCTAAAGCGAGCAAATTATTGGTACCCGAGATGTTGGTGCATCCGATAAATTAGAGAGGATATCTACCGCCATGACAATATGCAAAGTTCATGAGAAAATTTCTGCTAAACATAATAGAAAACAGAAACTGACAGACAGGTATAGAACAGCACCAAAGAGGAGTGTTATCCGTTAGAAGACGACTGCTATTATAGGGAATGCTGAACTCAATATGTGTCTAGAAAAAACAGTGGAACTAAAACAGCACGCAGAGTGCAGAGCTGCTGTTATAAATCTCGTGGAACGCAGAATTCTGGTGAAACTCCCACAAAACCTGCACTACGAATGATGCAGTCCGAAGAATCAACACGTACACCATCCACACCACCGGCCAAAGGCATTCAATCTAACTTCCAACAAGATTAATGT
Source organism: Metallyticus violacea (assembly GCA_030762175.1). Taxonomy (NCBI): domain Eukaryota; kingdom Metazoa; phylum Arthropoda; class Insecta; order Mantodea; family Metallyticidae; genus Metallyticus; species Metallyticus violacea. Next base: position 63,437,402 of record CM060831.1, read on the forward strand.
TTGGGCGACATATCACGGATTTAAGGGGTCCTATTGTCAGTCTGAAAGGAAAGATAACTGGTAAAGTCCATGAAGCCATTTTAGGTGACTATGTCAATTCATATTCCCAGCACGAGGACAAAATCACATACCTTCCCTGGCCTGCACAACAATTTGATTTGAATATTATGGAACCATTTGAAAACACAGCAAAAAATCAAGAAATTGGAGCGGTTTCTTTTAGAGGAATCTTATCGATTATCATTCAGAATTTGTTTGCATCAATTTCCAGCAGCATTGAGAATGTTATCAAAGTCAATGTTTTTTTTATTAGTGTTTAACGCTCGTTTTTACTACTGAGGCACCACAGGCGGTGGACACTGATGATACATGAGATGAAATGATAAATTGGGAAAGAACTTTTTTTTTAAAGAAGGAAACGTTCCAGGCCTTAGTCTTAGGTATCTCCTGGCTTTTGCCATTAGGACTGAGGCAAACTTGGAATAAACCTCAGTTAGGGAGGGTTTTGGCTCAAGAATCCGCGCCTTAACGACCTCGGCTACCCGATGAGATTTTCAACAGGGGTCCTAAACATATTAGGTGAGTATTTACACTATTTTGTCAAACTCTGTACCTATAAACCAACATTTATAAAATGGAAAGCAGTTAAAAAAGAAGTGAAATGTATTAAATATAGATACTGGGGATTATTAATGCTGAGAATTAAATTGTAGGCAGAGCATCGACATGAGCTCTAAACAAATTAAATATTAAACAAAAATAAAGGCAAGCATATAAAATAGCAAACCTGATAAAACATTTAAAAAAATCACTTTCTTTTACGCAGCTAAGTGATCCAGCAGTTGGCAGCTACCCAGGCCGAATCAAAACCGGTGACACATGTCACTATTAGCAATTATTAAAGCAGAAGATGTACAAACCTTCTTATAAATAAAAAAAACATGAGATCTGTTTAGGCTAAATTAGTATCGTATTTTTGCAATTTAAAAACTGTAAATCTGCCTGAAAATGCTTACCGTTTCAAAGATAATATTCACACAATGTAGTTTTGCTTCCGAGCTGTTAGCACTATCTTCTCGTATGTTTAGTAGTACATTTAATGCACGAATTTTATTTACAGACTCTGCAGTTCGAACTGCTGCAGAAATAACAACTGCAGATGGTTAGGTTTGATGATTAAGGCACCTTACAGCCCTTTACTAGTCACTAGGGATAGAAACCATTCCTTCGGAAACAACATATAAGCATAAACCTGAAGTGAATTAGGGTACAATGTCAAAGGGAGGTGGCTGCAATGCAGAAGATGGTTGTTGTTTACATCAAAACGATAGAAGGATTTCAGGATCAGTTACACTGTATGGTTTATGTTAAACCAACTTTGAGTTCATGGTAGTATATGCTTCATCAATACTAAGCACTGTTTCATCTTTGAAAATATAAACATTTAGGCACGCCCGCAATTATAATATATATACACTTTATACACAGCTTTTTCATTTAATTAATTGTTTCTGAAACAAAAGATTCTTCTAGATCGCTTTTGAAAGGTGTACTGAAATTTTGAACTTGTCGAGAAAGAAACTCAGTCTCGAAGTGAGATTGTATTTATTAAACTCTGCATAGAAAATATTGCTTTGTGAACCAAAAAATGCGCGCCCCTTTGAGAACATTTGGTAGAGATTTTGGATTAGAAACTCTATGTTTAATTTTATATATAATTTGCAAATTATATACTTTTTGGGATGTTCGGGACATTTAAAAAAAAAAAATTAAATGGTAATTTAAATATAGTCGCCATGCTGTTAAACAACACGAACGCTTTTATCATCTTTTATTTATATTTTAGGTGTACTTTTCAAAAAACTATCTAAGATATAGCTATGACTTTTTCTGCATGTGCAAAACACATTAGTATCTATAGCTGGTGAAAGCTTTTAACATATGCAAGCATGAAAGATCTGAAAAAATTAAACGTGGTTTAAAGTTTGCTTAAATTAATGGTACTACATGTAAATGTTTTTAAAATTGTACTTTTGCCTTAAATTCCCAATTATTTTATTAGAAATGTTAAGTAGCAGTTTGCAAATTGATATTAAAGGAAGCTAAATTAATAGTTTGTGAGAAAAGGGAACGTAAAATAGCAAAAATATTTACATAATAATATTTTTGTTATATTAAAATAATATTACATAATAACAATTAGGATTAGCCAGCATATAAAACAGCTTGTAATTTATAAATAATTGCTTTAATAAGTGGTAATATTTTGGCTTGGATAGAGAGTATAGCTTTTCAGAAAACTCAGCTTGTGTTCTGTTAATGTAAGGCATGAAAATCGCCATTATGTCTTTACAAAGTGTCCTCAAACGTACTTGTATCATTATTCTGTCACACATTTCAGATAATAGATGTGAAAAAAGTCAGTATTTTACATAAATTGCTTAAATATTATCCTATTAAATTATTTTAAGCGATCTATTGTTCCACATTAACATTAGTTGTCAGAAAACTCGAAGTACTCGAAAGTACTTCAATAAACCTGAACGTATGGTATAATTCTTAAATGTCGAAACGATATTTATAATTGATAGAAAACCATGTGTATCACAGAACAAGCGAAGAGCCACTGAAGCGTAAATCACATGATTCCTTTGACAGTGAGGCTGTTGTGGTTAAGAGCAAACCACAAACTACACTTTACCTCAACTCTCAGTGGTGCAATTCTTGTTTCTGAGCAAACTATCCGGTTTATTATTGATACATGGCACTACACAGATCTTTTCATCCACACTTGTAGTAATTAATTTTAACATTTGTTATATTTTCTTTTTTGTCATTAAATCTTTTAATTTTTTCTTATTTTGTAGCAATTTGCTGTAGTTCAGAAATTACAAATACTACTTGTATACAACACGCAGCATAAAAAACCAAACTTCTCCCTGCCTCTAGCGGCAATGTGATTTACTCCCTGCTGCCTCCCCCTCCCCCAAGAACACAGAACGACAACTTGTAGTTGCCAAGGAAACGAACGGATAATCTTGTTTACTGATGCGCGACAAAATTGTTCCTTTCCATTGCTTTCTACAACGATACCAAGAATAAATTTATATTTTATTTTCCGCTTGCTTTCTCTTTTGCATTCTACAGTAATCATGACAAAATGACAGAAGGATGAACGAACAGATGCACATTTCTACAAAAATCACAGTGTCCTCTCCTGTTTTTGCTTTTTCAAATGGGGGTAAATATGACTTTCATGTCGGGATAGGCACATTTAATCACGATTTGGAGGCACAGTATCAAAAGGATAAAAAATAAACTCACTTTTTGTACTGCAGTCTTTTATGTTCTAAATGTCATAGGATGTAACATTAACTGTGGAAATATATCATTTGTTTTAGGACAATCAAATCAGCAGAAATCTGTCTTTTGAAATCTATAAAGAGATAGCTCATTGCACAATCCATAGGCTGTGGCGATTAACACACCAAAAATAAGTAAATAAATAAATAAATAAATAAATATCTATTAATTATTCACTGTCAGTAAAAGAAAATAGTTCAGTATCTTCATGTTTTAAATATCAACCTACAAGTTGCGAGATAAACTGAACCTAACAGTAACATTTGAGATTCGCATTTGGGAGGTACCGGGTTCCCATTGGATTGTTGGTCCTGAATTTTGTTTTGTTTTTCTTTTCTTTTTTTTTGTGTTTTCCCCCAACACTTTAGTAAATGCTGGGTTTGATATTTACATTTCACAAATTTCCCGCTCTAATTTCATTCCGTTGGATCGAAAGGGCCAGAGCGAGATGGGTTGACGCGGTGTGTCGGTGGCTTGCGCTTTGGAAAATTTTCTATCCCGGCGTCTGAAATGAAAGAGTGCCTTCTGAAGAGCTCAAAACTCGCAAAACTCGAGTCGACGAGTTCTCTCTGGAAATGTGTTAGGAACTACTTGCGTCTGCGCGGTCACCGCCTATAGATCCTGGCCGCCTTATGTCTCCCAATCTTATCCCTTCCTTCCGGAGGTGCCTTCGTTGGGGACTTGGGCACAAAGTGCCAGTCATTAACAAGGCTCAAGTAACGAAATCCTTCACCTTCTTCTCTTTATAACCTTATTGTATGTAAGTTTATCTTTGCAGGTTAATGAAGTTTTCCTCGTTGTTAAATGAACCAAAATACTGGAAAGTTATTTTTCTCCTGCCACGTTTTGGGGGTTTCCCTTCTATCATACTTGCTAATTCAACTCTTGTGTAGACATCAGTGGAAAGGTATCGAATTTAACATTATAAATAATTTTTGGTAATAGACATGGCAAATAAGTTGCATTTTTTCCATCATATAAATATATTTATTATGTTTATAATCCGTTAATATAGATTTTTATGATCTCTGTCGCACATTAGCACATCTATTTACTGATTTTGAAGCCCTGGTTTCAATAACAGAGAGATGGTGAATCCAGCTTAAAGGCGAAATCTCACATAGCCATTGCCACAGTAAACAGTGGGCTTTAAGAGCTGTTATTATTTTTATTGTTATTAATGCATCTTTTTCAGTTATAAACTATATTCACATTTTGCATAAGGAACAGAGTACCTTACCATAAACGAAATATGTAGTGGTTACCCTACTTGCCTCCTACACCCAAGAACGCGGGTTCGAACCCGGCCAGGACCGATGGATTTTTTCGGGTGTAAAAATCCTAAGTATGGCTTCCTTCGGAAGGGAAGTAAAGCCGTGGGTCCCGTGTCGTACATTTACGGCACGAAAAAGAACCTCAAGCCTGAAAGAGAGGCTTCTGAGCAAAATTTGTCGGCCGTTTCACGCCCTGAGTTGAATGGGACGTTGATGACCTGAAATGTTAAAGAGCGTCGATAAATAAATCAATCAAAAAAGAAATAAAATATTTTATGACAAAACTTACTCTTCTTTCAAGTTTAGTTTTGATTTGTTAGTGACCATAATCTCATACAAAAATTCTAGAAATATGTGCTTTGTTAAGATTAACGAGTCACTTTATCTGCACCTAAGTTATGGTCAAGTAAAGTTACACGCACTGTTTTAATTATGGTTTCATGAGGTTGCTTTGAAAGCGGCGTCCATGACAATAAACTGCTATAAGGCATTATGCAATGATAAAAGGCAAACCTCTGAAACGTATATACATCGAGAGTGTCTCCTAGCTATGAAATGCTAACCATATTACCAGCGTAATATAAATTTTAGTTGACAGTGGACTTACTTTAGGAATAGTTCTGTTGTGCGCACTAAATTAATGTTGCTTTATTTTCATTGCCTAATGTATAAAGCAAATGCAAAACTTTATTTTATTTTAAATGTAATAAATAATGGCGTATATGAAAAGGGTTCCAGTATAACTCCATTTTCTCTCCTGCCATAATGCGGCTGTCATAAGATGTCACTTGATACCTCCGCGTAAAGTTCGCGATACAGTTACTCCACGCAAGGCAGCGTTTACATGTAGTTCACAGCTGTTGAAAAAACGTAATATACAAGTATGAAAATTAGATTATATTTAAAGCAGTGAGAATATCGTTAATATTAACTGCACTACTAGTAATATTTTTGTATATTCTTAACGTTATCGTTACTTCTATTTTATTATTATTATTATTATTATTATTATTATTATTATTATTATTATTATATTATTATTATTATATTATTATTATTATTTTATAGAGAAAGTGCTGCTACAGTTTCGAAGCAAATATTTTCGCCATTTCATCACAGTTTCATTCAGTACTCTTGAAACAGTTATAAGTGAATTATTTCTTAAGTTTCCTTATATTAGAACAATGCACACTCCACTTTCTGGTTACATATCTGTGCAACAATTTTAAGACGCCGGTAGCCCATTCGTGATTTCCTACTTCTGTATAACAACGTGAAGTCATAATCCCGGATCATTTAAGGAAAATTCACTTGACACCTTTGAAACGATTCATTGATTTGGTTTATTTACGGACGCTCTTTAACATCTCAGGTCATCAACATTCCATTCAATGCAGTGTGTGAAACGGACGATTAATTTTTCTCAGAGGCCTCTTCTTTCAGGTTTTAGGTCCTTTATCGTACCGTAAATGTACACGGGACCCACGGCTTTACTTCCCTTCCGAAGAAAGCCATACTTAGGATTTTTACGCCCAAAATTCATGAGGTTGAACCCGCGATTTGAGTTTAGGACGCCAAGTATGGTCACCACTTGACCACCAGGACCGACTCCCTGAAACTGATATAAGTAGAACATTATTTTTCGAACTTTCTTTTGTAAGAACAATGCACATTGGTCTTTGTGACTTTCAATGGCCCCAACAAAGCGTAGAGTCTTGAAATTGTACTGTATTATATCTCTACAGTGCTATTTTTATAAGATGTTATAAACTTTTGTTAAATTAAATGTAGTAATCATAAATCGGGACTGAAGGAGGCAATGGCAGGGACAATATTCAGCGTCGACGATGAGAGAATAAAGAAACTGCCCATTCAGTGCATTTCTTTTGAAAGAAATTACGTGGAAAAGTAATATAATTTGTTTCGTAATGGTATATGGTAAGAATATATTTATTTTTAAAAAATACGGTTTTGATGTTCGCTTTTCCATAAAACACTGCAGTTGAGCAGTAGAGGTCTCTAAAAACTAGCAGCACTTCGAAGCTTAAATAGCGAATCTGAAGGAAAATAATTAATACTTAGGCCTGTTGACTTCTGTCAAAGAACGACCAGGGTGTGCAAGCATCTAATTATTAATGCATGTGAATAGATATTAATTATTAGATTTTTATTACCATCAAATGGGTATCTCATTTTTTTTGTATTCCTTTATGTAATGTTTGATTTGTTTGATTTAAGTAATTTAATGTTTTATATTAAAGTTGTTGTTATTTCTTACATATATATTTGAGTTCTGAATGCTTTTTATACCATCTTCATGGTGCATCTTACATCGCACTTTTAGCTTAACCAATCTCATTGTATTAACTGGATTGTTTATTAATCGTCGAACTATTTTGCCATCTCCTACGAACACAAACAAACAGAGTATGTGATACAAGTCCCTGCACATCTCGACTGGCCTATTAGAAGACGAGTGAAGGCTTACTGAACGGAATCCTCTAGTGAGCAAGTGCGGCTTTTTACGGAAACACGAATATCACCATTGAATTTAATTGAAAGTAAATAACCATAACTGAATTGCAGAGGAATTAAATAATATGTTTGTAGAACGGAGGGCAGACTTATAAGGATATAATTTAATATAATAATAATTTATTTGATAATATGGAACCTCAGGGGTAATGATTTTCTTCTTTTCCTCTCCTCTGATTGGTTTCCGCTGACTTATAGTTTGCGGCGACTAACTGAGACTCGTTTGCTGGATGATATTTTATGATCTTCTTGATACCATAGGGGAAGAAGTGAGGAAATGAACCAGGTGATTGACAATATAAATGATATGTAGCACTATTTATTATTAAAGTTTGTTCTACTTAATGAGACACCGTTACTCCTTGGAGAACTTCTCGGGCAATATGTGCCACTTGAGCACTAACTATGACGATCGCTCTGATTTTCTGACTCACTTTAATAACTGTAAACTTTCTACTGTTAACTCAACAAAAAAGTCAAGCTGTTCACTAACTTCATACAACTATAACGTTTAATTTGGTAAGGACTGATCCTGAACTCAACTAATCCCGATAAGCCATTGAATTCAACTAGCTTTGAGACGCAGCCGAACTGCTCGATTGAATACTCGTCCACTCGTTATTCTTCCTCTGGCCGAACTGGCCTGACAATGCTCTTCCACTGATTATAGTTCGCAAAATTGCAAGCATAAATTAACATGGCAGTCTGACGAAGCTATCATTATTCTTTTAAAATATGGCATATCATCTTCCATCTTCGCGTCTTTATTGGGTAAAATGTTCCCTCCGATCTTTTTCTACTATATTATTGGTTGTATGCGCTACGTGACTTTTTGCATGTAGATATCAACTGAAGCTTCTAGTTTCTTCCATTATAGAGGTTATCAACTTATTTTTTCACCCCCGTATACTTATTGATTTTGTCCTTATCTATATGACAAAATACAGCTCTCTAACTGTATACCAAATAAACATCTTTCTCAAGAACTTCCCTTTAGAATTTTCTCCAGGTAATGGGTCATCTTTACACATATTATTTATGATGGGCAAAAGTTTCTTGTTCCCGTTTTCAGGCGAAGAACAGAAAATAGGGAGTGTTTCCATCCTGGTAAGAAAATCACATCATACACAACATTTCAATACATGTACACAAGATAGAAATGATATCACATTCATGATTATTATAAGGAAGCTACATAAAATGAATTAATATAATAACTCTAATTTAATTAGGGTTGGCAGTTCATAAATTCCGCCTCAGAATTTAGTGCGGCATTGTTTGTTCGAGGGTGTTACTTTCAGTATCAATACAAAAGGTCGTGTAGATATGTTTATTTTTTTTAACAATATTCCATTTATTATTTCCCGTTGACATACCCAAAGTTTTCTATTTCTTAGCGACACATATCTCTGTTGTACTATTAGAGCTGTAGCTTACCTGTCCTTTAACAAGAAAATTAGCTGTTTAACAGTGAAAAAATTTGAAATAGAATGATGAAATTACTGCTTCTAGCTTTCAAATAAATACACACCAAAATGGACCATATTTCAGCTTCCTTGAACGAAATCACTTTTTTGCCTCATTGAAATATAAGAGTAATGCTCGTATATGTGCTTTTATGAATATAACTAAACTCTTGTGATCTAAGAGAAAATATAAAAAAAAAAAAAAAAAAAAAACAGCAACCCTTTTTACAGCTACTAAACCTGCTACTTGTACAGGCCATGTGTGACTCATAATTATAGTGTCTTTGGTTAATGCGGATTAGCTAGAACTTTGCCAAATTTAAAGTTAATCTCTATTTTTCGTGATAATTTAAGGAGACCTAGTTTTACTGTCAATCAATTCCTCTTTAATTTCTCTGACTCAGTGGCTCACTCTATGTAATATCTGCTTGTCCTTTGTATTCCTGTCATAACATATTTCGTATCTTAAGGTACAATTTTCATGTAGAATCTGCAAGTGTTTACAAAAAATAGAAAAAATATGTAAAAAATATTCTCGGTTTTAATATATTTGAACCCTGGTTATTATATTTTGAAAGTTATTAAGTTATTTATTTTTAATCCACAAAGAGTCGTAATTGATGAACTTCAAAACCAAAATTAGTTGACCTAAGTATAATTGTTCTTCAAGTTGTAAATAAAAAAAAAATAAAAATTGTTTAGCACGTGCATCAAAAATTTCTCATATTTGAAACTATGAAACATCTTTTCACGAAAAGTGCAAAGTAATTAAAATATTTTATAAGGCCTTAAGTATTCTGCTGTTTTAAACAAAAAATAATTTTATTTCGTAGCAAAGCCTTTTATTTACTAAAGATCCCGTGTTTATGTTACAAGTGATTCGGAACGAATTACAGAGTATTACGTTAGCATTCCTGCAATAATGTATTCTGTATCTCAAGATGCAATTTTTCACATCATTTCCACATACGTTTAGCACAAAACCTACCAAATATTAGCACATATAAAAACAATAAAACAAGTGCTGATCGTGTTTGTTTAAAGAGCGCTGTGCTAGTCAATTAACACTAGATTAATTTTAAAATATATTTTAATCCTGGTCATTAAGTTTGAAAGGTGTTAAGCTAATTATTTTAATCCATAAAAGTCTCTCCGATAGATCAATTAAAAACCAAAATTAATTACCTAAATACAATTATCCTTAAAGTTGTACATAAAAAGTATAATTATTTAACCAAAAATTGCTCAAATTTGAACGTATGAATTTCTTTCACTAAAAAATTATTAAAATATTTTATAAAACACTAAGTGTTCTGCTATTTTAAATAAAATATAATTTGGTAGCAATGTTTAAATTCCCTTAAGAAATTAAAGCACTTAAAACGTCAGAGAAATTATAAAAAGTAAAGATTCCTTGTTTGTGTACCGTACATGGTAGCAAGAATGAGGAAGGCGGTTCAGAACGAATTACAGAGTAAAAGAACCTCTTCCTCTTGCAATGTTACGGTTCATGGTGATTGCAGGTTAGTCACGGAAGTACACAGTAGACATACTCCACCCATTGTTGCGAAGTAATGTGGGTCACACCTGAATGTATGCAAAACTGGCATAGGTCCTACTTAATCACATTATTGTTCTCTTGCATCATTAACTACGGGCTCCAATATGTGAGGGAGGTTAAACACATAACCCACATTGCTCGCGTAGCAGCTTGGCTTTGGTCGTGTTTGCTTCAACTGAAACCCAAAAGGAGAAACAAACGCATCGTTCTGAATGTAATTTACAATATGCATAAATTGAATGCTTCCCGGACATCGACGAAGATGTGATTAGTCCTTTTGCTCTGTTCTCCGCCTCTCTCCGGGGCAAGGTGGGCAAACTCCCACAGAAAACAGCTGACTGCAGTTTTGTACAGTGCAAATTTACAAAACGCTGTGCTGCACTCAAGTAGCTGAAAATCTTTTTTCAAACAAAGTACCTTCACTTTACAACTGCTGTTGACGTTTATAACAATTTAACTATCTTGCATAGAATTAATAACTGCAAAACATCACTCCTACTCCTTAATCTTTTTACTGACGACATAATCGAGGCATTACAAGAAGAAAGTACTGCACCATCTATGGTGGGAGATGTACAGGTACCAGCATTGTTATATGCGGACGACATGAAAATTGTTTCTACTACATCGACGGCCTACAACGTGAACTAAAAAGACTATAGACCTATTGTGATACTTGGTTACTTATGGTGAATACAAATAAAACGAGATTATGAGCTTTAAAAACAGAACCCTGTATAGAAAAGTAGAGGCATGTATATATGCAGGACAGACATTAGATAACATGAAGAATTTTATTGATGATGGATGAAACATGTTGATGGGGCTAAACTTGGAGAGTATGAAAGCCACAGAAACTCTTCGTATGCGACGCAGAATTTCAGATGTGTCGGTAGGGTATCTGGGACCAAAATTTGGGGTTGTGATCGAACAGAGAAATTGAATAGAGTGAAAACGGCCATTTTTAAAGGCATTTTAAGTGGGAGAGGGGTAAATTGTAGAATCCTGAAGGAATTTGGCGCCTATAGCGAGAGTATAGAGTGCAGGATCCGTGCAGTGAAGTACTGGCTATAATTGTTCACGGAGAACAGACACTAATTAGAGCGATCTGCCACCGGGAGCAGCTGAGAATGGTGGGAAATGACGTGGGTTTCAAAATTAAGAAAGGATTTGGAAGTTATAGGAATGGAGAACATTTGGATCGTACAGCGGGGAAACAGGAGGAAAATTAAGGAAAGTTTGATAGCAGGTGACTCTTTCGGAGTGTGCAGGAAAAAGTTTCGCTAGAGATACAATCGGAGCTGAAAATCGGATGGAGGAATGGAGCATTACATCCAAACAGGGGCCAAACTCTGCAATCAGGAGCTCGCTTGGTTAGGCGCATGGCGGTTGACTAAAGTAACAGACAGAGAAAGAGAGAGTGGAAGAATCTTACCTTATGTGCGGAGAAAGAATCTTGAGAACATATTCTGGCTTACTGCAAGTGAACGCAAGAGTGGTGGAAAAGATACCTACCGGCCACGTTTGTTAACGGGGGTAGAGGGCAATGGCAGTGCTGGACTTTGCTGGCAAATAGGAAGGAGGAGGAGGGTAGGTAAACTTTTAAATAAAATGAGACAGCTCAGAACGGAAGCGGCAGACCACCAGGAAGGGGTAGGGGAACATGAGTCACAAAATTTTGGGAATTATAACGTACATATGTGTAGGAGTGTAAGTTATTTACTTCTGTACATTTTATTTTCTGTTTATTCTTATGTATTTTCAAAAATATATTATATATTTCTTTATTTATTTCATTATATATGGGTTGTTTCTTAACGGTTAAATATTTGTTTGTGTAATTTCTTGTGTTTGCTAGTGTATTGGGAAAGCACGTATGATTCCCAACATGGATGAACTAGATTTGTAACCCATATATTTTGTAAATAAATGCATTACCACTACAACTACAAAATACAGAATGTATGAGTTTATTGACAGTCAGTAATATGTTCCGTATATTCACTGAGCTATGAGTTGTAGAATGGTGTAAAATCATCTTGGGAAACTTTATCTCAAACCGTCTCATCTTTCTTATGCTGGCTCTCTAAAGAGAACAAGGTATTAGTAGGGTACCCGTATCAGATATAATGTTATATATTATATAATGTTATGCCTTTAAGACCATTGAGGGATTTTCTTAAAATATTACATTATGTATAATAAAGTATGGACATTATTAAATTGTTTGATTTTTGCCAGTCTACCATTTCCCGTATAATTAACGATCTCAAGCAAGAATGCCATTAGGATCGCAGGTTTAAATTGTTTACACAATAAACTGCAGTGCACTTTTCTTCATCATCATGACAACTTTCGTCATGTAAATATTTGAAACCGAAACGAAACTATAGAAATACACCATGTTTATTCACTTAAATTTATTTAAAAGGAATATGAAATAAAAATCAATACTCTAATGTTGATAGTCACATCTGCAGATTGAAGAGGACAAAAGTAACATTAATAATTAAAGTGCAAATTAGGATAAAGTAAAAAAAACAAATTATCTCTGCTATAATTATGGAAATACTTTAACGCCTAAAGCACGCAGAAATAATATTCATTAATTGAATATGGAAATAAATTATAATAAAAGATTACTGGTTATTTTATGATTATATGTGGTTAGCTACTTTATAACGTAATCAACAAAGCAAATGAAATTAGCAAGTATTAGCTTAATTTGATGAACCAGTTAAATATGGAAATATGTACATAAAAATTACTTAGCTAAATTATTTCTATGGATGTCATTGTAAATATAACAATCAAAATGTTAGTGAAATGACGTGTTATTTTGACATTTTTTTAAATGGAACGTAAGTTTGTATTACAAAGTAGAACACTCTAAAATATTCAAGAAAAGTTTTATGCATGGACCCTAAAAATCCCATTTTTATTTACCTGGAATCTGTGCAATTACTTCCCAAAATTCCCATGACAGACATGAAGAAGTGTAATTTCATTGTTACTACTGATGGGACTTTTGCCGGAAGGTTCTAGAGGCAATAATGCTTAAATTTTATTTCTGCCAAAGTATTTCTTCACAGATAACAATTCACGCAGTACCAGATGACAAAGAAAATCGTCCTTCTATCTTACGACCTTTGTCCTTGTTTTTCCTAAATTTGCAAGAGCTTTAGTTAATATTATATCCTGTTTTTTATTTACATGAACATTACATTATCTTCTTTTTCTTTTTATTAATTTTACTCCGTTCATTTTGCTATATTTTTTCTTTATTTTTTGTTTCTTATTTTATCCTATACAGCTTGTTATGTGTTCATTATGTTCTCCTGTTATTACTTTCTGCCTTGCAACAGCGCTGTGCATTTTTCAGCCTTACAGCTCTTTTATAACACTATACTCTCCTCGTTGAAATATTTATTCCTCCAGATGATGTCTTCCCCAAAGCTTGATACTCCTTAAAGTTTCCGAAATGAATAGCGTTTTTTGAAAAATTTTTGAATACTTGAATTATTACCAGAAACCGGATGTGAAGCAAAACGCCTTTTATATTGAGATAGATATTTAAGAGTCAGATAGAAACGAACATGTTTCCGTATATTTTGAGTCAGTAGGGACAGTTTTTACTGTGACTTTTTGCCTATTTTGACTTCTGTTGCACACAATGAATTTGAATACATCCAAGAGTAAAAATTTATAAAAATTGAATGATATGTTCACCTTAAAAATATATATCGTGAATCTTGCTATACATTTGTTTCTTTTCAAGCAGTCAAAAGTTTTCTCCTCCACCATTCACTTAAGCTCTTAAAATAGCACAATCTTCATTATTGAAAGGAACGAATGGTTACCTCGGGCATACGAATACCAGGAAATAGAGAGGATGAGAGAAGTCTTGTCGTTTTGAATTGTCCTGGCAAATGGCCTTGTATCGATCTGCGGAAACAATTGTAGGAAATTTGTGGTAGGATTAACTTCTAACTCCATAAATGTAACAAAAAATTGCAAGCCATTAAGATAAGAGCGGTGCAGCTATGCAATGAACAGTTTATAATATGTACAGTACGGAATTATGAGAGATGCTAACCTAATTATCCTATAAACGCAAAAATAGAAAATTAATTCGACCAGAAAACACTGCACATTTTGTTACTCATTCGCCAGGACTATTCGAAACTACCTTCCTTTGTCTGATTAACATTGCCATGATATTCTGAAAGGTGAGTAATCTGTCGTAACTGGTATGAGTCCTTCCGAAATACCTTGTTTTAAGTATGGTGCAATCACTTCAGTAGAAATAGAACGTTCTTTTTGCATAATGAAAAAGTTTGGCAAGCGGCTGACTATGACAGCTGATATCTTGGGGAAAAAAAAAAAAAAAAAAAAAAAAAACTTCTTGTTGCTTGTAATTAATTATAAGTGAAAATTCTTTCTATTTTAACTTTGAATAAACACCTATTTTAATTATATTACTGCCTATTTTCAGAATTTTTAGTGCCTTTTTGCCTGTCTATTTAACCAAAATAAATGCCAGAACTTCCGGAATTTTCCCATTACAATCACAACATGCAATGCATTGCCTGTTTGATGAGATTATCTCTTATTTCTAATAACAGAATATTATTTTGATGCGCTATCAAATCTGCATTATACAATTATATATTATATCCCAACGAATATCCCGAAAGACTCTAAATTGCATGTAGCTTCTGGACAAAAATTAATTAACACAAGATTATTATACAGATTTAGGTTCATGTCCTAAATTATTTCATTCAGTTATATTAAATATACACTTTAGAATCGAAAGACATATTAACACTAGGGTGCTAATATCGAGTATATTTGACGAACTATAAATATTTACGGTAACTGTGTTTTTTTTTTCTTCTTCCAAATAAGGGTTTGGTTTCTTTATTATGTCGGTCCTGGTGGTGTAGTGGTTACCATACTTGCCTCCTATACCCAAAACGCGGGTTCGAACCCGGCCAGGACCGATGGATTTTTTCGGGCGTAAAAATCCTAAGTATGGCTTCCTTCGGAAGGGAAGTAAAGCCGTGGGTCCCGTGTCGTACATTTGCGGCACGAAAAAGAACCTCAAGCCTGAAAGAGCGGCCTCTGAGCAAAATTTGTCGGCCGTTTCACGCCCTGAGTTGAATGGGACGCTGATGACCTCAGCTGTTAAAGAGCGTCCTTAAATAAATCAATCAAAAAAAATCAATTTCTTTATTATCTTTTAATAACTATAGAACGGAAGAAAGTAGAACTTTTTTCTAAAACATATTGCAATAGATAGATGTTTTTCTTTCTTTCTTTCTTTCTTTCTTTCTTTCTCTCTCTCTCTCTCTCTCTCTCTCTCTCTCTCTTCTTTAATAACTATTTTAACTTTCACATAGTTGTTCTAATGAATCTTGTTCCATACTTTACGGAGTCATTTAATCAATTCCTTATCTTTTTTCCTTTATTTCTTTTTATATCGTCTAATAGTTACTCCAGCTATATTTATTTCTTCTCCCCTGAAAGAACACTTCTGGGTAGTATTTTCTTTATTAAATCCCTGGAAAATGCATATTAAAACGTTGTTTTGGTCCCCATTTATATTATTGATTTTTAACTTATTAATTTAATTCAGCCTCCCTCTTTCTTAGCGTTCGCAATATTTCTCTTTGAGCACCAAAAAAAAAATCGGATTTCATTCCTTTAGTGAATTCGTACTAATGACATTCTTTAATTCGTCACATTCTACAGTAAGTTTCATTTGTCATATCTAGTGCTTTATCTTGCAGGTTTTGGGGCTTTTAAATTAAAATAAAACATTTTCTCTATTTCTGTTAATTGTTCAGCTCTTTGAATGTATCACGTGTTACAAATTTTTGGAGTTATTTCAAACTTAATATAATTAAAACAAAAGACAATGGCTACATGAAAGATTCTATAATCATACAATCAGAAACGCTTTTTGTGGACTTGTTGTGTCTACAATATTAGTCATAATAGTGGAAAAATACTTTTTCCTAAAATATTTAAAAAAAAAGATGCATTAAATATGTATATCAGATGTGATTTAAATAGTTAATTAATTGAAATGCATGATGATCAAAATATTATATGTTACTCATCCATTTAAAGTATAAAAAAATAAATAAACCAGTAAAACTGATAAGGATTGTGGTAAAGAATGTATATTAATGACATGTTTTACCAAAGAATTCACAAAAATTTTCCTCGAATACTAAAGAGAAAGCTTGCAAAGTCCTGTTAAAACAAGGCAATATCAAGCACAGTTTAAGAAAAAGCTTAATATATATTAGTAAATTGGAGTAGTATTTTAATCCAGGATTATCTCTCTCTCTCTCTCTCTCTCTCTCTGTGTGTGTGAAAGAGAGAAAAATCCTGGATTAAAATACTACTCCAAAAATAATTCCAAAAATCGTGAGTATTAAATGAAATAAAGCCATTTCTCACATAGAAATAAACACTGAACACTATATGTTATTTACATCCTTACATAATAAATGGAAGGCCATAAATGCATTTAATTAAGCATTGCACATGTATATATACACGTATATTTATTAGCTTTGTAACAGATTCGTTTGTGACCGCCACTCGTGGTCGTAAAGGGTTCGAATGCAGCCAGGACCGTCCTCCCTGACAGGTTTTTTCCAGGTTTTCCTCAGTCCTCATAATTGGCAAATGCTGGAGAGATACCCTAAACTTAGGCCTGGAATGTTTCCATCCTTGAAATATCCTTTCCCAGTTAATCATTTCACCTCATGTATCATCAATGTCCACCGCATGTGGTGCCTCAGTAGTAAAAACGGGCGTTACACACCATTAAAACAAAAAGATTCGTTTGTTGCAAATGCACATGGCCATTGGCCGTTATCTTGATTAACTCAAAACGCAGTCGTTGTATTGTCCTCAAATGCACTGTAAAAAGGTAAGTAATAAAACATATTAGTTGAAAGTGGACATTCATATATCCTGACATCTTTTCTCATAAACAATTTATTATGTTCTCCTTCAAGCCAACCAACTTTTGTCTGGAGACTTTTCTGCTATCGCTAAAAATGATCGTGTAGTTAATTTGGCCTTTATAGTTAAATAACCGTAACATGTGTTATTATTTCAAAACATGAGGAAACTGCAAACCTTTCATTATATGAATATTTCATGGAATTATACACTCTGGAATACTAAATAAAGGGATATTATGATAATGATAAGGGTATTTTAATGTCCAATTTCATATTCTTACATTATCAACTTTAAATCGGTTTTTTAAAAAATATTTTTGCGATTTCTTATAGCAAATTTTTAAAAATTTCTACACGTTTATATTATTTTGATTGTTTTATTCTTTATGTTATTCGAGGCAATTATTGAAATTACTCCAAAGAGGAATAAGTATGTCTAACGCTCTTACAATAGTATTAAACATGCGCTTCACATTAAAATGCCAATTTACCTATTTAACTTTCAACCCCAACTCTTTTTTTTTTTTTTGTCTTTCCTCTTGACCGCCACGAGTGGCCAAGGTCGTTAAGGCGCGGACTCGTGAGCGAGATGTCTGGGGTTCGAATCCCGCCAGGAAGGTCCTCCCTGACTGAGTTTTTTCCAGGTTTTCCTCAGTCCTCATAAATGGCAATTGCTGGGGAAGTACCCTAAACTTAGGCCTGGAACCCTTCCTTCCTTAAAAAAATCCTTTCCCAATACATCACTTCATGTATCAGCAGTGTTCACCGCCTGTGGCGCCTCGGTAGTAAAAACGGGTGTTAAACACTATATATCCTGAGTTACCGATATACCAATAGGAGATTAATTTGATCGACTACATAGATCGTTATTGAAAGAATTAGTGCTTAGCAGAGGTAAGGTAATAGAAAACATTTTCCGCAACTTTTGACAATCATTTTAGCAAAATCGTCATGTAAGCAATGGTTTTAGTAATCTGCTAAACTTTACTGTCATATTGGTAAGTTTTTAAAGTTAAGAGTCTTATTATAAGGCCAGGTTATTTTAGTGCAACAATTACTATCCTATTGCATTCCAGCGCTGGCGAGCGTTACCACCGCTTACTACCCAGCGCTTATCTCAAGTTTAATTATTGCTGTATTAACGGCTTAAAGCTTACAGAACGAAATACGAGTGTTTTGTGTACTAAACTGGTTAGATGCAGTGCGCCATGAATGGTTTTAACTTATCATTTAGAGGAATAGGTCATTTTTGTTTTGTATAATGTAACTTAACAATGAGAGACCCGGTGCAAGATAAATTTTTCATTTGAAATGGTTTATTAAGAGACGTAAATGAAAAAGATGCCAAGTATTATTTAGAGAAAATTCTTAGATTCTCCTGGAACAGTACTACAATTTGTGTTTCTTTAGAAGCCAGTCCAAGTTTGTGAAGTGCTTAGTACCACATAAGGGTGTGTCAAAATCTCCCACTCGTAAATTCCGAAATTTTCCTTAATTGAAGCTCTATAAAATTCTTATAGTCCTCAAACTAAAACCGTCAGAAGTGGAATCAAGAATTAATTTTCGTATTTGGCTTCAACAGCGCATTCATGACGGATTGGTCGATTCTTTGTTAATTTTACATAGCGTAAGGCGTAGTTTCATCGCAGTGACTGCATTGAAGGTCGTTATTGGGGGTATCGAAAATGCGCAGCAAGTATTCCTAGTCTCCGACATGCCTCAAAACTAGAAGTGCGATGTGCAATATATGCATATAGAAATATTGCTTTGTTGTGTTACAATAAATTTACTAGATACCTACATGTATCATACTGACTCCATTCTTTTGCCATACTGACAGAGAAAAACCTATACGTACTATCTAACAGTAAGTACCCTACTGAATGTAAATATTTGCATGCTAATTGGTTGCTTACAAAATCATAGCTTTAGCTTAACAGCGTGTTAGAGAAAATACTAATTTTTAAAATTGTTTATATCAATGTATATAAAAACAATTGGAATATATGAATTATTAAAGTCAACATAATTTGCCCCGGGTCGGTCCTGGTAGTGAAGTGGCAACCATATTTGCCTCCTAAACCCAAGATAGCGTGTTCGATCCTGGCCAGGATCGATGAATATTTTCAGACCTAAAATTCTAACTATGACTTCCTTAGGTATGGGTCCAGTGTCGTAGATTTACCCTACGATAAAAAAACCTCAAGCATGAAAGAAGAGGCCTCTGAGAAAAATTTATAGGATGTTTCAAGTCCTGAATTGAATGAAACGCTGATGACCTAAATTGTTACAGAGTGTCCGTAAATAAACCAAAATCAAATCAATTTGCCCAGATATTTATTTCATATGAAAATAATTTTAGAAGACGAGCACCCCTCTCTCCACCTCTTTCCTATCTCTGACCAGTTCAAAGGCGAAGGTAAAGCGAAAAGTCAAATGTTTATGAAGTGAAGTCACGTCGAAAACGAATACCTTTAAGATATGACGAAAAGGAAACATTTTAAATTTTATTTAATAAATTAATTGAATTCCATCCAGGAGTATTAGTGAATGATATTGTGAAATTAACAACTGAATATATTGGGGAGCGAAAAGAGCATGAAAAGAGGTTAAAAAACATGTACTTTAAAAAATGAAGAAAAAAAATCACCATTATCTGTCCACGATTTTATAAAAAATGCAATTCGTGCGAATGTGCATAAGTTTTTTTTTATAACGGAGTTCCTAAAATACATAAACATTTAAATGAAATTAGGCATTTATTTTGGTTAAAATAGACAGACAAAAACGCACTTAAATGATTGAAAATAGGGAGTAAAATAATTAAAATAGACATTTATTAAAAATGAAAACGGAGAGTAATATAACTCATCAACAATGAAAATAGGCATCTAAGATACTTAATAATTTATTTATCACACAATTAAAGTTCTCAAACCTACTCTAAGCAACAGCAAGATGCTTTTCAAGGTATCAACTGTCATAGTCTTCCGCTTGTCAGAGAGAACATTTTTCATCATGGAAGAAGAACGTTCTACTTCCACTGAAGTGATAAAACAAACTATTTCGGAAGAACTTATACCAGTTACAACAGAACACATTCTGGAAAGTTGATCAAGATAAAGTGAAGTATTTTAGAATAGTTCTGGCGAATGAGAAGTGTTTCTGTTCTTTTCTGATCGAGTTCATTTTCTATTTATGCGTTTATAAGGGTATCAATCTCTCTTATTTCCGTACTGAACACATTGTAGGGACGGTTTATTGCACAGTTGTTCCATTCTCATTTTTCTAGCTTGCAATTGTTTGTTATATTTATGGAGCTGAGAAGTTACCCTCACCACAAATTTCCTAGAATTATTCCACGTAGATTGATACAAGTTCATTCACCAGCACTATTCAAAACTACAGTACATCCCTCATCCTATTTCCTGGTATTGATATGCCAGAGGTAACCGTGCGTTCCTTTCACTAATGAAGGTTCTGCTATTTAAAGAGCTTAAGTGAATGGGTGTAGGTGAAAGCGTTTGACTGTTTGAAAAGAAATAAGTATACAACAAAATTATCAATAGATATTTTTGTAAAGTGAACATACCATTTAATTTGCATATTTTTTTTTCAATGACACTGAAATTCTATACGTGCTTTTTAAAATGCATAAAAATCGCAAAAAATAAAAGCCATAATGAAACAGAACACAAAAAAGCTTCAAACCTTAAAATCGGTAGCAGAAGCCAAAACATGGAGGAAAAAAAAAACTGACCCTACCACCCCAAATGTATGGAAACATGTTCATTCTCCTGTCTGATTTGTAAATCTAGCCACTCAGTTAGAAAAGGTATTTTGCCTAATTTCCGGGCTCTAATCGTAAACAAATTGCACAACTTTAAGAGATCCATATTTCGAAAACTATTGTTAAATATAGGCTTTGCACATTTAAAGAGAAATGAAGCTATCCCAGTAATTGATAGAGAGAATACTGTGCTACAGAGACAGAAATAATTACGGGCCATGCAAGGGCGTACCAAGGAAAAAATACGAAAATTTATTACCTAGAGAGACGTGGGTTAATGAGGGTCTTTGCATTGTCATTTACTCTGCTGACAACGTCATCATCCGTTGTGCATCTGGTGGCTGTTACATAAATTGTTAAATTGTCATTTATAGTGCGAAATTTTATCAGGGATTTGGACGTTATTTAGCTACACAGCAGTTCCTAAAGAGGGAATTGTTTGTAAGCTCTTCACCCCATCATTATTAGCTCAGCGGAAGGATGTGAGCACCTTCTGTTAACATCTAATGCAGTTCATTCGGTGATTATAAAATATATACGCGTACTACATGCAAGATAGCGCCACTGCGCATGAGCCAGATCTTGCGATGATTTCGCTTACGTTGGCTTTTGACAGTCCAACACCTTTGAGGCCTAGATCTCCGGACATGAATCCATGATGAAGTTGTTACCTAGGAAGAAAGCTTAAAAACCATGTGTATGAAAATAAAACAAATCCAATCTCCTAAGCAAGAAGAATCGATAGAAAGTATCAGGAGAGAACTTTGTAACAACTCATGTGGGAAACTACATAGAGTTTCCAGGATCGAATTCCAAAGATATAATTCACGTGGTCATCATTTCGAGAATATAACGTTAATAAATATACGTAAATCCTTTCATTTTTCAGATATGAGTGTGCGGTAAAAATTAAGTTGCAAAGGCTTTATCGCTCTCCTCAAATAGCAGAGACCAGTGCTAAAGTAAAATAACCTCACCGTAGTTTTTAATTATCTTCACTCCAAGAATTAGACATTCTGTCTGCTTTGTTCACACGATTAATTAATTAATAATTTTTGTGATCTTTTCAAATTCCTTTTCAAATTATTCTCTGTTCCTCCATTCTCTGAACTTATTTATACCTTTTTTGCTTTATTTTTCAACATAGTGCCCTCGAAAATCAAAGCACATGCTCCAAATATTTCTCCAGGTTCGTGGTTCCTTCGTGGAATTTGGTTTCTTTGAGACCCTAAAAATACTCTTTATCTTCTCTATGCTTTCTTCATTGAACGTAAATTTGTATCCAGACATGAAAATTTTGAGTTTCCGGCACAGGGGTAGTGAGAGGGAGCGAGATCAGGTGAATAGGAGGATGCGGAAGTAATATGGTTAATTTATCCTGATTGACCCAACTTAAAATACCGGCGCTTTGTCATAGAGAAACAACGCCCTCTTAAGGGCCTTTCCCGTACGAGCTTCCGCAATTGCTGTCTTTACTTTCTCCAGAAGTGATGCGTAATATTTTCCAATGATGGTTTCCCGCTCTCCTATTAGTAAATCAATAAATTTTCTTTTGCGACTAAAAAACTGAAGTCATCAGCTATCCAGCGGGTGAAACGAATTTCATCTTTTACGGAGTCCTTTCGCCTCGTGCGATCCACTGTTTAAACTGCCGTTTTATTTCTGACGTTTCGTCCATAGTCGCAAAACGCCGTAAAAAACGGCTGGATTCTTCTATAAACATTTCCAAACGGTCGGCCGATGTTCGTATGGGATTTCACTTTTGTTCCGCAGTGAGCAGATGCGGCACCCATCTTGGGCAAAGTTTTTTCATTATGCAAAATAAAATGAACACTTTCACTCGTGTCAGCCAAAACAATATCATGCTTTATGGATGATTTCTGGCCTCACAACTGATTTTGGAGTTCCAGGACGTGGTGCGTCTTCGATGCTTGTGCCATGCTTGAAGTTATTTACGCAAAGTCGAACGGTTTCTTAGGAAGGGCATGCGTCACTCAATGAATGCAAACTTTTCTTATAAATTTCCTTTGCTGAATTTTTTTCAGAAAAAAAAATAATAAATCTGAGTCAGATAACGATTTTCGATGTTATTCTTCTTTCACTGTCATTCAAAACAATTATGCTTAAATAACTGCCAAACAATGCATTAATATCAGAATGAATTGTGACCATATATTATTGTTACATAGAAAACAAACTTCATGACATATACAGATATACATATATTATTCAGAGTATCATCAATCAGACAGCGAGTTTTCTGAAGTTTTTAGGAAGGCAAGAGAATTAAATTGACCAAAAGAAGAAAGAAGATGAAAATAAAAGAGATTGAAGGTCAATAATACACAATCCTGTCCACAACTTTCTTAACTACAATGCAGAATGCAATGTAGTTAAAATAACTGAGAAGAAAAAAAGGATGTGTAATATTTTTTGGAAAATTGGATATTTTTACTCTCAAAATGTGTATCTTTGTGACTCACTCTAATAAAATGTTTAAATATTTTTGCATGTCAGATAAAGTTCTATTGAACTTCTATTGAAGCATGTAAAAAGATACTTTTATGAACCTTTCACATTTCTGATAACAGGATGACTCAAAATTAATTAAAACAAAAATAATTAAAAGAAGGAAATCAGGTAGCTATTTAAGAGAACGTGACAAATCGTCAAATAAAACTCCAAATGGTGCAGTTAATCACTTACTTTGGTAACAGTTTTCGAAATTACCATATTATTCGCGTTTGAATCCTGAATTAAACCTATTAATCACATAAAAGTTATATGTTGAAGATAATTATAATAGGACGTGTCAGAGACTTTGCATAGACATGATCTTAATTAACATTTCCAATTTCAGTTATGATACTACATACCAGATGCAGAAATCAGTTGCAGAGAATGAAAATGGAAAAAAAAAAAAATTAGAAACACATCATAAAATTCATTTAATAAGAATAGAAACTGCACAAATTTGATTTAAAAACATAAGGATTTAGCAAATCGAAATCAAAAGTTTATGTTTTTCTTTTTTTATTTTAAAAATTCTTGGATTTTCCAAAAATTAACATATTCAGTAGCTTACTAATATAGACGTAGATCCCGTGACCTCAAGTTCCATATATGTGAGACGAAACTCAGAATTTAAGAAATGCAGAAAAGAAATAGAAAACTTATGATCATATACAGTGATGCTTGAACTGGGCATTTTTACCACATCTACTCATTCTTATATCCCTAATGACTGCACTTTTCAGACTATGAAACTGCATACTACAGGAAAAATGATGTGCACGCCTTCAGACTGTAGCATCGTATTGTTTATTCAAAAATTGAAGTCATGTTAGCAATTCGGATGAAGAAAGGATGATTTTAATTTATAGAATTTCTGGATAAAGTAGAAACTAAACGTAAAACAAATGAATCAACATTTTCAGTAACTTGGTTACAAATTCATTGACTACAGTACAGAAGGTCGGAAACTAACAAGATATTCTACAAGACAACGCTTTGTACACGGAAAAAGAAAGAAGGAACGCCCAGTTCAGCTAAAAATATAAAACATAAACACTACACAGAGAAACAAGATCAATCACTAAAATGGGCAAGAGAGAATGTTACATTTTTTATCACACATTACTTCGGTTGGTACTGTTTTTTTTTTGTCCATTCTCTGAAAATAAATCTGAAAACAAAAGTGATTGCGATGTGTTTTGTTCATGCAATCTATAAATGATGGACTATAACTTAATTAAAAGTTTAAGATTAATTATTTATTGAACTTCAAACACATTGATAATAATTCCTTATGAAAAAAACAATAATTATCTCTATTAAACTTTCTTGATATTTTCTACACTGTATTGTGAAATATTCTTCCCAAAATGAGGATTATTGACTTTAAGCCACTATGCCTTACATCCCTTATGTAAAACAAACATGGAAATAAAATCACAGAGTAAGTAACTGAAGCAGGGTAGAAAGAAAAGTGTAAAAAAAGAACACAGTCGTAAAATTCTCCATCTGATAGTACAAAGGGGATTTTAACTGTCAAAATTGAAAAGGGGAATGCAAACAGAGAGACGAAGAGAAAGACGAAATAGAGTGAAGCGGATGATATACAGAGAGAGAAAACGAAGTAATTACTGTCAGAACCACAGTGGAAAATGTCGCACAGCTCTGGTCTAACAAGAAGATTCCAAATTAAAATCACACTGACACATATATCCTCATCCAATTATGTCAACTTACAAGACATTAGACAATCAAAGGCATGTTCCTGTCTAACTTGGCCACTTCGATGTTGTCCATCACTGATCAGTAATTAAAATCGAATTGTGCTTCGTGCCGAATTGTCCTTGTAAACAAAGAGAGGTACTTAAGCTAAGGGTAATACTCAGAATGCTAATATAGATGTCCAGACAGGCAAGTGTTTCTTTTATATTCACGCAACTGATAATTAAGTTATTTCATATTTAAATCAGATGTGTATATGTTTAAAATACAAATAGAAATGAATTGCATTTTCATATAACATCTTATTCAGTTTAAATTAGCTATTATTAAAGGAGTATTTTAAAAATAGTAACAATTTTAAAGTAATTTTAAAATCAACTTAGTAGTTAAAATGGAGATAACAGCATGATCTGGGCACCCCAATACAGAATGAAAAAGAAGCAAAATTTGAATAATGAAACATATATTTGAACAATATTGTAATTATTGACATAGAATTCCTAAAGTTAGCTGCAATATAAATGGATAGGGAGAAAATGCACTACTGGGGGCATTCAAAAAACTTCATAACCAGCCTATCCATTGTTGGACAATAATATCTAAAAGTGTAATTAACGCAGCTAGCAACAATAGACCTTAACCTATCTCAATGCGCATTAAGTTCAAGTTTAAACCTACATAATCTGGTCCTGCTGCTCTCTGGCAAGCGACAGCGGAGAGAGCGAAACTACAGTTTGCGTGGCCGCTTGTAACAGTGTAGGTATTAATTTTTTTAAACATAACGTATTGTATGCATTGCCCTCCGTAACTATTAAATATAAATTGAATAGGAATTGTTAGGAGAGTTAAATATTGTAACGGTGGCAAATCTGCTCTTATTGGAATTTGCAATTAATTCTCTCTCTCTCTGGCTCTCTCTCTCTTTCTCTCTCTCTCTCTCACACACAACACACACTGACCCTAATGCTAACCTCGGATAAATTCTAGAAACCGGGAGACCCAATAATTTGCAGCGGCTCGCTACGGCCTGCCGACCTACGCTCGCCTAATTTTCGCAAATATAAATGGATAGGGGAGGGTAAATTCTGTAATGATGGCAAATATCTTTTGATTCCAGCAGAAAAAAATCCTAAATTTGTAGCTCATTGTGTTCCTGGTACTATGTTAGCTACTAAACAATGGTAATGGTGGCAAACTTCTTTAACTCCAGCAGGAAAAAACATGTGCACGTGAGGATACAAAAACAATATCTTCACAACTATAGAAAGGCGCTCTAACCGTCTGAGCTATAATGTCATTGCGTTTGAGAGTTTTATTATCTAGCTATTATTATACAAGTCACTACCTTCAGCTTTCTCCGCTGTCGCTCGGGACTCCCCTGCAGTCAGCAGCATGGAATATTTCTGTCCTCCATGTAAGGATAAATGTGTCTTACAGTCTTTTGAGTTCAGTCCCGTGTCAATGGCTGATGAAAAATCATGAATATTTCTAAATAACATTTTAAATATTACATTTTCATATTGTAAGCTAGATGAAAGAGCGAAAAAAAAAATCCACGAGGACTAGGTAGCTGTTCATGATGATCAAGTGTGTTCATTTAATGTGATAGCAAGATTAGGGCGAGAAACTTTAAAGACAACGTTCGCTTCGCCCTACCTCAGGAAGCTATGAACGAGAGAACAGTTCAAAGAGTGAGAAACTCGGTGGAGGGAAATCGTCATATTACTGTAGAATGTGGAAGTGGTTATAAGTGTTGGCAGCATTGGTAGTATGCTCCATGAACATTTAAAGCTGCGAAAAATCTGTGCAAATTGGGGCCCACATTCCCTAATCAATGAAGAGAAGAAGAGAGAAAGGAATATGCAAAGAAACTGCTGAGCATGTTTCCATTAAATGGTCCTAAAAGTTTGACAGATATATGCACTGGTGATGAAATTTGGTTTTATTATATACCACTCCAAATAAAGTTCAAGACTGCGTGTGGGTAAATGAGAATGGCCCAAAACCAGTTTTTCTGCGACATGATTTTCGTTCTTGGAGGCAAACGTTCATTTTACTTCAACTGTGAAGGACCATTTGAGGTTGACTGTACGCCAAAAGGAATGACATAAAATTGAGAATACTATGGCACTTATATTTTGCATTATTTATATAAAGATCTGAGGCTGCGGAGTCCAAAGACAGAAAATGTGTCTCCTCATAGAAGAATTTCAAATTTTAGGAAATCCAGTTACTTGACCATCCACCATACAGCCCTGACCTTGCAGAGTGCGACTTCTGGTTGTTTCCTCGAGTGAAACATTGCAATACTAGAAAACCTTTAAAACGAAAGCAGGACTTTTCTCAAGCTATAAATTCAGCTCTGTTGACAATATCTCAGTCCGAGTACCGCAGTGCTTTAGACAAGTGGTTGCAAGGTCTAAAATTGTGTATGTGGAGAGAGATGGAGAGTACTTTGAAAGATTTTTGAAATTCTATCCTTAGCTTGGATTTTAAGCCAACACTTGCAAACCTTTTTGAATGACCCTCGTAATAAATCAGCAAAACAAGATTTGAACGTCGATTATTGCCTTGTTGCCTTGGGTCAGAATTATAATTAGACATTTATGCTTCAAGCAGAGGGAAATAGAATATTTTGTATGAGTTTTGAAATATTAATAATTTATAATTAATAGAAAGATAATTTACAAGTCTAACAGTTAAACCATTTCAAAAAAATGTCCAAACGTCAAGTATTGACAATGTATAACAGGAAATACATAACGCCCCATAGCCAATAACATAACATTAAAATAAAACAAAATTAGAGATGTAGAAATGAAACTGCGCACCAAAATAAAGTAAACTGAAGTTTAGTAGAAGTCAAAACGAAAAATTGCTAAAATTAGTAATGCTGCATTGTCAAAAAAAAAAAAAAAAAAAAAAAAAAACTGTTTAGATGAAAATTTAAAGTAATGAACATAATTTAACGAACTGATGATACTAGAAAAAATATAACTATATACTAATAGGCACAAAAGGTAAAAGACAAGAAAGTGTCAGAATATGCAGTTACTTTTATTTATATCCCGCAAAACGAATAACATTTTCCCATTATTTTAGAGTATATCGTTTTAAAAAGTTACTAGAAATTACTGTAAATACTTCTTAAGACTTTAGCTCAAGAATGCGGTTTGATTATTAGGTTTATAGAAGACGATTAACAGCATCATATACAAAATTCCACACATTTAAGTGCTAACCTTTTCCACTTAAGTTAGTTATACATTTATGCATACTTTAACCAAAGGTTTTTGTAAGTTAATATTAGGATGTTCCAATAATACAGCTAGAGCTGGAGCCTTGACATACTTAGAAAAGTTACAAGGGTAGGTCCGTAAGTTTCCGGCCTCGCCGGTAAGGATTATCGTCTTCACAACAAAATTCTTATCTAGTGTTATACTTTATCTGTTAAGTGAATAAATGCAGCTGTAATATTCAATTGTTCAGATATAGTTGCACAAAGAAGGCTATGTGCAGAAGATTGTGACATGTTCAAAATGGAGTACCGAGCTGTTATTAAGTTCTTCACAAAAGAAGGACTCACTCCAAATGAAATTAAACAGCGATTGGACGGTGTATATGGGGAAGCATCCCCCTCATATTCTACGGTAAATGAATTGGTCAGACTTTTTCGAATGGGTCGAGGAAGTATTGAAGACGAAAACCGTGCGCCATTGTGAATTAGGTTAGTGCAAGATGGGTGCCTAGACTTCTTCCCTCAGTCCAAAAGCAGCAACGAGTCATCTGTTGTCAGGCATTTTTGGAGCTCTGCCGTGGCAACGAGAGAGAAGTTCTGCAAACCATTGTTACAGGAGATGAAACTATGGCCCTCTATTATGATCCCTTGCCTAAAAGAGAATCAATGGATTGGCGTAAACCTGGCGAAGCACCGCCTCTAAAGGCCAAAGTCACTCAGTCAACCAAGAAGATCATGCCCACAATCTTTTGGGGCTGTGAAGGAATACTCTTCATTGACTTCAAGGAGAGGAACACGACAGTAAATAGGGAGTACTATGCTGGTTTACTGCTTCATTAAAGAGAAAAGGCGAGGAAAGCTGAATAGTGGTTAGCGCCTTCTTCAAGACAACACGCCTGTGCACACAGCTCTTGTTGACAAGGAAGCTGTGAAGAAATGTGACTTCAAGGGGATCGACCATCCACCGTACACCCCAGATCTAGCTCCCAGCGACTATTTCCTCTTTTCGAAACTCAAGAAGG
Source organism: Metallyticus violacea (assembly GCA_030762175.1). Classification (NCBI taxonomy): domain Eukaryota; kingdom Metazoa; phylum Arthropoda; class Insecta; order Mantodea; family Metallyticidae; genus Metallyticus; species Metallyticus violacea. The sequence continues at coordinate 63,466,876 of CM060831.1, forward strand.
ACCTTCGAGAAAGGAAATTTAAGTATGACGAAGAGGTGATGGATGCTGTTTATGCCCATTTTGCAGACAATACTTCTGACTATTTGGGGGGGGGGATTGAAAAGTTAATTCAAAGATGTTAGAAGTGTATAGCAATAAAGAGTAACTACATTGAAAAGTGAAATAAAGTTTCATCTTTATCATACCTAGAAAATGGTTAAGCCGGAAACTTATGGACCTACACTCGTAAGTGTGAGAGGATTATTGATGAAAAGGACTTACAGATATTTATTTCGGGTTCAAGAGTTATCTGAAACTGATACTCTGAAAATGTGTCTAAGATATCAAGAAGAAAAGTTGGGGTTTACAGCTAATATCTGGTTAGGGAAAGTTAGAGAGTAGTTGTGTAAGAATGGTTTAGTAGTTGGTGATTTAAGAAGGGCATTTTGGAATTAAGAATAAGACTGGAACATATGGACAGGCAAATTTTATTCCCACAGTTTAGAGAGAAAAGTTCATTGACATGGTACAAAAATACAAAAAAAGAACCTGTAATTTGTAGAAAGAATGGAAGGGAAGAGCTAGCTTGGTTTAGGTTAGGTGTTTGGAAATTAAGGGGTTTGAGGAGGAATGTTGCCCCAAGGGTCATCCCTAATTGCGCGGGAAGAAAGATGGGACACATTATTTTTCCGTGCAAAGGAACGAATGGGCATGATAAGCAAGAAATGGTTGTTGAGAAATAAAGAAGTGAAAAGAATTTTTGAAGATCAAACTCAGCTATGTAAATTAAGGGCGGTAGAGATAAAATGAAGGTGGTCAGGAGATAAATAAGAAAATGCATTAAATAACTAAAATATGTATTACTATAATATTAGCCAGTGTGATCTTAGGTATCGACCATTTAGATTTGTTCTATTTTGTGATAGTATTTTGGGGCATCTATTTCAAATGTGGAATTTAATAGAGTTAAAAATAAGTGGATGTGGATAGTTAAATTTTTTCGGGAGTAAAACTCTTAAGCAGGCTTCCTGCGGAAGGAAAGTAAAGCCGTGGATTCAATGTCGTACATTTACGGCATGTAAAAGAACCTCAAGCCTGAAAAAAGAGCAAAATTTGTCAGTCGTTTCACGCCCTGAATTGAATGGGACGCTGATGACCTGAGATGTTAAAGGGCGTCCGTAAATAAACCAAATCAACCACAATGGACCTCTGCCTTCTGGAATTTCACTAGGATACTACAGATGAACCGAAGACAGAGTTTAGAACATTGATGTTATGCTGGGGAACTCTAATTATATTGTTATTATTTCATTTTGTATTTTTGCTGGAAATGAATTAAGAATAAGTATGTGTAATTTAAAATTAAAAGAAAAATGTATAATAACAAATTGTATTTGTGTATGTTACACCAAAGAATGGCCAGGGTCAAATAGGTGAAAGCCTCTTGTATTTATTTTAATCTTAGCATTTCAATAAATGTATTATTTTAACAAATATAGAAGATATCTACATTCAAATAAGATATACTCTGGTAAATACACTAAGATGAGATTTGCTCATTGAAACTACATCAATAATAAGAAACATATTCGGGTTTGTCAATATCAATTTATCAATTATTCTTTCAAGAATAACAATTAACACTTTATTTGTGTTGTTAGATATTAATAAGTGTTAAAACTTACTTTTTAAGTTTGTGTAGGAATTTTATTTTGTTTTGGTTTATTCAGTTTTTAAGCACTTAATGTCTCGAATTGGATTTGTAGCAACAGAGATAACATTAGCCTTGCTCAAGTGCTGGCCGTTTGTGCCCAAGCTTCACCTCCGGGAACAAGAGGTGAAATGAGGACGACTCAGGGGCGGTAAGACATAGGATTGACGAGGACCCTAGCATTTTTTCCAGATAGAGCATCTCAACGCTGGCGGAACCCACCTCCAAGGAGTTAAGAGTCCCTCAGAAGGGCCACTGCCATATCAGAAGTCTAGGGCACAAGCGCAAAATACAGTCATATCGCTTACAGCTCATTTCAACTCGCCTCGTACCATTGGAGCAAGATCGCTGAAAGAAAGATTCACACCAGCAATAGCCTAAGTGACAAGGGGAAACATGAAAAATCCCAAAGTGCTCAAGAGATCTGAACCCGGTACTTCCTGAAGGCACGTTACCGCCTGAGTAACTTCTCTCATTACTTTATGTCTTAAATCCGATGATCATAGATCTATAGATGATAAATTAAATCAATTAATGACTGTGCAAAAGTTTCCATTGGCTCATAAAATTCCGGACTTACTCATTATTCAGGATAAGGTAAAACTACGGAAGAAACTTTACCTAGAGGGTTGCAACCCCGTCCCTTGATAAGCAGACACTTAGAAATACGGCAGTGAAATGTTATCCCACATTTATGGCTTCCATGAACTTAACAGAGATTGGCTCATAAACTCTTTTCCTGGAGAGAAATTCCAGTGCCGTAAATTCTAACAATGAAGATAATTGCAAGCTCATATCCAAATACCCAATCAAAAATTGTGTAGATATTTCCAAAACTTGCAATAAAATTTTTAAAAAGTACTTGCTACTTGAGCTATTAGTGGGGTTAAACAAGGATGTGCACTATCACCAATATGGTTTTAATGGTTTTAGATAATTTGACGAGGAAAGCTATTACAACGAGGCCTGTTTGATAAACTGGGAAATCTGGATTTAATGGCTCAACGTTTCAAAGATAAAGAAACGATAAATTATACATAAATATTCATGAGGTAGAAAGTTGAATACATCAGTTATCTGGGATGCATAGTATCTCAAAACGGAGAAGCTGAACAAGACGCTCAAAATAAAATAAACAGAGCAAAGGGAGCTTTCCTAAAATTAAAAGCATTATGGAATTCACTAAATTCACAGAAATACAAATATTACAAATTTTAAATCAAATGTATTATTATATTCTATATGGTTGTGAAACATGGAATAAACAAAACATTGCAGACATTTGTTAACCGTTGTCTTAAATGCATATGAAAAATATGGTGACCAAAATCCATCAGCAATGCCAAATTTTGGAAGTTCAAAAATCAGACCCCAATTGATCTTGAAAACGGAAGTGACATACATTGAGAAAAGAACCTGAAAATATTACCAGCCAGGCAATAGATTGGAATCCACAGGGCGGAAGAAGAACTAGAAGACGGAAGACAGTAGTAGTAGTAGTAGTAGTAGTAGTAGTAGTAGTAGTAGTAGTAGTAGTAGTAGTAGTAGTAGTAGTAGTAGTAGTAGTAGTAGTAGTAGTAGTAGTGGTATGGTGGTAGTATAGCAGTAGTAATGAGGGTTCGATCCCACTACTTTCACATTTGTAGCATCATGCTCTAACTATCTGAGCTATCATGCCGTTACATTTGAGTGCTTTATTATCCACTGTTAACATTAACTTGTGCTTTCTCCGCTGCCGCTTGGGACTGGAACTTCATATTTCCTTGAGCTTAGGGTTATATCATTCATGCGGCACTGTTCAGTTGGGAGTGAGAAACCGATACACGAGGTCGTGTTTATTATACCCAGCATGGTCCTGATGTTGCAGTAACGCATGGCAATTTAGTTTTGTGCAGGCCTTGAAGTAGTGCAGCAAGCTTATAAGCAGGTGCAGTAGGTAAACACAAGCCTTCTAGTGGCATAAACGATTCATAAAGAATCTCCGCGTCCTGGAAGACCGGTAACTTCAAAGGCTGAAATCGCTGTGAACACAATTTGATTTTGTTGGACAAGAGGATTGTCGTATAACAATCGCAGAGATGACGAATATAATAAATAATAATAATAAATTATTATTATTATTATTATTAATAATAATATTATAAATGCTATGTATTGAAGGGGTCACTGAAAAGAAAAATAACCTAATCCAATATTACTAGGCTGGGATGGACTTTGCACAAGGATAACGCACCTTGTGACATTCACCTCTTCCCAGAAGTGAAAATTGAGTTTCTTGGTCGCCGTTTTGAAAATGACAAGGGACTGAAAAAAGTTGGCACGGCTATTCCGAACAAACTATAAAAAAGAGGGTTAAGCAAATGTTTTGAACATTGGATTAAGTGTTGGAACAGTTGTATTTCATAAGAGGGGTAATACTTCGAAAGTTAGTAGGAGTATTTGAATTAAATAAGGCCTTATGTATTAGTAATAAAATTAGTTCGGTTATTTTTTGATACACTGTCATAAAAATTGCTTGAAAACTAATTTTATGCTGCTGGAAAACTTGTTTTGTTTTATGTATGTTACAAGGAGGTGAAAAAAAAGCTGATCATAGACTTAAGTGAATTTGTTTTGCAAAAAGATATATAATTTATTTTATTTCCGTCTATTTAAAATCTAAGTTCAGTGTATAGTATTTTTATCTGATTCCTTAAACATTTAGAAGTGCATCATGATCAAAATCCTTTAATCAGTGCATGTTTTATTGTCAGATAAATTTAGGACAATGTAAGAATGAAAGTCCGAACGAGAAAGTTGAGAGATATTCTTGAAGAGCAGTAGCCTACATGGAGCGCTATTGTCTCTCGCATATGATGACAAATGGACGTTACAACGCCGCAAGACATCTGCCAACATTTCGCAGACGCACCATCAGGCATCTCTGGTACTGTGCAGCTCTGTGAATCAACCGGCTCTCGCCCACTTCGGGACCTCAGTGTCGAAGCAAACTGTCGAGTTCACAGGGTAGAAACTCAAGAGGAAGTCAGGATATAGGCGAACAGTATTTGCCAAAGTGATTTGTTTTCATGAAATGACAGACATCATTCAAAAGGAAATAAGATGAAATTAAAGTGGCGTTAAGATGAAAGGAATGATAAAAATGAAGCTTGTTGGAATGAAATTGGGAAACGGAGGAAAAAATATGTAAATGCCCCGACATGGTTCAGTCATATTTAATGCCAGTTCTTAGCCCAACTCAATGCTCCAGACAACTGAACTCTCAGGAAAGTTAGTTCATCCCTAGTTCAATTGTGCAGCTTAATGAAATAGTGTCAATTTGGAATTAGTGATTTTTGCTGTCCAAACATTCAAATCAAGTTTCAAACAGGTTAATCAACAACTCTTTCATAAAAAAGACATGAGTAACATCACCAAGCGGAAGTTTCTTGTTAATGCTGCCAATGCCAGATGAAGGATTAAAAATAAACAGAAAACACAAGTTATAAATGCTTGTTTACGTTCCACTGTGACTGAAAGGCATGGGCTCTTCTCACTGAACATTTGGCCTAACAACGGCCTTCCGCATGGACACAAAAAGAGAGCTGAAGACTAACCATGTGAGATTGTTATTCCAGGAACGCCCATCCACATTGTCGTGTGCATCCGAAATATGTTCGCTGTGACCTAACCGCTTGGATATTTAACGATAGCATTTTTGGCTTGATGAGGTCAAGGAATTTAGCGACGGGCACGAAAACGTAATAAAGTTAGTTGGATTGCACAGACGTCCTGCGACACAAAGCAGCAACTCTGGCGCACAGGACTACTCCGTGAGGATTAGCGGAATTACAGGCATTCTTTATACAGCGACGTTCGCTTGTAAGGGTGGCCACAAACATGGACGGGAAAATTCATACGAAATGAGCACAGTAAAACTTTAAAGAGCATCTCTTTTCTTATTAGATCTCTGGCTCTCGAGTTTATATTTGTGCCCATTTTGAGGGCAGGGTTTTGTGCCAAATGCTGCTTGCTTCTCTCAGCAACTATGGCTATACTTTCTAAACTGTCTTAAAGCAGTAACATTTGTGGTAAATTTCTTTAATATTTTTTAATTTTTCCAAAGTAAATTTCTACAAAATTAAAATCTATATTGCTAATCAAACAATGTATAAAATAATACAACATTTATTACTGTCTGAACGAGTAACTATAATTAATACATCTAAAAACATTTATTATATTCAAGTCACTTTAATTTTAGAGATGCTTAGTTAATACAATTTCTAATTAATAAAAAAATTCTTTGCACATTTTTTCCTATCTGCAATAGCTAATTCTCCATTTCCATATTATTTAAATTTGTGGTCTATAATTTTGATAGCTCCGAACTTTGGTATTCCGGATAGTTGCTTCTAAAGAGCATTTGGCTTCTGTATGTGGCAGATAGAACTTGTGGTGCCGTAGTGCTGACTTAACTACATGCAATGACATATACAAGTCTCCAATGGTTGACGAGATTAAAGGATTTCCTCGTATTACTTCTATTCTATTCTACCCATACTTTTCTGTATATTTGTATGCTTTCTATAGAATGACAGTTAGTAGAAGAATAGCGACATGTAAATGTATAACATTATCAAAATATTTTATAAAGCTTGACAGCAAATTTGTTATAATACTTGCGGTTGTATTTTCTGTTGGAGGTCGTACTAATTCCCCCCCCCCCCCATTTTGTGATTTTCCTTTCAGGAGTTGTGTAACTGTATACATTTTTTTCTTTAGAAACAATACATAGTAAGGAAAACACTTGAGTTGCAAGAAACAAAATCGCATAAAAATTACTTACCTCTAAATTTAATGGTGATATTAGTTTTTTTAATGTAAAACGCCGCAGTTACTCACTATAGGGCTCCGCTTAGTCTTCTTTCGCTCGTCTTCTGTTACATGAGTAGAGATTGTGCATGTACTTATAGTGCTTGTCTTCAAATACCATTAATAGTCAATTACGGCGTTTTACAGAAAAATTAATATTAAATTCAGAGTTAAGTAAATTATTTATAACTGAATTTTAGTTTTTCGAACCCAAGGGTTTCCTCACTATACCATGCCGTTCTTAAATCAAGGCCAATGATCTTATCATCTTATGAAATATATTTATATAATTGAGGCAAAATGAGTTGCATGCTGCCTAAGTGTGCATACTATCAATTGGAAAAAGGGGGAGAGAGAGTCGTAGCCCATAAGGTTAGTTTTATATGTTGAAAGTACAAAATATTACTCTACTTAATACTGATAATTATAGGCACTAACCTTTGCTGTAAGAGATATTGAAAATGATGCTCCTCAACGGCAACACGTTGCTAGCACCTTCAAATTCCTATATTTCATCTGATCTTTCTTTCCCTAAGAAAATGGCTGTTGGGAACACGTTTCCTAAAAAGTTGGGAAACAGCTTCTTTAACTGGAGCACTATTGTCAAGATGTTGTTCTTACGAATCGCCTTTTCACTTTTCTACAAGAATCAGTTTAAACATGTGTATCGTACATGAAAACCGGTTCATAAAGATAATAATTATGTAGTGGCATAACTAGCAAGGAATATTACCATATAGCGAATTCACGACCACTCGCTGGCAAAGTTTCCCTCAATCTAACTACAAGCTGCTACCTGCACCTGCATTATAACATTTTCATCATTGAGAAAAAAAGGTAATAAAAGTATATGGCAACGAAAATGGCACTTTGTTTATGAAATAGGGCTCTATTGATGATCTTTGAAAAACAAATTAATTAATAGCGGTAGAACTGTGTGTATTTTACATCGGATATTACTAACTTAGCAAATGCCATGAAATGAAGTGACACGCACATTTGGTGCTCAACGCACTGTGAACCCATAAACAATGCGGCTTAAATTTGGCATACCATCAGAGCACTGTTCTGAGTGATGTCCTTGGTATCACACGCACACAATTGGAAATGTAACGGACATTCAACAAATCGATGCTAATATCTGTAGAAATACCACACTTTTTTTCGTGGCTTAATATATGATGTGTGATACTTCCCTTATGCATGGGAAATATGTCGAATGCACTTTGAAGAATACGCCATAAAATGTTGTTTTTCATCTACGTGATGTTATGTTTTTTAACCTGCTTGCGCACACTGCATTGATTACTAGACAGTTTTATTTGTTCACTCTCTACATAGTCTCTAGTTTTCAATTACTAGTAGACTGCCGTCAAATTTACACAATTTGTTGATTAGGTTTCGATATATGGGTATTTTGATGAAGTTTGCTATCACCAGTAATTTCATAATCTAAAAGTGATATCCATTATAGTTTCATCTAATGAAAGATACTTTCCTGTTTACGCGCCAAACAAGGCACGGTGAACCTGCCACTATCGCAAAGTTGTACGTCACAGATTTTTTCATTTACTGCTTAAAAGGTTTCAGTACCTGCCAAACTTTTTTTTTTTAGTTTTATGGAACGAAGCAGGCATTGTGTTAATTCTAAGTATTGAAGTAGTAACCAACATGTAAAACATGCCCTTTATTATAGCTGTGTCATGATGATTTTAATAGCAGGTGGTGTGATGTCATTAAGTAAGATCATTTTGTACATCAAGACTCCCTTGCTGAAAAGAGGTGGACAGAGGTATATAAATGTTGAAAGCTTAAAGCCGTGAAGGATTTGACATTTGTGATGATTTTTTTTAAAAAGCTAGGGATATTATTTTGTTAATAACACGTCAATGCATCAAGAGAGTTTTAGTATGTATGTCCTATTAGCAATCAACCTCCCGATGTATTTTATCCTTGCGCCTGAATGGTCATATTAAACAGATAAAATAAAAGAAACGATAAGCAATATAGCTTTCATTTCATGAAAGAAATTGAAGTGAGCAATACTATAGTTTATAGAGAACACAACAATGATTGGTAATTTCAATATTTGTTTCTTTAGTTATGCTACGATAATTATACAGGGTGTTTCCGAGCTGATGATACTTTCATGGATTATGGATAATAGTAAATACATTAATTTGAGATCAGGAGTCGAAACGACGGAGTCAAAAAGTTATAAGCGAAATTCGTTATGTGTATATGTCAAAATTTTACAGGGTGCTACACTCACAACAAGTGTTCAAAATGGCGTCCCCAACTTCGATACAGACAAGTCATCGTTCTGTTGTACCAGTTGGAACAGCTCCGGTGTCGTGCGAACAGTCACAGGCAGCGAGAACTCTGGTCAGGAGATCCTCTTCAGTCTCGACTGGTGTCTCGCACACAGGGTGTTTCACATAACCCCACAGATCAGGCGAGCGAGCTGGCCACGAAACAGGACATCAGCAGGAAGGGTGTAGTTGCTGTTTCCGTATTACTTTCCACACAGTACCATTTCACTTGAAACTGATCTTCCATGGCAGTAGTCCACACACTGCGTCGTTCTTCTCCTTGATCGTTGTATTGTGTTACTTGCCCTGTTTCCCTTAACATCGGAACAGTCGTGGAAACATGGTGTGAGTCAAATGTCTTCTACAAGAGTACTTGGCCCAATACTGTTCCCATTGACTTGTCCGAAAACCGCAACCATATACTCTACTTAACTAGGCTGATCGGCTGTACACTTCAATCGCCAAACACAGACGTTCACATCTGGACTAACCATGTCCGATACACATCACCATATCTGCATTGCAGTAGTGGAGTTTCCTGTCCTCACCCCTCTTGATACACGTCTACATGTTGGTCGGGCTAGCAAGTGCATGTAAAGACATCAATGTATTACTTCGTACAAACATGTTACATAGTATCCCACAACAATGTTGGTTTATAATTTTGACCAGGAAATTGATACATTTGCTCTTCTCCATCGTCCCTGAAAGTTTTTATCATTTCGGAAACACTCTGTATATGTGAAATAGTTGACACTATGTGTATAGGTCTTTGTCCTTGGCGTCTGTTGAGGCGAACCAAGGTGTTATGTATTATGATTTTTATTTTATATTTATTTTTTCCTGAAATTCAATATTTTTACTTCGTGTAAATATTAATTTTTTTTTTTTTTTTTTTTTTTGTATATTCTACAAATCTAATTAAGTAAGAAAAAATTCGACCTATGAATGCTCTCTCTCATTATGAAAGAAATATTTTTTATTTTTGCACACAAGTCTGCTGGGGCAGCGGAAATGTACGGCGCTAATGCTCAGTAGGTAAATCCGTGATAAAACTGTTTGATAAGTAAAATAATATTACAGACCAGAGATAGGGGAAGTGCTGCTGAACAATAGGCGTACCTATCTTAAATGTAATAAAATAAAGAGTTGGTACGGAAGCTTTATCCATTTTGTTATCCCAGAGGACACATTACCCTCACAGCCGTTGGGGCTGACCTTAAACGTTTGCTCTGCTCAGTCCACACACATACACAGGGCTGCACTTGCTCTAATTCTCTTTCGTTCCAGGGGAAAAACAAATGTGTCTGGATCGTGGAGCAAAATGTATCAAATTCGCCCCCCCCCAAAAAAAAAAACGGTTATCAGATTTACCCCAAAATATTGGAGCTAAATTTTAGTGCCGTTAGTTCCCAGAACGTACTATAAACCTGGTGCAGAATCGATCACAACGTTAGCATATTGTTTTACCATAAATCAACAACTAAAATAAACATGTAATAAAATTTCTGTGCTCTCAAGGGAGCACCATTTAAATTTACAAGTGACCAAACAGAACAATTAATTAACTAGATAGTCAGATGTTACTGGTAAAGTATAATTGTTCATTCTAAAAGCTCTAAAACAAATAAAGTTATTCTAACGTAATGGATATGGTTTTAGAACCACTCACTTAAACCCGGTCTTAAAAAATTGCATAAAATGGTTTGCATTGACAGAATTGTGAAAAAAAAAAAAAAACTTGTGTAGCCTATGACCACATAGTACACTAATTGCATATTGCCAACTTTTCAAACATACAGGCCTTCGCTTGTGAACTTGGCCGGCAGCCGACGACAATCATAGCGACTCGCGAGTGAGCCGATTGCCGAAGACATTTGATTGGAATCACCGCTTTTGAGCTTCTCCCTTTAAGTTATATTTTTACAACAAAAAATTATAATTAATATTACAGTAGGTATGTGCTTTTTCGCAGACGCAACGTACGCTGTTTTTACATCATGCGAGGTAGTTTTGTGTATAAACTAGGATTTCTCTGTGCTCCAACATTTGTTGCTCTGCTACGCAAAAAAAAAAAAAAAAAGTTAATTTAAATGAAACCATGCCTCGTCAGTGAAGCATATGATGCTTATATCCATCCTTAACACTCCGCAAAAATTAATCCCTGGAGTTTAACGGTGCCCAGCTTTGATTGGCTGCAGTTGCTGGATTTGCACTTCACGTGGCTTCAATTTTAACAGTTTCGTAGCTTTCCAGGCTGTGATTTGTAAAACTTATTTATTTATTTTATATCTGCTGATGACATATGAACAGTGTGTACAAACATAATTGCAGAAACCTAGTTTGGTTTGTTGCGATACTCATTATTAAAGCCCGGATGTTTGGCATTAAAAAAATAGCACAGGGCAGACAGAGAGTCACATAAGCATTAATATTTTTAACAGAAATATTATTTATGAAGAAAAATCACAAAAATACTAGACTCCCCTATTAATTATGTTTATCATTTGTGACACATAACTACAAGGTTTCTTCAAATTATAAACATTAACATTGTGTCAAAAATTGTATTTTTATAATATAAGAATAAATGTTCAACATCCACTGAGGAAATTGGAGCATACTTGAAACAAGCAATGGTCAACGAATTCATGTTCACAGAATCTACATCTACATTTTCAACATTTGCCTATACTTTTTATTGGTTTTAATTGTGGATTTCCAGACATTATCCTGATATTGAATTTATTTTTCACTTTGTTACTTTTTTTTTTTTTTGGTTTATTTAACATCTCAGGTCATCAGCGTCTCATTCTATTCAGGGCGTGAACGACATGGGACCCACGGCTTTACTTCCCTTCAGAAGGAAGGCATACTTAGGATTTTTATGCCCGAAAAATCCATTGATCCTGGCCGAGATCGAACCCACGATCTTGGGTTTAGGAGAAACAACAGACGCGATTATAGCAGAAAACATGAGGGATGAATGTGATAATACTGCAATAAATGTAAGTTGTAATAGTTTTGCAGTTATTCCATGTATTTTAATTAAATAGCGGGTATAAACATTAGCTATAAAGCGGCAATTTATCGTTTTTCCTTGCTAATTTTGTTACACGCAGGTTAAAGCATTTAATGTACATTTATAAGGAAAATTGAAAGCTCTGGATAATAAATTTGTAGATACATGTGTTGATATTTGTAATTATTACAAAATATTCAAATTGCTCTTCTGAAAACGTTATATTCTTGATATACAGTATTGAACTGAGCCGTCGATATATTCGGAATTGTTAAAATACGGTACGCTATTTTTCCTTCGGCGATTTCTTTAAGCTTCTCACCAAAATTTGAAACATAGAAGATGTCGAAAATTAGTGAAAATCCACTGTACTCTCAATTCACTTGAAAAGTGACAGCAAAGACTGAGACAAATATAAAGGCATAAATTCATTTATAAATACACTCTAATCTTATTAAGCATAAACTTGGAGAGCAGAACTGTTTTCGAAAAAGAAGATAGTGTTGTGATGGTTATTTCATATCAAAACGTTGATTGGAAAAACAAGTGAAATTTTATATAGCCTACAATGATTTCTAATAGGCATTTGATACAGTAAATAGGGTTAACTTATCTATTTAAAGATTCTAGCGATAGATATAACCTCTCATCAAACCGTTTGCACTTTTTAAAATATATACAAATCCATCAAATTGATATTGTCAGCCAATATTAGTGTTAGACAACATTTGACTTACCACCTATAAAATGCACTCATAGTGAATGAAAACAACTCACGGTGTTACACATGTTTTCCTTTCCCTTATTGCCATCAAGAGCCGCGGTTTTCTGTATTTTTCTTGACCTGTTCGAATTCAGTTCCGCTTAACCCTTATAGATGTCAAAGGGATATGGGGATCACTTGGACCTCTTTTTATTTAGGTATAACTAAAGTCCCTCCGGTAGGACTTGCGGTAGTTATATTAAAAACTGTTAACCTCGGCTACCTACCTATCTATATCCCTTAAGTGATTCTTCACTTTCCTCCATGCATTCTTTCTATTCTCATCCGCTATCCAAATGGGGACCCGTTCTACTGTTTCCAGTCATTTTCTAATTTTGATGATCTTGTCATCTTCCCTCCAAACCTATCCCTATAGTAGCACAACGACATAAATAAAATTGGTTTACATGAATAATTTGCAGTCAAAATTTTACATTCTATGATATCGCCGCATTTCAGCAATCGCTGGGCCACTATTCAGCCCCAAAATTTATTTGAATCTAGGTTAACTGTTTTTATCATACCCCAAATTTCTGTCCTATATGTCATGGTAGGTCAGATTAGTATCTCAGACTATTTTTATCAACTCTATAGACATATTTGAGATTCTGCTAATAACCGCGGAGTTTCCATTGCTTTCATTCCCGCTTTGTCATATTAACAAGGTTTGTCCACTTCCATCTATCGTAAAAGTAATGCCCAAGTATACCAAATTCTTAATGTTGTCTAGCCTACTAAAACGCTGTTATGTGTTGTTGTAAAGCAATGTGCTATTATTTGCTTTTTATTCATTCTATACGATACGTATTAACGTATCAGCTGCAAGAACTTCTGGCCTCTTCTCAAACCAAGTCTTTCAACGAGAGGCAGCTCTAGACGACTCATAAACCACGTGTGAGAGCATTGACATCAATTGTTCCGAGAGTGCAAACCTTAAGCCTTTAATGATGCTGATTGCAGTGAAGAGTTCGGTTGAATTTAATATTCATTAATCATCATATGTTAGCATTTTATTGATGCCCTGCACTCGATCTACAAAGGTCAACTACCCATATGACAATGTGTAGGCATGCTTAACAATACACAAAGTGCACAATGTACTGTTTCTACAAAGCATCGAGCTGTTAGTAGTGTGTTACTTTATAAGAATACCAACTTCTGCTGTGAGATTATAAAGAGTACGCCATAAGTCAATTAATCGCTCCACATTGTTATCTCATTGTTGCAGCTGGAGTAATTTATTTAAAGAGCAGTGACAGGACTGGAAACAATGTTGGAGCCTTGGCTTCAGTCATTGTTAGTAATGTGACAGACAACAATATAGGGCGCGTTTGTTTTACAGAAGCGTTGGCACCAATATCCAAACTGTAAAGATGCAAAGAAGCTTTCGATATACACTTTGTAGATGCTCAACTGCCATGCAGACAAGTTACGATGGTAGGTTCATAAATTTCCGACCTAACCATTTTCTAGTTATGATAAAGACAAAAACTATATTTCACATTTCAATATAGTTACCCTTTATTGCAATACACTTCTCACATCTTTGAATTATCATTTCAATCCCCCCTGCAAAATAGTCAGAAGTCTTGTCTGCATAATGGGCATAAACAGCACCCATCATTTCTTCGTCGCACTAAATTTCCTTTTTCGAAGGTCCTTCCTCAGTAGGGTGAATGATCGATCTCCTTGAAGCCACATTTCCTTTGCAGCAAGAACGTGCAGAAGGCGCATACCACCACTCAGCTTTCCTCTCCTTTTCTCTTTGATAGAAGCATGTAGTTTGTGCAGTAGGCCAGCATAGTATTCCCCATTTATTATGGTGTTCCTCTCTTTGAAGTAAATGAAGAGTATTCCTTCACAGTCCCAAAAAATTGTGGCTATGATCTTCTTGGTTGACTGAGTGACCTTGGCCTTTAGAGGCGGTACTTCGTCAGGTTTACTCCACTCCACTGATTCTCTTTTGGACAAGGGATCTTATTAGGGGACCATAGTTTCATCTCCTGCAGTAATTGTTGGCAGAACTTCTCTCTCGTTGCCAAGGCAGAGCAGCAAAATGCCTAAAAACAGATAACTCGCTGCTGCTTTTGGACTGAGGAAAGAAGTGTAGGCACTCATCTTGCACTAACCTTATTCATGTTTATATGTTCATGAATAATTCGAAGGACTGTTGTTTTAGAAAGGCCCAACCTTGCTACATTTATGTAACTTTAAGCCGCCGGTCTTGCACAATGTCTTCTTCCACAAGAGCGATGTTTCCAGAGTGAGCACCTTCAAGGGCTGACCTGCACGCTCTTCGTCTTAAATGCTTTCTCGACCCATTCGTAAAAGCTTGGCTTATTCTTTTACGGCAGAATACGAGGAGGATGCTTCCCCATATACACCGTCCAATCGGTATTTAATTTCATTTGGAGTAAGTGCTTCTTTTGCGAAGAACTTAATAACAGCTCGATACTCCATTTTGAGCCTATTACAGTCTTCTACACCTAGCCTTTTTTATGCAACTACCTATATCTAAACAAAGGAACACGGTGGAGCAAAAGTCATAGCTGCAATTATTTACTTAACTGATAAGGCTTTTTTGATGGCGATAATCCTTATCGGTGAGGCCGGAAACTTATGGACCTACCTCGTATCTATAAGATAAATAAAGAGGTTCGAACTAAGAGACTCTGTAGCCTTCCAGGCAGTGGATGCCCAAAATCAGTAAGCATTCAGTCAGAAAAAAAAAATCGGCCAGAAAAGCTTCTAAGAAACTGAATATTTCTGACAGATGTCTAAGGAGAATGTTAAAAACGCCACATCTGCTTCCTTTTAGGTCCATTTAATTAAAGTTAATAGAAAATATGATGCTAACATAATAGTTAAATTATTAGTGAATCGATTATACATTTATAGTAAAACTCTACGTTTATTATTGTTTATGTATAATTTTTCACGCCTTAAACGGGGATTGTCCGACCGAAAACTTCAATTCTGTGAGCGATATCTGATTCAAAGTAAAAGTGATCCTAAACAAGATTAACGTAAACAAGGTTTGCGGAAATCCGCGGTTTGTAAGTGAAGTTAGGTCAGGGCTGGTACGTAGGGATAGTTTTTAAATGTAATCGTGATGCAATTAAGTATCTTGGAATGTTAAGTGAAGTTATGCTAGAATCAGACACAACCCTATATCTGAAGCAGTAAAGAGTAACCTTATTTGGCAACAAGACTGTGCTCCCCCACACTATGAATTTAACGTTCGTACATTTTTGAATGAGTATTTTGAAGACTGAATGGGAAAGTATGGTACTTTCGATTGCTTGCAGAAATTTCCAAATCTCACGCCATATGATTTTTCAATGTGAAGGAGAGATATAAAAGACACACCTACAACCTTTTTGATTAGTCACTTTTGCTGAATTTATGTGAAATTATAATTTTTAGAATATTTTGTAAATTTTTAAAACATGCTACTCTTGATATGAGTTTACGCAAATCTTTGCTGTTCTCTGACTTTTGTAACTGTAGCTGGAATGGCCAGTAATTAAATTTACGCCACTTTTATCTAAAGCACCCTTCAGAATGACTGGGAATCTTTAACCTCGTGTGTATGTATAGGGAAGCAAGCGTCAATACCTACATATGCTTGAAGGGCATTAATAAACCAGAGGCTTCAGCTGCCAGTTGGAAATGTGCGAGAGAGTGCTGAAATTGCAATGTCAATGTGTCAATTCGAAAATCAGTGTTTTGCGAACCGAGGCTAACTGGATCGCCCTGTGTTCAAGACTAAAGTAAAACTTGAGCAGATTAGAGGCTATAAAATATAATTGATAATACTAACCGTTTGGATATTTGTTTTATCTGAACCCCAGGGAAAAAGAAATTTAAGATTTCTAGAAGTAAAAAATTGTATTTTCTATTCTGAAACAAAATCATACTTTCAACTATTCTTTCTGATTTCAAAGTTATCCTATAAATATATTTTATGTTTAAGAAATGTTTCATAATAAAATAAACACTAACATTTGCATTTTTGTTACTGTATATATATGTATATATTTTTCCCAAATACTATTATTTTAAGGTTATTAAATGTTTTATACGTTATTAGTAAACAAATGAAACAATTATTGTATTATAAATATAGGTCATTGTGAAAAACTGTTTAATAATTATTTAATTTTTTTCAGTATTCTGGTGAAAATTAAGAACATATGCTTGCACTAACTTTATCAAGATTAGCACAAAGAAGATATTTCTATCGATAATATTTTTTCAAGTGTACCTAATGTTTAACATTCAAACACATTCAAAATGTGAAAAATATACTTAACTTTTTTGTTATACTGTAAATATTTTTGTTGTATATTCATCACATTTTGCATCTTTTCCATCTCCTATTTTCCCTTCTTTTGAGCTCATTTCACCTTATGCTTCTTTCTTTAGTCCTTTTGAGATCGTTTCTCAATTTCTTTTATTAAAAGTCTACATATATAAAAAATAAAACTAGAAAATATTATCCAATCTCTACTAAGTGTCTTTATCATTTTCTTCTCCTAAGATATAGTCGTGTGAATGCTATACAAATTTTTTTGATCATGTGCCAATTTTAACCGCTACGGGTGGCCGAGGTCATTAAGGCGTGGAATCGTGAGCGGGAGGTCTGGGGTTGGAATCCCACCAGGACCGCCCTCCCTGACCGAGGTTATTTATAGGTTTCCCTCAGTCCTTATAAATGGGCAAATGCCGGGAATGTAACCTAAAACTTAGGCCTGGAACGTTTCCTTCCTTAAAAATACTGCTTTCCCAATTTATCATTTCATTTCTATATCACGAGTGTCCATTGCCTGTGGTGCCTCAGTAGTAAAACCGGGCGTTAAATACCATTAAAAATCGTGCCAATTATGCACAATTTATTCCTTGATACAGCAAGCTCGGTGCTAAAAAAATGAACATATTAATAATGAATTAAAGAGTTTGTCAGTATGTGTGTGTGTGTGTGTGTCTGTGTGTGTGTGAGAAGAAGAGACAACAATTGAACTTTATTTTCTGTTCCTGCAGAAACTGATATGTTTATTAGTTTTACATTTTTTCTCCATTATATCTGTTTTGGTTTACATACTGTAATGATATTATCTAGGTATGTTGTATAATTGTACAAATATTTGTTATTTCGTGTGCTATTCATTACCTGAAAGCAATGCTTTGTTGACTGTACATATATAACAATAGGTTGAGTTGTCTTTGTTTGCAGTGAACTTCACAAAAAGCAAAGAAATTATGATTAACGTGTATTCGTTGTGATTTAATTCATTTCGTGACTTACGGATTAGAGGCTTGAGTATTTAAAATTATAAGGAATTAATAAGAAAGAGTAACATGGAGAAGAACTGATGATAAACTTGAGATTCATTTTCATTGCGCACTTAATTTATTAATTAATGGTACCCATAACGTTCTGTATGTCACAAATAAGGCTGCAAAGGCTATAAACTTAGCTACACCATTAATGGCAAATGATCTAAGCACAATAGTACATTTTTAGAAAATAATGCATGAGTTAGATAAGTAAATCACTGCCTAGCACTCTCTAATCCTAATCAAGAACCAAGTGTATTAAATCAGGAAATTCGGATCATGGGAAACAAAACTTTGAAGAAGTATTTTAAATTAATTGTACTTACATAAAACGCCCATTTGTTTATAAATAAAAAAGCGTGCATATTAATTCCACTTAGGAGTTTCAAGATCAGCTTATTTTCAAAACCCCTGCACAGTGTGAGCCGTAACTGTTGGTTAAATTTATCCTGACCACTAAAGTGACAAAAATAAATAAATAAAATAATAAAATAAAATAAACTGATATTTACAAACTGAACTATTTTAAAAGCTTTGGAACACATAAGTATTTAGCATAATCTCGAATAAGGAAGCGACCTAATTGAAAGTAGACAGCGAGCTATGTTAGAGAGTAAGCAGAATCTTCTACATGACATTTACAGACTTATTTACATTAACAGTGAGTGGCTACCAGTTACATCTGCAAACATGTTTTATTTAATAGCTTGTAGCGTGCAACTAACTTAGCTCCATTTCTAAACCTAGATTTCTTAACTTATTTTCCACAAACTTACAATATTTATAATGCATATACATGGAACATACATATACAGAGGGTGCCAAAATGTATACACACTTCAAGTAAAGAAAAAACTGTGTTAACATAACAAAACTAAATACAACACAAACAGAAAATAATGAGCACTAATCATCTTAGTCTTTTACAGCTACTTATGCAAAATTCTTCGGATGAAAACTTTCAAATTTTCTGTTTTAATAATACGACGTACGCTGGTTCCGCTAATCCAGTCTCACGTGCACATTGCTTTGTAGATTTCTGCTGTGAGTGTGCTCAAAACGTTCCAAACCATAGCCGAGGACGCGGGGCTTGTTGCTGTGCGAGGTCTCCCATATCTGCCTTTGTGAACATCGCAAGCCTTGAGTTTCAAATTTGTCTCGAATGTGTACAGTTGTAACTCGCGTTGGCGGTTCTGTTCTGTACATACGTCTCCATTGCCTTTGAACTTCAGCAACATTCTCGGTTTTCCAATACCACTTCAAAATTGTTTTCCGCTATTCAAACAATAATCTTGGCTCTATTTTGTTGTAGCAATGGCATAACGTAACGTGAGTCACATCTGTTTACAGAAAATCATACGATAATATTTACTTTATGTTTTCATTGTCGATTTACAATAATCTTGGGATCATTTGTTCATTGTTCATTTACCTGTCTCATAGCAACGCTATCTTAATGTATGTGAGTCATATCTTTTACAGAACATCATACTATACATTACTGTTGTTTTTTTATCCAACTTTGAAATATATTAAATAGATATCTACTGTGAAAGTGTGTACACATGTTTTGGCATCTTCGGTATTTGTAAATGATGTATAAAACCTACAAATTCACGATCAACCTTTCTATTTCTTTTCACTGATTTTCAACAAGCACCTATGCCAAGACTACCTTACATTTGTGAAGTAAAATACGCTTCTGTGAATGATTTGGCTTCACGCTGAAAACAGTATGACTAATGACAAAAAATGTGGTTTTGCTTTTAAAATCGAATTGCTCATTTATCTTACTATGCTTAAGATAGCTTTGATCCCAGGTGTATTGAATTTAGTCTGTAAGCCAGCACATGAGGTTGCATCAAAACTTTTTCTATTATAAATCCACCATTATCTTTATTTCATTTTTAACATATTTCAACAGAAATTTTACACCCTTTGCATCAAAATTTCTTGTTAATTTCAGACCATTAATATCCTCTACCTTGAAAATACCAATTTTTCGAAAAGAGGGAGAGAGAGATGGGCAATCGCATGAATTTGTTTTTTCTTAGGATCAATACACTTTGGAAAATATAGATTTAGAAGTTACTATTACATCAATTTCGTAATAAAGGGATCCATTGCCAAATAAATGTTACAGGTTGAAACCAGAGCTATTTTTAAAGCCTATCATTAAGTGTTTCAGTGATAACGCTTTAACAACAGAAATTCGTTTAAATTATTCCAATGCGAATATTTTCCCATACTTTGTTCACTGTTACATTGATATTTTTTAGTATTTTTTCCCAAAGGTTCAATTGGATTACAAACTCCCAAATAAACACAATTGTTCAAACTGTTATTTGTACTCTAAATCTGAATATTTACCTATATTAGGTATTATTCATAAATTTCTAACCCGTTCTTCTCTCTCACCCTCATAAATAATAACCAGTAGTTTGAGAAGGTATGATTTTATTTTATAGGTTTTTAATATGAGCCTTATATTGCTTTAAGATGTCAAACTCCATAGTAAATTTATGTGAACTTTTAACTATTGATAACGTCAGATTTTAAAATGTTTATTTAGTTGTATCCCTTTTAGAGCAGCACTAAGAGTACATCTTATAGATAGAAAACGTTTAGAAATTATTTAAAAAAAAAACTGTAATATCATTGCGACCAACCACAATTTCGGATGTAAAAACACACGCTTAGATATAGCTTTAAAATTAAATTTGAGCCCCTTACTAATATCAAAGAGAATGTATAAATTACATTCAATTCCCTTGCTGATTTTATAAAATTAAAAGGGTTGTAAACCATACTTTTTGGTTAAAATGACATCCTTTAGACAAAGACCATAGACTTTAGTAAATTGACAGTTAATATGGATGTTTATAATGCTCATAAACCTCAACGATGTCCACAACGTGTTGAATAACGACATTTCAAATCTTTTACGAACCCCTTAGAACTTATTCTGCTTTCAGAGACATTTTATATGACGTCTTGAGCAATAGTAAGTTTCAGAGGCGATTTTTCCTGACACTTGATGTCAAGATATGTCGAGTGAGTTTGTTCCTCTCTCTCATCCCATAGGAACATTTCAACGACAGCCGACCCCAATAAGTTTTTGCTGAGACTAGAGAAATATGCTGAAGAAACGCGGTTTCACATTTATGTACTTATACCAGTACAACTCTCATAGCTAGATAATATTAAACGAACAGAAAGAGTATGTTTCGAGATTCAGTATTCAAGGATATTTTAAGTATAATATGAATAAAATTGATTGTAAATGTAGAAGGGTATACAATCTTATTAACACAAAATTCCCTTAGTAAAACTCTATTAAACTGTCAATAAATTATACACATTCTTCTAATGTTAATATAATTATTAAATATTACTTTTTATATAAATGCTTTTAAAACAAAATAAAATCAAGTGTCTATTATTAACTTTTAAATAAAAATTATTGTTAGGTATCTTTATTAGAATTTTGAAACAAGAACGTAACAAAAAGTAGGTGATGACCCTTTGAAAATTTAAAAACACATCTAGTTTTTCAATAAAGGCCTAACTAGTTTTCATATATCAAATACTCAAGTGTAGATATAAAAGTAGTCTGTTTTATTACTGTTTAATTTAAATGTAGGGAAAAAGTGTCACCATCCTATATATATATATATACACAAAGACAGTACATACACCCTCTTTACTAAAAGAATCAGTTTATGTCCGAAAAGCATCGAAAATTCGAGTCAAAATCTACTCAGTCAATGATATAACGCACAGTCATCAATTTGTGTCCCCCAACACCTTACCCAGCTACCAGCCTATTGAAACCTCATTTGTCTCACTTTCATCAGAAGTTTATCTAATCTCTCTTCTCTTTCCTTTCCTACCAGCAAAGACCAGCTTGACTATCTCCCTCTGTTCGATCCTGTAGGAGTGTGATATATACTTCTCCCTCCATTCTTCCGTACCTTTACCTTAAGCCAGAATATGTGTCCATGATTCCCCCTTCTCACAGATTGAGACAAATTATTCGCTCATATTCGCCAGCGATCTTAATCATTCGTCATGCCCCTAGTCAAACAACCACTGTCTAGTGAGTGTAGTCCCTGCTTTGATGTACTGCTCCATTCCGATTTTAACCCCGAGGACAATTCCAGCGAAATCATCTCTCTCCATTGTGCAATTATCTGCTGCATATCCATATCCCTCAATCAGTTCTTAATCTTCCCCCATTCGCTCTTTCTATTCCCTGGCTCGCCATCCAAATGGAGTCCATCTCTATTGTTTCTAGTCTCTTTCTTAATTTCGATCCCATATCTTGTTCCCTTCCATCCTCATTTCATGGTAGCACAACGCCCTAATTAAAATTGATTTTCATGAACAATTCGTAGCCATACTTCATTACTCTGATTTTACACTCTATGGTTTCACTGTACGCCCTAAATTTTCTCTTAATTCGGAAGTTCGCTGTGCCTCTCCCCAGCCCCAAAATTACTTTCGGAAAACATATTTTCACTGAATCTAGATTTGCAAATTGCCCAGTAAATACTACAATGTATTTTTTTTATTTTAGCATTATATTTACAAGTAGCCTAGCTTCAACTTAAATGTTAGAAGGCTAGAAGCGAATTTTCAAGCTCTTGATAGCAATAACAGAGAGACAGGTAGCGAATCCGGTCTAGTAAACCGTGCCTGCTTAGTCTCCCTATATGATGGTAACTAGCCGATTATTCCGAATGTGTAAATGCTTCTCTTATAGAACCTTTAGTTAAGTTAATATTTTGCTAATGCAGAGGAAATAGAAGACGCTTGCGTTTACTGCAGTTTTGCATAAGGTAAATTAAAACATGTAAAATCGCCATATAGCTTAAAAAAAAAGCCAATATTAACCTGCTTGGTGGGCATAACACAACATTAATCTTCACAAGAATAAAAACGCACATTTGGAATGAGCGTTAAGAACATTGCACATATCTCTTACCGCCTCCGTCCCCATATATCTTCTTGCCCTATTCGATAATCTTTCCATTATTTTTACATTTCACGCATGTCTCCCGTCTTCCACCCTCTTCAATTCATACCCTTCCCCCTCTTTACTTATTCGTTATTGATGCTTCCTTCCTCTTACGTTTTCATTATTCTAAATTTCCTATTATCATTTTTCTTCGTTCATCCCTTTCCGATAATCTTCCTTCAAATGGCGCATTTTTTTTTCTTTCTTTTCTTGTAATGCACGCCCACCAAGATGGAATTGGCCCCTCAGAATGTGGCAACTAAACTGAGCTGCGGTTATTTTCATTTCAAATAAAAAATAATCATTTTAAAAAGATGTCAAAGTAAGTAAAGTTAACTCAGAAAATTATTGGTTTACTTTTTGCTAAACATGAGTTAGAGATGGTTGTTCTTGAACGAACAACCTCGTCCTTTTTCCTAATGTAGATATACAAAGTGCGGAAAAACAACGTGCAGAAAATTGTAGAGTAGAAAGGCAGTAAATATTTTGAGGTTAGGAATCTGGGAACGCAGATGCAGTATAATAATAGCAGAGCTGCATGATCCTAACTGAAATCTAACGTTATGAAACATCTCCATTTGCCAGTCAAAATTAAATGTAACCTAAACGACAATGTGTACATAGTGTCTCGATTAATGAGTACTGTTACACAATAAGAAAATAAATGTTACATGCGGGTACTTAATTGATGTACCGTGGAGACCACAGCGTTGGTCCACCGTGCCCAATTTCTTGTCAGCAAAAGTTCTGTTTAGATGATTGCGATTAAAATGTGCAGGAGCGCCGTCGTGTTGGAACCATGAGTTTCACCTAATTTCAAGACGAGCGTTCGATATAACCGTACCACCCAGTAGGCTTCAAAGAAAATAAATGCTGCATTGAACATCAGATACACCTAGCGACAATAACTAATACTGTACAAGAGTGAGTTTTGTTTACATCTGCCAACCACAAACAAATATCTCAATCTGAGATTCCAACAGAGCGGATTTAATGTTGACGCCTGTAGCGCAGTAAAAACGCTTCTGCTTCCCCTTGTTACTATCTTCAAAATGTTTAGTTTGATACTACCTTTTTACTCTACAATTTTCTGAACACTGTTTTTCCGCACCCAGTAACTATCCAAATTAATTAATATTTTCACTTATATCTCATTAAATTTCAAGAAAAGTTGAATGAGAATCCTGAGTTCTCTACAAATTTGAAATACATGCATTTAAAACATAAGCGAAACCCCGGGTGTTTCGTCAATTCGTCTAGCCTAACAAGTACAGCTATTTTTATTTAACAACTTATTTCCTTCCTCCTTCCAAAATGTGTTACATGGTTGCATAAAAGTGGCTATAATTTAGTAATCAGAATATTAGATGCAGAAATACCTGCGTCAATCTGTGCGCGATAGTTCATTTAGTCTACATGTACAGAATATTTTTTTATTTACGGACACTCTTAAACTCTTAAACATCTCAGGTCATTAGCGTCCTATTCTATTCAGGGCGTGAAACGGCCAACAAATTTTGCTTAGAGGGCTCTTTTTTCAGGCTTGAGGTTCTTTATCGTGCCGTAAATGTACGACACGGGACCCACAGTTTTACTGCCCTTTCGAAGGAAGTCATATTTCTGATTTATAGGCCAGAAAAAAAGCCAGCGATCCTGACCAGGTTTGAACCCGTGATCTTGGGTTTAGAAGGCAAGTATGGTTACCTCTACACCACCAAGACCGGCAAGATCCTTCGCTGCTGTGCTTTGCGAGCATAGTATAACTTGGATTTAACTCAGCGCGAACACCCTCGTATAGAGTTACGGCTCAACACGTTTGCTGTTGTTGGGAATCAATAGTGCCAACAAAATCTGTTCGCTCAGTTCAAACAAATATTCTATTATGTAAAGTTTCAAACCTTCAAGGGTTCTTAGGTGGTGTATACAAGAAAGGTTGTATACTTGAATAATGCTTGCATAATAAAAATTACCTAGAGTTTAGAAAAATTACAATTACAGCAACAGAAAAATCACTACAATTTCTAAATTTACTGTTCACTTAAATTTTACCTACAAAAAATATAATTTGGCTGAAAGGAATTTTAAGTTCATATATTTTTTATGCAATTCTGCAACTATATCCAGTAATGCCGGAATAACGAACCTATGTGTGCTTTTACTGATTATCTATCTGGATGTGTCGGGCCTGGTGGTGTAGTGGTAACCATACTTGCCTTCTAAACCCAAGATCAGGAATTCAAACCCGGCCAGGATCGATGGATTTTTTCGGGCGTAAAAATCGTAAGTAATGGCTTCCTTCGGAAGGGAAGAAAAGCCGTAGATACCGTGTCGTACATTTATGGCACTAAAAAAAACCTCACGCCTGAAAAAAGAGGCCTCTGAGCAAAATTTGTCGGCCGTTTCACGCCCTGAATTGATTGGGACGCTGATGACCTTAGATGTTCGTAAATAAAATAAATCAGTCAATCTATCTGGATGCTGAAGTTTAATCAATCTTTAACCAAAACTGAAAGTGTACATATTTTGACGCTAATATTTAAATACAAAGTTTTTAAATGCCTAAAAAGCTTAAGCCAAAATTGAAGACTTTATTGCTGCCGGGTAATAACTGTGACAGCTCTCTCTCTCACTCTCTCTCTCTCTCTCTCTCTCTCTCTGCCGAGTTGCGATGCCAACAAATGCACGTGGTTGTTCCCCATAGGATAAAGATAATCTTTTCTTTTGTAAATAGTCTGCTGTTACTAGGTTGTTAATCAATAAAATTGTCAATAAATAATAGCTGTAAAATGTCTAAACAACACTTTTAATTGTATATAAAATGCTGTGCTGATGATACACGTTGATCATTGTAGGATTCATAGAGCGGTATATACGTCAGTGTAAACGTCTCACTTCCTACCCCTTTGTCCATGTCCAGTCAGAATGCTTTTTTTCTTCCTTTTCCCTACAGATAGATATTTGCTTCATGGTGACCGCCAGTGCACATTTTCAAGATTAGAAACAAAGAAATTAAATAATATTAGAATGTTTTTGAATAACCTTCTTCTTCATCACGGAAATATGTTCAAAAATCCAAGAAGAAATATCGATAGAGAGTTTGCTAAAAATAGTCGGCGAGAAGGAGAACTTTTATATCGAAATCATTGCCAAGGCACCGACGAAAATGCAATGAAATCATCTTCTTTTTCCAAAAATATAAGCATTTGACTAATTTATCTGCATTTTTCTTTTGGTTGATAGACTTCTGAAATCAAATCTCAACTGTCTAATTTTATAAGCCTTAATGTTTTAGGTTCACCATATCTTTTCTACACAAAATAGGCTCCTTCTATCTGTAATTTTAAAGGAAACACAATAGAGCGTTTTATTTGCACGTTCTGGATCTTTGTGCGCTTCTGGTTTGGTTTACGAATTCTGTCCGTACGGCTGGAAACTCATGGAGCGTAACATAGCGGAAGTCTAACGTTAGACCGTTCCAGAGGACGGTCGTTTCTGCTCGCATAGAAGAGCCCGCTTCTGCAGAGTTGGCTGTCACAAATTTACTCGGTGCTGCTAAACTAACAGCTCCGTGAGTTCTCTCCGGGAAAATCTGTGGGAGGGCACGGGATTGACGTATTTTACATAGCGTGCGTCAGAGCCGTGTCCCCTTTTGGATGCGTTCCAGAGGGAGATGAAAACAAACATGACCTCCGCGTCAAATAGAATAGTCTTCCTTAGGTAACTGTACTTCATTGAAATTTCAGATTAGAGGAGTTTGCTCCGTTCTCGAGAATGGAACGTCTATGAAAAGTAAAAAGGCATCTTCAAGGTTTTTAACCCAGATGTACTTCAACAGAAGAATGAACTTTGCTCTCTAATAGTCTATTACGAGGAAAGTCCATAAGTTTCAGGATTATCATCTTCACAAAATCCTTAACTGATGTCATACCTAATCTCATTAAGTAACTGAACTTCCTCTCCGCTGTGTTCAGTTGTTCAGGTATAGTTGCATATTTAGAAGATTGTGACATGTTCAAAATGGAGTATCGAGCAGTTATTAAGTTTTTCACAAAAGAAGAACATACTCCACTTGAAATTAAACAGCGATTGGACGGTGTACATGGTGAAGAATCTCCTCATATTCTACTGTAAAAGAATGGGCCAAACTTTTTTGAATGAGTCGAGAAAGCATTGAAGACGAAGAGCGTGCAGGTCGGCTGTTGGAGGTGCTCACTCCTGAAAACATCGCTCTTGTGGAAGGGGAAAGTATGGAAGACGGGCGGCTCAAAGTTACAGAAATAGCAGCAAGATCGGGCCTTTCTAAAATAATATTTCTTGAAATTATTCATGAACATTTAAACATGGAATAAGGTTAGTGCAAGATGGGGGCCTATACTTCTTCCCTCAGTTCAAAAGCAGTAATGAGTCATATGTTGTCAGGCATTTTTGGAGCTCTGCCATGGCAACGAGAGAGAGATGAATCAATGAAGAGAGATGAATTGGAGTGCCGTTAACCTGGCGAAGCACTGCCTCTGAAGGCCAAGGTCACTCAGTCAACCAAGAAGATCATGACCACAATCTTTTGAGACTGTGAAGGGATACTCTTCATTGACTTCAAGGGGAGGAACACCACAGTAAATGGGGAGCACTATGCTGCCCTACTGTATAGACTACGTCCTTCCATCAAAGAGAAAAGACGAGGAAATCTGAGTGGTGGTGTACGCCTTCTTCAAGACAAAGCACCTGGGCACACAGCTCTTGTTGCAAAGGAAGCTGTGAAGAAATGTGACTTCAAGGAGATCGACCATCCACCCTAAAGCCCAGATCTAGCTCCCAGTCACTATTTCCTCTTCTCAAAACTCAAAAAGTACTTTCGAGGAAAGAAATTTAAGTGTGACGAAGAAGTGATGGATGCTGTTTATGCTCATTTTGCAGACAAGACTTCTGAATAATTTGGAGGGGGATTGAAACATTAATTCAAAAGACGTGAGAAGTGTATTGTAATAAAAAGTAACAATATTGAAAAGTGAAATATAGTTTTTGTCTTAATCTTACGTAAAAATGGTTAAGCCGGAAACTTACAGACCTACCCTCGTACTGAGTCTCGGAGATCTGTGGATCCAAATATGAAGATGATAATGGACTGGCATTTTCAATATTAACTTTCTTTGGGGATCCTTGAATCACTTGTCATAAACGCTGGTTTATGTTTTTCTTCATGACATTTGACCATCTCGATTCCCAGCCGTTTCTAAAAAGTTTTCATAAAACTGCTTTTACTACCACATAATTCATGATATTCAGCTTAAAAATGCAGTATTATCAGATGTGTGTCATTACATTAGAGTATTACGGATTTACAATTTCTCATAACAACCTGTTCGATATATACTCAAAAACTGGACTAGATAGCTATACAAACAAAAAGGATTACTTGCATGAAGAACATGCAAACTCCACGAAAACCTTCAAGCTTTATCCGTGAAATACCCAGTCGATATCAACGCGGCTGCATTCTATAAAGACACGCCAAACTGAAACACTATGTCTACTCGACAGGTTGCTCCATCTGCCTGCACAAAATATCAGAACTACATAACAGCAGTGCATGTTCGGTATTCCAGAATCAAAAGATTCATTTTGGTGTTCTGACAAAGCTATCTACAGCAATCTTTCTCTGCAGTAAGATAATTATTTCTATTAAAGAAACCAAATACTACAAACATTTTAAACAAAAGAAACAGGAAATAAAATATTAAAAACTATATGTTTTGCTAGTGATAAAAAATAAATAAATGGACATAATTGCACGTATGTTTGAAACTCTGTTCAAAATAGAAAACTAAGCAAGAAGGATTAATGTAAAGACTGGAAATCCAAATTCTAGACGTTTATTTCTCAGGCCGTACTGAGTGTTTAATCATGCTGCATTCATTTTAAATATTCTCACAGTTCATGCTGATTTCTTATTTATATATATAGCATACATTTCAATTTTCTGGTATCTCTATCGGGAAGCGAGTAAATAAATCTGGAACGAAGCGGGGGCTCTTTGAAATCACTTCCGCTCGCGTGCAGTTTCTTCAATAAACGCACGGTGTGAGCTCATGCTAAATAGTTAATTGCGCTGCGAATCCACGCCTCAACAAAAAGGCGGTACATGTATATATGTCAATAACCCTCCACCATGAACTAAAATACATTTTTATAATACATTTTAATTTTCTAAGTATTTTTTGATACCGGACTATGTTTTCGAAAACTGATAATTGTTCCATTTTAAAGTAGAAAATTATTATTTCAATATTTTATAATTAAATAATAAGCCCTTGGTTAAGAAAGCTTCATAAAGGTATAGATGTACTTAATAGTGTTTCTGTAGTGCATAATTCCTTATGTATTTATTTTCAAAGACGCAAATTGCTTAAAATTCCAAATATTTAACTGGAACAGGGGGTTTCATATTTTAATAAAATTTAATCTCTTGATGCTTCATATGTTAAAATAAATTTATTGACTCTAAAAATATGACAGTAATATTTTAAATATCTCGTGGAATGAATGAATAGTGGTTAACGCCCGTTTTTGCTACAGAGGCACCACAGGCGATGGACACTGATGATACATGAAATGAAATGATATATTGGGAAAGGATTTATTTTTAAGAAAGTAATTGTTCCAGGCCCAAGTTTAGGGTACCTCCCCGGCATTTGCCATTTATGAGGACTGAGGAAAACCTGGAAAAAACCTCAGTCAGGGACGACGGTCCTGGCGGTATTTGAACCCAGACCTCCCGCTTACGAGTCCGTGCCTTAACGACCTCGGCCACCTGTGGCGGTATATCTCGTGGATTTGAAATGAAATTCTGATATGTAAAACATGCATTTCAATAATGGATTTTCATAATTTTTTCTAAATAAATAAATGCATACTACTATTACTATGAATATAATTTTTAACTCTTTTCACCTGTTTTAGTAAAACGACCTGTACACCGACTCTAGCACAAGCGAGTAAATAAAACGTTCACCGTTATTAATTTAATTTTTTGAATGGTGTTTAACGCCAGTTTTACTACTGAGGCACCACGGTGGACACTGATGATGCATGAAATGAAATGATAAATTGGGAATGGATATTTTTTAAGAAAGGAAGCGTTCCAGGACAAAGCTCAGGTACCTCCCCGGCATTTGCCTTTATGAGGACTGAGGAAAACCTGGGAAAAACCTCAATCAGGGATGACGGTCCTGGTGGGATTCGAACCCCAGACCTCCCTGACGAGTCCGCGCCTTAACGACCTCGGTAATTTCATTGTGCCGTGTCGCCCTGAACTGTCTACAATTTTCAACAAATAATTATAAAGTTGCCATTAGTTTTACGGTAAAATGTTTATTACTATAAAATTTAGGAACTTTAGGACATTTCAATTGATCATACCACATAGTTTATAAAAAACGTCTGAACCCAAATCGCTTCTTTATTTGGAGTTTGGACGCTGCGAAACCGAAGTTATGCTCTTAAATTTGTACCTCTATAAGATACGGAAGATCCTAGAGAGTTTTGTTCGATTTAGCAACTGCCTAATGTTGTCCCATGAAAAAATCTTACAATGACAATGCCATTACATTATGAGACATACGGAAACCCTGGTTCTATTCTGTATGAACCAAAGCAACAAACTACACTTTTTATTCATCATGATGCTTTTCAAACGCACATGCATTACTCTTAAAGAATTGAAACCAAAACGGCTACTTCCGTTAAGGGCGCTTGGGAGTCATAAACGCAAACCTCTTCATATTGGGCGTAATCCTCCAATTTCAACGATATTACATCTGCAAGTTTAAAGGGTATTGAGAGCAACGTGAATTGTTTTTGAAAATAGTTTGGCTCTTAACCTGTTATATGCACGTATTGTATCGATTGCAGCACAGTTGTGGGATTACTGAGGGCTTTTATTAAGCCGGCAGTACTACACATTTCAGTATGATCGACCACATAAATCCACACATAACTCTTCAATTTCAAAACTACAGCAGTGACGGTAATGAAAAATAATGGAAAATTATCCAAATATATTTGCTAATCTAGAGCTCAATTTGATTACCCAAATACTGGATTACAAATATTCATCAAATTGGCGTTCAGATTGCTTTAAAAATGCCTTGTTACAAACACTCAAATATAGAACTTATATTGTTTTATACAGGGTGTTAAGTTTTAAATAAGACAATTAAAGAAACAATAGGGTATCTTGATTACAGCACAGGTTGGAAATGATGTTTCTGCAGTTCAATACATTTGTCCACAAGTTTCACCATGTTCCTAGTAACTCTACGAATCAATTAGCACAGCATTTCTTTACCAGATTCTAAATTGGGCTCTTGACTATAGCTTATTTTATGAATTCAACAGAAAATAATGCTGGGCCTGTACATAAGAATGTCCCGAAATAATGCCCGAGTAGAAAAATACGTTCCTCAATGAATTCCATTTTTTTAAATGGTGTTTAACGCCCGTGTCACTGCTGAAGCACCACAGGCGGTGGACACTGATGATACATGAGATGAAATTATACATTGGGAAAGTATTTTTTAAGGAAGGAAACGTTCTAGGCCTAAGTATGGGCCATATACCCGGCATTTATCTAATATGAGGGCTGAGGAAATCCTGGGGGGAAAAAAAAACTCATTCAGAGAGGAAGTTCCTGGCGGGATTCGAACCCCAAATCTCCCGCTCACGAGAATGCGCCTTAATAACCTCGGCCACCCGTGGCGGTCTCCCATTCACATTATCACAACAGCAGTCAGAGATATGTCACTTTCTGTCAAAGGAAATAATTCCTTTATTCTTCCCTATCTTCCTCATAAACGTAAAAATAATTACTTCAGAATAGGGTTATCACTCCAAACCACTACAAATAAAATGTGCACACACGTAGTGTCAATACATGTGAATTTGTACAAGGGACTTTACAAATTAATATTTTCTCAAAAAATAGGGTTAAGAGATATATGATTATATGACCGCCCTCCGTGGCCGTGTGGTGAGCGTGTCTGTCTGCAAACCTGAAAGTACCTTATCCCAGTTAAGGTTAATATTTTTTTCCTTAATTTTTCCTTACCCTGAAAATGTGAATGTCAGGCCACTTTTAAGTGTTGTGGACTACGGGCTGATTTATGCACTTATTTCATAAAAACATTAGTTCATCATCTCTTTAGAACTTCGCAGTTATAGTTTTCTTGTTTTAATGAAACATGTTGCATAGTTGTAAAACTCAACAGTTTCAAAAGAAAAGGGATAGCCTTTTAAAATATTTATATTATATTTAATGGCCCACATGCTTTAAATGTATATCTGCCACAGTAAATAAATTTTCAAAGGGCACATAAATTGATTTAATCATATTTAATTAGCTTTCCCATGGAAACGATTAAAAAACAAATCTATCGATTGGTTGTTCTGTTTCTATCTCCCTGAGAAAACATTTTCAACATTTTTGGTTCCTATCAAGAGGAACACAAATTAAAAGAATGTCCTTAAATTACTGCTGTTAGTCCTGCGGAACCGAGCGAGAAGTCAGCTGTGCTACTTTGACTTGAGAGTGCTGGCTTCGAGATATCGGCGTGCAAGATATACAAGGTTATTACAAATTATTGAAAGGGCTTGACATATTTACTGTAGCTATATTATTGAACCTATTATCACAAAACTTTACAAGCATATAGAAAAACTCAAAAGGTTTAGTTTTCTTTCACGTGCGTTTCGGATTTCTGCAGCGAGAGAGCAGCTGTTAGTAAAGGCGCCGAGAAACCATATGCTGTGTTTAAGTTAATAAAGCAGCCTGCCCATAGCTCATAACAACGCAGCGATACTTAAGAATGAAGTTTTAAGTTTGCAACTTCAAGATGCCCCCGCAAGGGAAAATCAGCGGATCGAACTACAGCAGCTGAAGAAACTGTTGAGCGCGTGAGGGCGAGTTTTACATGGAGCCCACATCGTTTGGAAGATATTACGGAAACTGATGCAACAAAAGTCTTACTGTTTGCAATTGCTCCAAGCGCTATCCACAATGGCTTTTACCAGATTGATAAAACATGTTGTGTCGAGTATAGGAAAAACTTGACTATTGATATCTGTAGAATCAGTATGGGGGAAGATATAATACGTATTTTTTTTTTTTTTTTTTTTTTTTTTTTTTAAGTTTTTCCTATATGCCTGTAAAGCTTTGAAATGATATGTCAATCTACAGTAAATTTGTGAAGCGGCTTCATTCACTTATAATAACCCTGTATATAAGGGCTCTACTTCTAAGCGGAATACGTTTTACCTTGAAGCTCAAATATGAAAAACGAGATTTATTTTTCATTGTATTTATAGTGCAGAAAACCGATTGACTTCTAATTTCGTAAATTAAAGACTGTGTTTGACATATCATTATGTTTGTCTTGATAGCAGCTTTAAAATTAGTAATGGTTAAATTTTTGTTTTTAAAGGCTTTGAGAGACAACTTGGGCGAATTTATGCACAAAAGCTATCCGGCCTAGGAATATCATATTTTACAACAACATTCCTTTATATGTTGTAGTATGCATTAGCAACTTTAAAAAGGTGAAGGTAATTGTTCTAATTAATCAATTGACACCGATTCTATTATAATAAAGCTTGAGTGAATTAGAAGAGAAACAAAACTATGAATTTAAAAAGAAAAAACATAATACATAAGTTACGTTTATATATATATTCATTAAAATTCACCGTGTTCGTTAAAGTTCAAGAGCTTTTGTGTTCCTCTTGGCAAGGCCTATCAGAACATAAAACGGCTGCGTGATTCAGCGACACCATTGTCCAAAATTGCAAACTTCTAGGGTTTGATTTGTGGTAGCAACGTATGTAATGCTAAACCTCACTTGACTAGTGCGAAGCAAGAGTTAGGTAATTAGCGTAGTAACCGAAGTTTTAATTAGTCCCTTAAAGAAAAACGCTTCTAGAAGATCGCTGTTCAACTTTGGAGTAAGAAGTCATGAATACAATACCTGCTCTCAGTAACAACAACAAAAGGAGATGAAGAAAAAACATCATAAAAATCTGCACGATCAATCAATGCAATATATTAACAACACACTTTGATATTGATATTAATAAATGTATTATAACATATTACACGTTTTATATATTCAACTTTAAGCGTTTAATTATTACTTTCAACTATTTTTAAAACTTTTTATAAACAAATGTTCCCGAAGTATAACGTAATGGAATATTATGAAACTTTTAACACATTCCATCCACACTTAAACACTCCTAGATTTAAAGAAATAATTGCAATTTTCTTACATAATGCATCCTATTTAAATATTGGGCACCATTACCCGTTTTTAATACAACCAAAAATAAAATGTTACTTTAAAATTATAAAAAACTTATGTGTAAGTTTAAATCCTTATCCATCTTAAGAAAGGAGAACCATTGTACAGGGCACTTCTTAACATAGCAACTCTTGACTTCCTTAAGTACAGAAATGTGTTGTACAGCAGTTGTAATCCTTGGTTTACCTAGATGTTGGTTTTTTGGACTAACAAATTCTTGATATCGTTTCACATTCTGAATTTCTATAGCCACAAACATTTCAAGTGGACTTAAATGATATCGTTCATGTTCATTTCAATTATTAAAGATTTATAATCGTTTCTTCCAATATTTTAAGAGTGAAAATTTACTAGACTCCTATATTGAAAAGCAACTATTTGACATAATTTATTGCTATGACAACTAATCGGTAAATAAGTGTACAATCTATAATATTTACTCAGATTTATATTTTGTTTAGGCATACCAAGAGTTTAATTTAAAATATGAGAGTGGTGGGGGGGTGGGGGGTCACATAATTGTCTATATGCACATTATATAGTAATTAGGAAAAGCTTTCTGTGCTTTTAATGCAGCCGAAAATAAACTAATTCTGTTAACATTTGTAAAAT
Source organism: Metallyticus violacea (assembly GCA_030762175.1). NCBI lineage: Eukaryota > Metazoa > Arthropoda > Insecta > Mantodea > Metallyticidae > Metallyticus > Metallyticus violacea. The sequence continues at coordinate 63,501,837 of CM060831.1, forward strand.
GAAATAGCTTACATATAAGTTTAAGTACTTATCCATTTATCATAAAAGGGGGAAGCTGAAATTTGCCACTAACAATTACACAATGTTTTGGTATATTTTGAAAAATAATATAGGTGTAATTCTAGTTGATTAAAGGTACACGTTTCATTTATTGGAGCATGTTTGAATTTGTTTGTACGCTACTTCTTTAATTTGTTTTTTTCCAAATGTAAAAATCAAACCCTTAAACTTGGCTGTCTATCAACACATAAGATTCACGAATAATCAATTAACATTTCCAAAACACCATTACCTCCCATAATTGCAATGAATAAATACTCGGAGAACATTTTTTTTATAGATTTGAGGAATAAACATAGCGCTAATGGTCGATACTTGTATGGCTCACAGAATATGTCGACAAACCTCGTGACGTTAAAATGTTAAGTAGAATAAGAATAAGTAGTTATTCGGAATATTTCCATTTTTTAATTTTTGTTTTGATTTTTAATTTATTAAATTATTGTAAGCTGGTTGAACATTATATTCGCTAAAATAACATTTTTTAAATTAATTACTGAGAAAGCAGAGAAAATAAAAGAATAGAATAATAGAACTGAAGAAGACAATGCTTTTCTGGACATGAAAAAAATTTAATGCTAAATATTCATAGAAAGTATAATGTTTGGTTAAAAGATGATGTTTGTCACACTATTGCTTATTCTTCTGTTGCACAGTAAAGTATTTGCTGTTCAATTTTCCTTCATGGGTGTAATAGTTTGTAAATCCTATATAGTTTTATTTTTTTCGACCTTGTTTTATGTTTCATGTGCAGAGATATATCAACTTTTTGTTTATGTTCTCTATTTACCTTTCTCTCTTGTACTGGGGTCATTGATTAACTACTAAAAACAGATGGATGGACATGGAATCAGATCAAGCGACGTGTAAAATTGTTTTACACATCAAATTACTACTACCATTAATGGATGCGTATATCGCATGCACTACGAAAGTTACTACAGTAGCCTAAACATTGCAACAGCGCTAGTTAGTAAAGAGGGGCTTGCTTAATTAACCTACCTTATTTTACCTCGAGTCAGAATGGTTGCTTTTATACTTGGATCAATTTTAATTGCTGTAAATACGCTGCATGGTAACACCGTGTCAATTTCACAATAGGCTTTGTTTTTGTTTGTATTATGTTCTGTTATCTCTTAAGACTGTTCCTTTATTTTTCCTTCTCAGTGTTAGGGAACAAATATTTCGTTCTTTAAAAATGAATTACTACAAAGTACCATTGATGAAATGTTTAACACTTTTGTACAATATTGGGTGTTTTAAGAATAAAATTTCTGAAGATATGCTGCCGATACTCTGATATAACTATTTAAAATATGTCTTTCAGAGTGCGCTGAGAAACATTAAACGTTATCCTAACCTTGAGCAAATAAAAAATTCAGAATATTTTCACTGAATTCCTGCGAGAATGTATCACAATGTAACTAGAGTGCCTGACATTTTGTAAATAAGAATCTGCTTTATTTATTATCTTATTTCATTATTATACCGTTTGGAAAGGAACTCAAGCGTCATTAATAAAGTTGGTGGTGGTAGTACTAGTACAGATTTTAGCCTTAACTATACTCATAACGAGATCATCTCCCTGTATTGCACACTTTTCTTCTGCCTATCCATATCCCTCAAGCAGTTTGTAACCTTCCTCTATGCACTCTTTCTGACCTATGAAGCCCAGGCCCTTTCTTAATGCGGATCCATATGCCATATTCTCTCATAACCATATCTGTTCATGCTTTAATTAAAGTTTAGTTTCCTTGAATAGGTTCCCATTCGTTACTTTACTGTCTGATTTTACACTCTGTATAGGCCCAGAATTCCTCTTAACCCCGCAATAAGCTGTAAAGATGGTAATAGATCTTAATAAGGGAAACGAAAACCGCATATAAAATTGCAATGCACTAATTGTAGATACCCAAAATCTTTTATTTGAACTTACTGAAAAAACAAGATATAACTAGCATTTCTCTTTGAGGGTTACTAATATTATATCATCAAACAAAATTACAATATCTCCAATAATATGGTCATAAAAACATTACATAACCACTCCAATCTTTTGTGCGCACCCTGTATAGATTTCATTGAAATTCAGCTTTATTTAGTCAGTGAGAAATTACACCCATCTTTGTTTAATTCTAAGAGTATTAGTTTTATTATATTGCATTATACCATACCTTGATGGTTACATGCGAGCATGCATTAAGGCTACTTTTTTATTACATTGTATTTTACACTTTTGGTAGTGACTTTTTGAGATCGTCTCATTCTATATTTTAATAGCAGAGAGAAATTGTTGCTGCCAATATATCCTGGAAGGTAATGGCGTTCCAATCTGCAATCCAATGTTGCAGAAAAGCAGAACTGTAATATTCTCAGACATGATATTCTGGAGCGTAGTGAAATACCCCCCTTTATAGACTGAATGAAAACAATTCACCTTAACACGAACTTATATAAGTTTGACACGGTTGCTTAAATTTCAAAACGGAAATTCACCTTTAGAATTTTATAGAATATGCCACCTTTATTGAATTTTAAAGTTACTATGTCAATTGCAAAGTTAATTCTATGTTCTCATAATTAATTGAGTGTTTATGTTAATAATCTCCTAAACAGTACAAAGAGAAACATAAGACTATTTCAATATTGTATAGACAATAAGTTCCCAGTGTTTTCGAGGACCAACATATAAAATTTAGACAAATTTAACTTTTACCAGATATTAGTTATTTTTATATAACAAACTTCTAAATTTTCAAATAAATTAATCAAATAATTCATACGAAAATTTTGTTTTCTAAATTTCTACCGAAAAAGATCCTTAAAGTGCAGTTTGAACCAAAAGTTCGTTTTGGATTTTATACTAACCAGGTTATCACACCATTTACAAATACAGTAAGTATTATTTTCAAAAAATATGAAATAAAATCATTCATTTTATTTTCCTTGAATCTTCCAATGAATAACTTTTATTTATTATTATTCTAAGGGCCTCTAGCGAAAATTTCAAAGAAAGTGGTTAACATATGCATCACAAGAAGCAATCTGAACATTGAGTTTTTAAATTTGAGACATTATTTTATCCTTTGAAACTGCCCTGTTCCATTTGTTGACTTCCGTGTTTCCTCCCTTAAAATTATTGTTAAATGCAGTATTTTTCCTTAACGTGTGACCTTGAAATTTTATTTCACTTTACGCACCCCATATTACATTCATTAATTGCAGAAAGAACTGAAAATTACTTCTGCCATTGTATATAAATATCTCTTTAAGTATTTTTAGTGCACTATGTAAGTTCTCGTTATTATTCTGAGTTGCTACTTTTCAGCATCTACTAACAGTGATTTGTAAACAGCCTTTAATAAACTGCGTTATTGTTTTTATATTTACTTTGTGCATATGTTTCTGCTTTGCAAGAATTCTATTGTAGAAAAAAAACCATGATGTTTTACCTACAGTGTGAATTCTCGGATTCTTTATCAGTAGACATGCAGATTAAGATTTTATGCCATATAACACAGGCGGCAATATTTCGTAATTTCTGCGGACGAATTTGAATCACTTGCTGTAAACTTATTTTTATCACCTGATGTAGAAAAAAAAAATAGCTTAAAAATCTGTTGGTAATGCTAGTTATCCATGGCTCTTTTTTATTGACATGCTTTCCTAGAAGACCTTTTCCTTTTTGTAACTCGTTTAGCATCACTTATTCCATTAGACATGTCGAAATTATACGTACAAACCTCTTCTTACATTTATAAAGCGCACTGAATTTGTACACTAAGTCATGTATATATTATCGACTAAAATTGATAACCTTTCTATAAAACACTTTAGTATTTACATTATAACTACAGAATAAAGACTACTCACAGAAAAGGGGCAAAAATACATGTAAAAGTGAATGATAGGGGATAGCACCTCCCTATTCTTTGAACACTGCACCACTATTGCAACCACAGTTACAGGCTGAATACTGAAATTTCCCTTCTGTTTTCCTTCAAGCACTGCTATTAAATATCCGGGAGTTTTAACATTTTTATTTCAAATATTAGAAGTGAGACCGCCAAAGAACGACAGAGGCGTGATTCAATGAGGCAGGAGTACACGCACGTGCCATTACTTTAAAATAAACTGATTCATAATGGCCTCGGTAAATGAATTACAAGGTCAAATTAAACTGAAGAATTTTAGGAATGCTCGAAAATTTTCATAGATTAATCCTCTTAAAGCAGTGTTAGGAAAATAGTGCATTGCAAAATTACTTCGTACTTCATGATATTAAAGACAAATGCTGATGATATAATGAGTGACCAAATGGAATATGACGGTTTTCAGAACCTTCTTGTGGGACACTCATAATAAAATTAAATAAAAAGAACTTTTTAAGGAAAAAGTAATGCAATGTAATTTATTAATTTGAATTTATTTTTAAAAAATAACGTTTTTTTTAAGTGGGCTCCATGACCACGAACACATTCGTGTAATCGGTTCGGGAAATTTACCATAACTTTCTACAATAAAATGTGATCATTGTCCCTAGTTTCAGGAGTTATGTTTTCTTTTAACTGTATGATGGTCTGTGGTATCCGGCTGGTCAAGCACCTTCAGCAAATAGAGTAATTGTGCGTCTAGGTAACAGGATCCGCAGAGCGTTCATTGTTTCACGAGCGGTGTGAGCTGTAGCACCATCCTGCTGGAACCAAAACTTATTTTCATCATTATCATTCATTGAAAGTACAGTGTTTCCAGCATTTCTCTGGCACATTAAATTCTACTCTAAATCTTCTCTGAACGTAGGAGATTAACTTAAGATTCAATAAATCTGGTAACAATAACGATACACGCTTTTCAACTGTCCAATTATTAATGCTGTTGTTTATTAAATGAGCAGAATAAATTGCCTAATTACATAGCAACTCTAGGATCGGCAGCATTCTGAAAACAGTCATCTTTCTTTGGGTCACTTTTGATTTTTAAAAAATAAGTTCAGAATAATAAATTGCATTGCGCTAATTGCTCCTTGAAAAAGTATTTTGATTTAATTTATACAAGTGTGCCGCAAGAAGTTCCTGATAATTGGGTCACTCGGTATATATCTGAGAGATAATTCGAGAGAAATTTTAAATAAGCATTAATTCATGTAGCCTAAAAGAACAGTGCCAAATTTTAAATTAATGCATATTAATAATTTAATATAAATATAAGTAATATAATATAGCCCAAGATATACCTATAAACTTTTAATTTATATACAGAAAAAAAAGTACTTTTTTGTAATTTATCTTCATAAACTGAAAGGAAAATGTAAACGCAAAATTCAACTTTAAATAATGTCAAACTTCTCAAATTATTCCAACTTTTGAAAATAGAGATACAACAAAAAAGTGTTGCAAACCTCAGCGCTGCAATTTCGCATTTACCCATTCTTCTCCTTCATGAACAAACGAGCTCGTTAAATACAGATCTGTTTCTTGATCGCCTCGTTATATTGCCTGCTCCAGGCTAGGAAAATATGGAGCATGGGTCGGAAATGAAAATCTCTCATGAACAGGAAAAATTCTGACAAGCACAGACAAGGTTTAAACTTTCAGACGACTGGCATGGAGCCAAGCACATCAAACCTCCCGAGGAAATGCCACGCCAAACGATATTTAAAGGAAGTGGTTGAAGCCACTTTCCTGAAGCGGACAGAAGCTTCGTGTTGTGCCGATGGAAATGCAGATCCAAAGAAAGGGGCACTTGTCTGTTGTTACCTAGGGGATACGTGCATTTGTAGATCGTGATTCAGATATTGATTTATTTTTATTGCCAATTATTTGAAGGAGGAACTCAGAATGAGAGGTCTGTATGTAAGCTTCTCTCACTCCCTCGATTAGTTCCATCACCTCAGAATCTCTGCCGCTGAGCTGTATTCTGATGCTTGAAGTTTTAAATTTCAAGAGTTTGTACCTGTCATTATTTTAGGTTCTTATAGTTTCTCTTCGGTTTTGTTGAGGTAGACATAATGTCAACTTTTGCAGAATCAAAAATACACAGTAATACACCCATATACTGCTTTCAAAATTAACACATAACAAGTAAAAATGTGTGTGTGTGTGTTTTTGAGCAAATGCTCAGAAACTTCAACTCATGTTTTGAAAGATTTTGCTTTTATAAAAACACAGCGTTGTACTACTATCAGCATTATTTATTGAAGGTATCAACTCTTCGCTTCTTTAAAATTAGTTTAGAATATATCTAAACTGAATATACCGAGGGTGCCAAAAAGTATACACCCTTTCACAGTAGATATCTATTTCATTATTTCAAAGTTGAATTGAAAAAAAAAAACAATAATGTGTAATATGATGTTCTATAAATAGATGTGACTCACATACATTATGATAACGTTGCTACGTGACAGGTAAATCAACAATGAACAAACGAAGCCAAGATTATCGTATGATGTTCTGTAAACAGATGTGACTCACATTATGTTATGTTAGCGTTGCTACAAAATTTCAACCAAGATTTTCGTTTGAATAGCGGAAAGCAATTTTGAAGTGGTATTGGAAAACCGAGAATGCTGTTGAAGTTCAAAGGCAATTAAGACGTGTGTGCAGAACAGAACCGTCAACGCGAGTAACAATTGCACGCATTCGAGACAAATATGAGACTCGTGGTACCGTATGCGATGTTCACAAGAGCAGATCTGGGCAGACCAGCTTCACTGGCAACACTTCGGGAAGAAAATTGAAACGGCATGTGCTGCAATCGCAGAGGACACTTTCGCAAACGTTTCTCAATCAGTAGTTCAACGTACTCAGAAGTGTATCGAAGCCGATGATGGATATTTTGAGCAACTGTAGTATCTGTAAAAGTCTAATATGATTAGTGCTCATCATTTTCTCTTCGTTGTTAGCTTGAAGTGTGTATACATTTTTGGAACCCTCTGTACGTTACACATTACAAATTTGGTACAAATAAAATTATATTATTAGAAAATTTCACTGTTTAGAATTCAGTGTAACCACTGTTTCTAGTTTCTATGTACACAACAAGAGTGAAGGATGCACATCTATTTGCAGTAACTAAAAACACACAAAAATTGTGTTGGGTCTTTATAGTTAAGCATATTTATTTAATTGAATTATTTACGGACGCTCTGCATCATCTCAGGTTACCAGCGTCCCATTCAAATAAGGACGTCAAACGGCCGATAAATTTTGCTCAGAGGCATCTTCTTTCAGATTTGAGGTTCTTTTATATGCCATAATTCTACGATACGGGATCCACGGCTTTAGTTCCCTTCCTAAGGAAGCCATATTCGCTCGAAAAAAAAATCATCGACCCTGGCCGGGATTGAACCCGCGATCTACAGGCAAGTATGTTACCACTAGACCCCAGCACATAGTTAAGTATACATTTAACATTTCAACTTCAATGTAGTTCTTTTATTTTTTCCTTGAATGTTCCAGCTCTTATTTGTTATTGCCCTTAATGATCTCACCCCATCTCAATAAGTTCCTGTAGTGGTTACCATACTTGCCTCCTAAACCCAAGAACGCGGGTTCGAACCCGGCCGGACCGATGGATTTTTTCGGGCGTAAAAATCCTAAGTATGGCTTCCTTCGGAAGGGAAATAAAGCCGTGGGTCCCGTGTCGTACATTTACGGCACGAAAAAGAACCTCAAGCCTGAAAGAGAGGCCTCTGAGCAAAATTTGTCGGCCGTTTCACGCCCTGAGTTGAATGATGACCTGAGCTGTTAAAGAGCGTCCATAAATAAACCAACCAATCAATCAAAAAAAAAAAAAAAAAACAGTCATCTTTCCGGATAGTGAACTGCCACTTTTCTGGGGATTTGCTGTCACAATAGCATCCGCTTCCAGAACACAAATATGTGACTTGTTAACAGAAACAGTTTCTACAAACGTGCAATAGCATAATATTATTCACTTGTAGTTTATATTTTCTCGAATATATATCAAGTGTAATATATTATAAAATATAAACGTTTTATTCCTAGGATATGCACTCATGAAACTCAAAATAAATAATATAATTAAAATTAAAATATGGTGTAGAAATGAATGAATTAACGCCCTTTTTTGCTACAGAGGCACCACAGACGATGGACACTGATGATACATGAGATGAAATGATATATTGGGAAAGGATTTGTTTTTAAGGGAGGAATCGTTCCAGGCGTAAGTTTAGGGTACCTCCCCGGAATTTGCTATTTATGAGGACTGCGGAAAACCTAGAAAAAACCTCAGTCAGGGAGGACAGTTCTGGCGGTATTCGAACTCAGACCTTCCGCTCACGAGTCCGTGCCTTAACGACCTCGACCACCCGTGGCGGTTTGGTGTAGAAGAAACCAGCAATATACAGATTTTAAAAAAAACACTGATAATACGTTAGAAAATTGTACTATTTTTTAATAGTACAGGAATTAGTTTTCCTATAATTTTTTTTGTATAATAAGCGTAAATAATAGTAATTAAACAGAGAGTTAAACGTAAGGTACTGAAGTTCTTAAAGCATTTGCCAGTGAATATCATTGTACAAAAATATATTTAGATGTATCTCGGTATATTCCTCGCATTCGTCAATTCACTTTTCTGTTCTGCGTGTTATAATCCTCTCTGCATTTGCGTGGGTTGACGCCCAGTAAGAGTGACTGAAAGATGGACGAGATATGCAAGGACGTGTAATAAACATACGTTCCTAAATAAGGCCTTCTGAAAAGAGACGGATATTCCAGTAAACGGCAACAACAAAATATTTATAAACATACACTCTAATCAAAAGAATATATTGCGAATCTCACAAGGTAATGGTCATGTGAATGTGATCTTTTGTCTAGTATTAAAATATAGTAATATTTCTCTTATTCAAAGGTGTCTATCCTAAATTGTTTATGCCTCAACATGCAATTGTTATTATAATTTTAAGTAAAACGACGAAGTATTCCTAAATAATTTCACTGGCCACGCTCGTATATTTATTAATAATCTCAGAACATGGAGTAATGTTTATTAAGACTATTTTACCAATATCATAAGAATATAAATAATATAATCTTAAAACTCGTTCACAAAATATTAATAATTTATAAAAAGCTTTAAGCTTAGGCTGTGGCTTGTAGTGTGGTGTGAGTTGATGACGTAGTCAACCGCCAACACTTCCTCTGGGACTCCGTCCCACGGGCCTTCCACTGATTTTCGTTGAGGGGGCTCAACGTGGATAAGATTTTTTTTATTGATTTATTTATGGACGCTCTTTAACAGCTCAGGTCAACAGCGTCCCATTCAATTCAAGGAGTGAAACGGCCGACAAATTTTGCTCAGAGGCCTCTTCTTTCAGGCTTGAGGTTCTTTTTCAAGCCGCAAATGCACGACACGGGACCCTTGGCTTTACTTCCCTTCCGAAGGAAGCCATACTTAGGATTTTTACGCCCGAAAAAATCCATCGGTCCTGGCCGGGTTTGAACCCGCGATCTTGGGTGTAGGAGGCAAGTGTGGTCAGCACTACACCACCAGGACCGACCAAAAAAAAAAAAAAAAAAAAAATGATGACTGTGTTAGGCAACTTATTTAACATACTGATAGAGCATACCAGAAAAGCAAACCCTACCGTGTGTAACGACTTGCATACGGTCGTATACAGAGAGGGAATTGAACTTCTTGAATAAATTTACGTTTTCTTAGGAAGTAAATTGGCATTTCAGATCCATAATGCAATCGCACGAGGAAATAAAACCACATTTGTCTCTTACGAAATGCAGTCCTATCCATTGCGCATTGTCGGTCAAGGTGGTCTAGTGGTAATCATACTTGCCTCGCAAATCCCGGGTTCAATCGCGGCTTAGGTCGATGGATGTTTTCAGTAAAGCCGTGAGTCCCACGTCGTAGATTTACTGCCAAAAAAAAAAAAAAAAAAAAAAAAAAAAAAAAAAAAAAAAAAAAAAAAAAAAAAAGAACCTCAAGTCTGAAAGCAGTGTCCTCTGAGCAAAATTTGTCGGTCGTTTCACGCCCTAAATTGAATGTGACGCCGATGTTAAAAGAGCGTCTGTAAATAAAACAAATAAATAACCCATTGCAAAAAAGCTTGTAACTTAGGTGGCTATTTAATTTTTGGGATTTGCAGAAACTGTGAGAGATATAAGTTTTCTGCTGGCAGCACTGAAAACAGCGTGTGTTGATTAGTAACCGTGAATGAAGTTAGCGCGCGGCACCCATTGTAGCAAAAGTTAATTTTGGTCGTGCGTTTGCTGTAGATGGAGGTCACTAAAGCATATCTTCTTGGATGAATTTTTACGATTGCACGTGAAATCTGAGCCAAAATGAATGTTTGAAAAAATTCCAAATTCTGCCCCTTCGTGTGCAAACATGAGAGAAAAAACAGAAACACACAGGACATTGAGCAACAGCGGTCACAGGTGAAAACATTGGTCGAGTAAAAGGCTCAGTGAAGAACGGTCTGCAAATGACTTATAGAAGTAGATGATTCTCTAAAAATTCATTCGTCGTAGGTATCTGAAATTCTGCAATAATAGTAAACTTATATTTTATTTAGTTTAAAATATTCCAGTTTCATATTTCGCATCTACTCTTTTAACAATAACAATAGCAATAATAATAATAATAATAATAATAATAATAATAATAATAATAATAATAACAATAACAACGCGTGGTCCAACTGAAATACTAAAACTGATAACGACAGTTAACTAAAATTAGTTTGTTTTCAAAAAGAGGAGCACCGGCTCTTGCAATAATGCAAATATATTTAAAAACATGGTTTTCCTTTCGGAGACATGAATTTCAGAGAGTGTGTTGTCTAAAACGCATGAACTATATCTATTGATGAATGCATTTTAAAGAACTAGCAAGCTTTCACATTTTTGAGAGCAAGCTTAAAGGTTGTAGCAAAACAAGTTTTGGAATTCCCTGTTTTGAAGGCTAAGAAAATTTTATCAATCACTTAACACACGAATTTTATCCATTATTTCATTAGAGAATTTTTAAATATGCGTTATACTATACTTTTACATCATATTCTGTACGTAAATTGGATAAAGGTTTCTCTATTCAAAAAATGCTGCATTAATTAAAACAGAAATGATTGTTAAACATATTCTGAAAAATTTAAGCAAATGAGAATATGAGATAACGTGAATTTTGTGTGATAAAAGCAAATTTCGGGAATCAAGCGATAAGATTTAGAATATCTTGCAGTGCATTTCAGTCTCATGGGTTGGCACTCTTTCTTCTACAACTAGAATAAATATAGACATCTTTATGTTTATAAAGGTACTGCATTAAGTTTGGAAAGAAAACATTTGTCAGTAGTTGGACAGTTCCTAATCAAGGCACGCCCATACTGAGTATAAATTTCCAATTTTTAAAACACTTATCAGTTAAAAAACAAGCATAAACCGTACATCAATAAAAGAGCAGATTCCATAGATGTTTTAATACCCAAGAAAGTAAAAATTAAAACATATCAAAAATTTTACCCTTTCCGGAGTTCCTTAACTTGTGAATTTCCTTAAATAATATCTTTATGCGTGTTTATTTCTCGTCCTAAAATTACAACGTTCGTTGTTTCTTTGCAAACAAAACAATGCACAGTCTATGTTGTGAACAGGGCCTTCCTTCTCTTACAAGGTCCCCTAGCTTCGTAGAGTGTTTTCTTTTTTTATTGCCTTCCTTATTCTGTCTAAATTTGATTGACGTTCCAGGCCTACGAAAACGGTAAACAGCTTGCACCTTCTGCGCCTCCCTTCTCAGAGCTAAGTTATGTTGAGCAGCTATTTTCTTAGCTTACAACATTCACTTTGAAGGCTCTAACACAAGTTTGAACCAACACAATATGTAGATGCTCATATTGCTTCTCAAAAACAAGTTATTTAAATTATTTAAATTTGAGGATAATTTATTTTTACTTAAAGTTATAAATAAAGATTATTATTTATTATTATTATTATTATTATTATTATTATTATTATTATTATTTAGCCTGCTGGAGAATGTTTCAAAACAAGGCATTTTTCTAAAACAAATTTTTTAAATTCTAAATACTATATTGAGTAATAGCTCAATAGCTATATAAGAATTCTGAAGCAGAGCAATACACTCCCTGGATGTTTTTCCCCCTCAATTCGCTAAACAAAACATCAGTGAGGATATTTCATGGCCACTACCTTATTCTCATCTAGGTCTGTAATATATTTTAAAATATTTTCAAATACGATTTTTGTATAGGTATCAGACTTATAAAAGTATATGAATAAAATAATTTAAAGTAACTTTTCTAATATTAATTAACTCTGAAGTCAATGACACTTTTATTACACCTGTGACGTCCTTTTATAAAAGTAAATTATTTAGTTTGTCTGTTGTTATTGTTAACAAAGATGGATTTACCGCAAGAAATGTTAACCCAAGCAGAAAAGGCTGAATTCTAGTTAATACCTAGAAAGCCTTATGAAACTTGATTAGATAGAATGTAACAGAATAATTAATTGGATGAATAATAAAAATATTAAGAATATTTCATAATGTTAGTGTTGCATATAATCCAGAATGGATCAGAATTACCAAATTATATCAGTTTATTGGTACCTAATATCATCTAATTAATTCATTATTAAATCTGTAATTATTTATGAAGAGAATGACTGATTATATTTTAAGTAATACATAAATTATTCCTTACCACTATTGTAACATAAAATTTGGCTGATGACAGCATTTTGATAATGAGAACAAATATATGACATACTTATGACTATGCTAGTGTCACAATGTAGCCTTTTATTAACGATTAATACCAACAATAAAGAATGTTTGTAGTTATGGTTTACAAAATAATTAATTACAAGGATAAAGAGATAATCCTACATTTTGCATGATACATTTTATACCACTTTTCAACTCTAAAGGACATCTTTTTGATAGCCTATACTATATTGTAGATGTTTAAACGTAACATTTTAAAAATTAATAACTTAGTCACTAAAAGACTAGCATATCAAATATAAGCTTTTAAAGACATTGAAACATTATTGGTAACTAATTACCCAGTTAAAACGAATATTTGTTTTTTTTATAACTCAACTTGGCGTATACCATTTAAATTAAATAATAAACATCTGAAAATTGGTGAAATCCGATTATTAGCAATGGAGGTTTAGCTGATAAACGAGTGGGGGGGAGAAGCGAAATTAAAAAATCGCTCTAGCGGCTGCATTTAAAAAAAAAATAAACAAACCTCGGTATATGCCATTAAATTTAAACAAGAAAAATATTTTCTGAAAATAAGTTAAATCCGACTATTCGGAGAGGGGATTTACCTGAAACCCGAAATTTAAAAATTTCCCTAGCGGCATTAATATTGGTTTCTTCACAACAACATTCGGTATATGCCACTTAAATAAAATAAGAAACATAATCTCCGAAAATTATATAAATTGGACCATTATAAAAAGAGGTATACATGAAAACCGAATTTTAAAAAACGCTCTTGTGTTTAATTTTCTTCATGTTGTTTTAAAATAATTAATCCAACACATAAATTGTATTTATAATGATGCATAGTGTTTTATATTTAACAAAAGCATTGTTGATAAGATGTTAAATATTAATGTAATATGTGTTTGAAAATTATATTTGTATGTAAGAGCGCTCTGTAACATCCTTCAGAAAGCATTTTCGTTACATGTTTTTACTACAATAACATTTAAATTAAATTTCAAAGCCATTGAACTTATAAGAATCATTTTCTTAAATATGCAACATAACTCGTAACTTTCTGTTATTTCTGTCTATTTGAGCACAGTTCATAAACATCGTTACATTTAAAAATGTTTAATAAAAATTCTGTCTCAGTATAGTTTTTGTTAGTTTAATATCTTTACGTCAAACGAGTTTAAATAAAATATTAGTTTTGGAGATTAAAGATAAAGTTAAGATTTTAATTTATTGTGTTTTTATAAATTTAGTGAACTAAATCTAATGAAACTAAATTAGATAAACCCCAAGCCCCAACATTTTGTAGATTGAATTTTATTGAATTTTTAAGGTAGTTTAATTCCAAACGAATTTTTTATTTTTCTATCAATGGTCATGTATTTCACTTAATTAATAATATACCATTAATTTTGTGGTTTAATCTCAATAATAGTAATACTTTTCTAAAAATGTGGCTTCTCTTTTATAATAATTATAAGTTGCAAGAATTCTAATTTTGTTCCCCTAATACCACACGTAATGTCATAACTTATTTCATTTCAATAATTAATAAGAAATTATATGTATTTTATATTAAATTTATTAAAAGTTATTCAACTCGGAGAGGAATTCACTCAGTTTACGGAACTTCTGCGCGACGTACTTTTTATTATTCCAAATTTGATAACACATCATTTTCTCTATATTTGCAATATCTTTGCCTACAGTACTCAAACTGCAAAATGAGACATATTAACGTTCAAAACTGAAATGAAACATGACCTTTTCCATTGTAATTATTTGCTTCAAGTTGTTTATTGCGTCATACACTATTAAGACAAAGGCATTATATGTGAGCATACGGGAAAAATAAAAGCGTATTCAAAACAATGAGTATGCAAGTAACAAGTTAATATCCGGCACAAATACACGGGCCGAAATTAAATATTGAACTAGAATGTAAATGTAGAGCACATGGAGCAGAGGCACATGAAAATAGAGCACGAAAAACAAATGCTAAACGATAGTGTCATAGAACAGACTCCCATCATCGGGTAGCAAAACATAAATAAACAAACGAATAAACAAAATGAAATTACAAAATCATAATTAATACACACTTCAAGCACTCCAGGGTTCAGCCCGGTACTGGTTCTGAGGGAATTAAAGCTGGTCGAAATTGAAAGGCCATTTCCCCCTAGTTTTAACTAGACCTCTACCGTTGGTGCAACATTTGTTAAAATAAACATAATATACTCAGTAAAATATATTATACACATTCATACAATGTTGTAGTTTTGTAGACCTAAATGCACAATATGTGCATATTTTAATTTAATACTTTAAGATATACATAATTTGTCTATATTTTCACCGCAGTATTAGATTTATAGATGTATCCACTTTGAAGAATATTTCAGCTACAACAGGACAGTTTCCTGGGAAAAAATAGAAGACATGCCATTGACTTGAAAAATCACGTGTCAAAAAAAAAGGAAATTAAGAATTAGAGGAATTTTTTAAAAAAAATAATATAATCTGTATTATTTTTCTTGTACATAAATAATAGAAAAAATGCGTTCAAATTGGCCAAAGGGCTCGAAATCATATACATCTGTGGGGGGGGGGGGGTAGTACAAACAATTTTCGAGTATAAAGGAGGCTTGATACCAAGTTTTTTGAGAGTGGGGACGAAATGTCTGAAACTCTTCAATATGGAGCTATTGGTATCGATAAGGTTCAGTATCGTAGCTACGTTGTGATGTGACATGTGTTCATATGCAATCAAATGTAAACCAATGTTATTGGTGCAGATATACCATCAAAGCAGGCAGCAGGCATCCCAATCTAACTTAGTATTTTGGAAATAGTCAGGCGTTTTGAAAACTGCAATAAATAAGTTTTATGAATGAATACTGTACATTTCATTAACGTGACCCACTGAAGTAAAGTTAAACATTAAAAAAATATACAACTGTGAATTATAATGTAGATGCAACACATTTTAATTATATATTTCATAAATTTGAGTATAAACGTTTCATAAAGAGCCATAAAATATATAAAACTATGCCGTTAAACTTAAAATAAATGTACCATCATATTTCAAGAAAAGAATAAATTCCGCTACCAGCATACAAACTTTTAAAACATTTAACTGAAATTATAAGACTGCTTGTTTTATTATATCTTAGTTGTCTTATACACAAATAACACGTCCATTTATTAAACTTTAAAACTGATTTTTCATCTTGGAAGTTTTACTAATATCTCTTTCGATTGCTCAATATAGAGCGGTAAACAATTTGTGCGTGTTACCTTTTCTTCAAAGCAACTTAAATGTTCACCTAGTTCTTAATAATCCTAATTAAGTAAATGGTAAATAGAATATTTCAGCAGTTTTTATCTCTTGCTGCTAATTAATTGTTCTTGCCTATTATAACTACAATGAAAACATTGTATTTCATGTTACGAGAACCTACCTCTCCTTTATTCGCAAAATATTTTGGTGATAATTCCTTGCGCGGACAAGGGACACCTACAAGCAATGGTTGTACCTCTAAAACAAAGAAAACTCCCTGCTACACGGTAATATATTTATTGACCCGTCTCTAATCTTTGTGTTAAATACTTCACTCAGAACAAGTACTACCTGTCGATGGTTGAAATCAGCTATTTGCGACACGCTTCCTAACTTACAGTTAAAGTCCCTAGCAACTGTTTACTACTCTTTTCATAATATTTGAACTGGTCCCAATGAGAAGAAAAAATTGCCTGTTCAAATTCCCATATATTCAACCAGGTAATGCGTATGCTCAACTCAAAATACCATGACAAATTATCATAAATATATGGGAAAGTTTTTACAGGGGGTTTTCCGATTAATGTTTATCGGAGTCTACTGCGTCAGCGAATATATTTACGGGGACCTGGATATTTCCTATCTTGACATAAACTGAACTGTTTCATTTCTCAGCATAAATGAATGCAGTATTTGAACATTTCATTATTTATTGCACTATTTAATTTTATATTTCTGTTCCCTTGACTAGAATTCTTTATAATGAATTAAAATGTTTACAATTTAGCACAAATGTTAAGTTTTTATCGAAGGAACGGCGAGTGTTTATCAATACACCATCAATAATTGTGGTTATAGTGTGCTATTAGCTAAGTGCAAACAACACTGAAGCATAATTTAGACATTTTCGCTGTAGACAAACTCTCCTCATCTCTAGTTCTGGAAAAAGTTTCTCTTACTAGTGGCTCAAGTATTTTGATTTGATTTATTTATGGAGGCTCTTTAACATCTCAGGTCATCAGCGTCCCATTCAATTCAGGGCGTGAAACGGCCGACAAATTTTGTTCACAGACCTCTTTTTTCTGGCTTGGAGTTTTTAATGCCGTAAATGTACGACACGGTACCCTTCCATAATTAGGATTTTTACGTCCGAAAAAATCCATCTGTCCTGGCCAGGTTTGAGCCCTGATCTTGAGTTTAGGAGGCAAATATGGTTACCACTGCACCACCAGGTCCGAGAGTGTTCCAAGGAGAAACTGAAGTGGGGTAAAGTGGCCATTTTGGTCAAAATTTCAGACTTTTTATAAAAAAAATTAATTCTAAGAAAACTTTTCAGTACTCTCAGAAGTTTCATTGCTCTGAGCAATCATATTTAAATCACTTGGGTTTAAATGAGAGCTCTAACCTGACACTCTGCCTCTTTTTGCTGTAAGGTAAGCAATGGAAAGTTTATTCTAAGCAATTAGGAACAATAAATCGAGATTTTTTTTACTAGTAAACCGTTTTGAAGTAATTGTTATTATAAAGAACGCTCTTTTATATTTATTTGTAATATTATATAAAATCTTCTAAAGGTACATGCTTTTAAACAAACAGTTGAAATCAGTGGTTTCCTGTCAGCATTTCGTGGCATAGGTTAACTTTATGGTTAAATTCAACAAATATTAATTAATCATACGAGTATAGTGTTTATTTGTGTAGAATATTAAAAACCATGACAGCAGCACTCTGCAAGTTAATATTTTTCCTCAAAGGCTAAGGCGCACTAAATATTTCTATAGTTACAGTAAAAAATATACCACACTTTTGTTTGTCTTTTCTCATTTTATTACACAAAGAGTTTTTATTCTCCAGTTATCTGATGGTTTTAAAAATACATTTCACGTTTTAAAAGAAAATGTTTTAAATTCTCGGAATTAATTAGTACTGAAATATCTCCCCTTTGTTTTTGTTTGAAGGTGAATGTGGGAATATTTAGTTAGATTTTTAAGTAAAATAAATAAATATTAAAGTATAGATAAGTTTTTATTTAAATATTAAAATAATTGTAAAAAGTTTCAGTAAAATAGTGCTAACCTCCATTAGTGTTATAAACAAGTATAACGAGCTATCGTAATTTATGTAAAACTTTAGAACATATTACTTACACATAAATCTCCCCTTAACACTGAGTCTATGCTAAGCAAGCAGATTAAGAGACTAAATCTTTATATTTCCTTTTATCATTTTAAATTTCAGACATATTAATTAACTTCAATACCTCTCATTTTCCTCAAAAGTTGGGACATTTATATCAAATTATTTTCAGTTTAAGTAAAAGATATATATATATATATATATATATATATATATATATATATATATATAATGGAGAGACATTATCTGTGCCGTTTTTTCTTATTTTATTATATGCAATGTTTTTATTTCCCAGGTAATGAACATTTGATATATTTAACTTTTTTAACTTATTTAACTTATAACTTTTCAAATTGAAACATTTTTTTAAAAGGTCTGAATGAATTTAAATTCAAATAATTTTTTTTTGCATGAGTATGGTGAAATATTCAATTAAATGGGTACATAAGACAATGAAAAGTGCAAGGGTAGATAGACTTTCAACTTTATTGAAAACATTTTATAAACATTTTTGTTGCAATGGTGTAAACATTAGTAAGAGTGTTTATGAACAAGTTTCAGTAATTTATCTGTATTCTTTCATAAAATATTATGTATAGAAATTGTCTTTCACTCTAGCCCTTTGAAGGACTTAAGTGAGAGTCAAATTTGAAAAAATTCGGATCGCGGCCGAGATTCTAACCACTGATCTTCAGCCTTCCGTGCTGATGCTCTAATCAAATGAGATACCATGTTCTCCGATCATGGAACCACAAACCTCTCTCATATGATTCTGTATATCCCGGAAACCTCCCGAAAGTTTTCTGTACTGAAATATTTAAAAAATGTAATTTTCACTTCTGTACAATATTCATTAGCTTCCTTTACTGTTATCGGATCTTAACCTGTAGGCATGACCGACTTAGTAGGATAAGTTCATTGGCAGGCTTAAACCTTTTACCTTTTTTCTTTGCCTTAAATTTTTGCAATAACTTTTTGTGTTTTTGAAAGATATTTTCGAATTCCATGATGCCCGATAAACAAAGTGTTAGGGAATCGTCTTAAATACATTGAAAAATGACTCCAGTATTTTATTTTATAAACTTTTTTCATTCACAAGAACAATAATTATTTTAAATTAACTGTAAATAAGTTTGATTCCTTACAGATCCTAGATCAAATAATCCAGAAAGATACTTAACTGTCGAGCAAATTTGTTGCACACTGAATGAAAATCATTGCAGCTGTAATCTTATAAAAATTATAATCTATTACGATTCATATAACAATGAAACATAAACTTTCAGATTAAACAATATTTGCTATGATTTCAGTAACAATGAAAACGTTAATTTCAATATGCAAAAACCAGGAATCATCAAACAATTTGCGTGAGTAGCCGACAAACGCTGTCCAAATTTTAAATACTCGTTAAGAAATCCTTTGACATGTGCGTGCCGGAACAAGGGAAAACATGCAAGAGTGGGAAATTCCCAATTAATTGGAACAGCTCTCTGGTTCATTTAGAAGCTGGAAATATAATTGGCCTTCATTTTCATTACCATTAATTATGCAATCAAAACTGCGCATATGACGTGTTAACCTGTACATGTTAAATAATAAATGGCAGCTGTTAAAGAGGAAAACGCGTTGAAATTAACCTCCTACTTTATTCGAAACAAGGCCGCTTTAAAATACGTACGCACATCTCTTTTAAGATGCATCCCTTTATATAATGATACAGAACATTAGGCACAAAGAAAGCCCTCTATTCTCAACTTTTCCTGCCTGTATGCTGAGATAGACTAGAGATGCTGCAATAGTTCTTTATGCAGACTAGCAACACCATTGGTTTTTTCTCATGATAATTTATGAATACAATCATAATTTACAATATAAGCGTTAAAAGTGACATTATTTTTCTGAATTAGAATGTTTGCCAATAGATGCCTGTTATGCATTGTGATTTATATAGTAATTAACATTTATCACGTAAATAAATTATTAAATGTTAGACACAGGTATTCTTAACAAAGTAAGAACACAAGCTATGAGCCACCGGCCGGCAAGTACACAAGCATGAGAGACTTAAGGGGAGAGGATGGTTTATAGCTCATGATCTGTTGTACTCTCCCATCTGTTGTCCACTGTTCAATACCAACATTACTCCATTCTGCTTGATTCTGGTTTTAGTGCTTAGAAATTTCGATGCCTAGTAATTGTAAATCAAATTTATTTCATTAATTCGAAAAGTTCTTTGTTTCAAGTTACCAATATCGTAGCAATGGTAAGTAGTGGTTTTTAAACTATTTTGGGGAGAAAAAATAAAAAAATATTATTATATTTTTATATGTTATACAAAATTGTTGTATAAATTTTTAATTACTCGCTAGTAGTTACGGTATAAACTTGAGCATGTGCAAGATGGGATCGGCTTAATTTATTTTCTTCTAGCCTGAGATGGTTTCAGTGTGGCCAACGTGTTATTTAGCAAATACGTCTTAGAAATATTAGAAACAAATTTAAACTGCCACGAGAAATTTAAAAATAATAAAAATACGCCTTAAGTCTTGTAATTTGTTTTACTATATATATTTAATATTCACAACACATGTTAGATCAAAGTTGTTAACATAGAAATTGTAAAGCAATTTTACAGCCTTGAGTATAACAAAATGCAGTGTCTTGGGTTATTTTCTCTGCGTATTACACCAATACCTGTAACCTATAAATAAAATCCAAACTGTATCAAACATATTTCTCCTACCTCTTCTCTGCTAGCTCCCTAAACCAGCATTTTCTGGCTTCTCTTTTATAGCATTACTTTCAGGAGCCTTGCTTTGTGGTATGTCTTCTGTTATTTCATTAAACAGCTGTTGCCTTCTATAATAATAATAATAATAATAATAATAATAATATAAACGGTGCGGAAATATTATTTGTATGTATGTCACGAAAATGTATTCGCAATTGTGTGCCTGGGAGTTACGGAAAGAAAAGCTGGGTCTCTATTGACGAGGCAAAAACAATTATTAAGATATTTTACTAATGTACTTATCGGACATAAAATATCCTTGTTATAATCACAGGAGATGTAAAAGGCTTTGCTCAGTTTGTAGACTAACTTTGGTGATAGTTAATTTTCTTAATTGTTTCAGAAACGTGCCTGAAGAAAGTATAACATTTTAAAAATCCTTTTATCTGAAATTATTTTTCCAACATATTTATTACACTGTTTTCACAGAACTGCAGGGAAGGTTCGAAGTTTATTCTAGAGGCAGAGAAATTTCACTCCAGAGCTAAGAATTTTTTTCCCTCAAAGCGCCATTTCACACTTCAATTTTCAAGAGCACTCTTGGGCTTGCTCTGCCTCCACAGCCTATTTAACAAGATGAGAACATGAATTTCTGCTGCTGTGTACTATGCTGACAGCTTTGACAAGTTACGTGACGTGGCTGGTGCACTTTCTAAAGTTGAGGCTGCCTCAATTCTGGTGTGAAAAATTTGCTCACTAGGAAAACCTCCGGCTTGAACAAAGACTGTACCAAAACTCAGTTATAGGTTATTACGTATATTTGAATTCAATGCTAATATTAATTTTTCTGTAGTATTGCTCAATTAACCAGTAGCAAACTCTAAATACAAGTATTACATCGAAGCATGCAATACAAGCACTGGCACAACCTCGATTGGCATAGCTGAAGTCGAGGAAAGGGTGACTAATTAAGTTCTATAATGAACAACTTAGGATATTTACAGAACGCCGAATATCAACGAGTTCCGAAGTTTATTACCTATAATTAAATTTTAATGCAATTAATGTTGTCAGTATTAAATCTAGAGATAATATTCATAAAAGCTCGTCTTTCATACTACAATCCCGCAGTTTAGGTCGGCCTACCAGCAGACCTACCCTTTCAATCGCTGAGATTCTCTACGTGGCAATACTCTATCTTACAGTAATTTTGAACAATTTCGACAGAGTCGGGCAGTTGTGTTGTGCAGTTGAGAGTGATATTAAATAGTGCAACAATGTTGTGCAATGACGAGATATTCACTACACCATTTTATATTGATCTTTAGGTACAAAAAGTCTTGTGGCATTTAGGTGTCAACTTCATAACAGTTGGATTTCAACTCGAAATACAATATTAAAAGTTAGTAGAGAAATTTAATGAAACAGGTTCTGTGACTGACCGGAAATAATCGGAAACATTATGTGCTCACAGAAGAGAATTTGATAAAAGAATACATTTCGTTAAAGTCCTTCACCTTACCCAAGACTTGTGGTTTGAATTTTATGTTTGAAGAACCTTGAAAAATGAATAACTGAATTGTATCAGTGGTTATTTCCTACACGATATCCTTTAGCGCATTTATTACAATTAGTGAACTTATTGTTACAAGGGGAATACTATGGCTATTCAGAAATCACATGGATTGTTATGAAACAAGTGGATTCATTGAGACGAATTGTCAATAAGTAATATGCCATAAAACACTGGATAACACATCCAAAAAATGTGCATGCCAACAATAAAAGCATGATCCACGCATTCACATTTCTCGCAGTATGCACATTTGATGAAAATAGATCAATAACAATTCTCTCGAAAACAGAAATCTTCGCTTAGTCCTCCTTCCAAGGGTGTTTGAACTACACCACAAAAGTCTTTGATGCAACCGCATCGTAAACAAGCAAATTTTATTAAGTTAAAGAATCTTGCTGCCAAGAACTGGAAATATACAAAATATTCACTGGTCATTTCATTGTCAGAAAACATAATAACTGTATCTGTCATAAATTTAAACTTTTTTGCATGGATGGAAGAAGAAAACACAATGCTTGTACATTTTGCTAAAATCATCTTCTTGAGGAATTCAATGATTTTAGCAACTGTAGAGCTGTATAGTTTGTCATCTCTATTGAATGTCCAAGAGTCAAGCAAAAGAACTTAATTTTTTTCTGTTTATCTGGCCACTATTTGTTCTAGGAAGACTTTTAAATCCTTCTTTGTCCTATTAGCAGATTTGCTTACAAACGCCTGGATATTTGTCAGCAACACACCTTGATGTTGTAGCAGACAACACATATCGCCTCGCTGCTTGCAATAAGATAGGGGAAAGCTATAACGCCCCACTTATTCCTCCCTCTCCTGTCAATTCTGTTGCAGCATAGCGGCTAAATCTTTGCAAGTTTTTTTGTTTATTATCTTTAACAAAACTACAATCCGAAACTACATCCATGATCCTTCCATGGAAGATGTGAGTAGTGAGCGAAAATAGCTAATATTTTCAGTGCCTATTTTACTGTTATTTAATATGTTGTGACTAAGTTGAAATAGTGAAGCGTTTGAGCGCCTCAAGTCTACGTAAGAAAATTCCGCTGGGTTTAACTGGCGACGGGCTTAATTGAGTATCGGGACTTTTTAAACTGCTCTCAACTTATTCTAAAATTCCTGAAATTGTTACAAACTAAAAAGGGAGGAGGAATGTTATTGGAACCAGGTTGAGAAATAGTTACTTATGCAACTAGTGTATAATATTTGTAATTGTGATACAAATGAATGTTTAGGGCGAAGAGGGGGGGGGGGGGGAGTTCGGAGTGAAAATTATAAACGTGTTGCATAAAACGTTTTATGCAATTTTTAGTATTGAAACATTTAAAATAGTATTACAGATTTGCAAAATATGATGTTATGACGTATTATATTACATGGTTTCCTAGTAATCGTTTCTATGTTACTTTGTTTTAGTTTTGAAGAATTCAAATGGAAATGAACGCTAATTCCGCAATGTTTGATATTGAACATATGGATATCGTTCTGGAAGAAATTATAAAACAAGATGAAATAGCAGAGGGTTAATTAATTCCTCCAAAATCGAAAAGAATATACGAAAAAGAATACGACAAATTCTATACACGAGGAAAAGAAAATAACGTTAGTTCAACCTAATGAAAACTCTTGTTGGCACATTTTTCAAAGCTGGTAAATATATACTATAACGTTTATCGATTATTAATATAGTAACTAATTTCGTATTTATTTTCTTAGATTTGTTAATTTTTTCTAGTCACAGATTTGTTTGCCTTCGACGCGCTGGTGTGTGTATTCGAAAGTAAAATCAATGCAGTAAGATTAAGGAAGTATTTTGTTAGTATAATACAGATTACTAATGGTTCAACATTAACTTTTGAAATGAAATAAATTGTAATATTAATAACTAATTAATTTCAGTTTCAGTGTTTCCATGACAATGGATGTTATGGTGATTAATAACGGAAGCAGGAAATATTGACTCAAAAAGTCTATTTAATTATAATTGCTTCCGATGGCAATTATAATAATAATTACATCTTGTTTCAGGTATTATTTAATGCCAAGAATAGTATGACAATCAAGGGTATCAATGTTACAATTAGAATGAGGACTTCAATGTTACAAGTGTTAGTGTATGTGTATGTATGTATGTATATATATATATATATATATATATATATATATATATATATGTGTGTGTGTGTGTGTGTGTGTGTGTGTGTGTGTGTGTGTCTTTTTGACTAATAAGAAACATCCAAGTTTTAATCCTGTAATACTATGATTGACAGTGCACATATGTGTCTTTATGTTTCTGTAAAAGGAATGGACATGATAGACTTTTGTCGGAAAGTTAGGAAGAAGACATTAGCCTTAGCTGGAAAGGTTTTCGTTAAACCTTACTCTTTCAAACCCTCCCAGACGGACCCGCCGACAAGGCGCCAAGTGCTATTACACTCGAGCACGGCCATATTGCGATTTCAGTCGGTAACTATTTTTGTCGTCAAAAAGAAATGTCGCATGCAGAAACATGTTCTTTTCAGAAACCAAAGATATTTGCTATTTCAAAGGGAGGCCGCATATATGACCGAAATGTGCTTTATCGCAAACTTTTAGTGAAGGAATCTAAAAAAAGGGCGGATGTCTCCTCTTTCGTAGCGTGGGAATAGCAGATTATATTTCCTGGTAAACCCAAAAACTTCAATCAATCAACATATTAACAAAAACACGCCGAATCAAAGCGAACATGTAATGAACCATAACTTGTGTGATCCAATAAAATTCTAGAAGGAACCAAGCTCAATAATATTTAAAAGAAATACATTTTCGCGAGTGCGGAGCGATTTCACATAATAGATTTAATATTAACTGAAAAAGTAAGTTTTAAACATTGGAAAGTTAGTAGCAGTTATTCAGTATTAGCATCAGTCATTAGTTATTCAGTGTTATAGTAGATCAATTAAGCCGTCGCGGAGAGTGAAAGTAAATCGGTCAGTCAGTGAGAGTCATTCAGTCAGTGCGAGAGGAATAATAAGAATAGTCACGCCGAATCATTGCTAAGGTATAACCGTCCATATAACATCACGTTAAAGTCTTTACAGCAAAGTGAGTAGTGTGATTACGGGAAATTATATATGACGGTAAGATTTCAAAACTGTGTTAAAATAAGTAAATCAACTAGTGAAGATAGTGAATTATAGCCCGAGGGTAAATTATAAAGTGAAATAGGACCAGAACAATAACCACACGACAGATACACAGCATGCATGTTCTTGAACCTTTCAAATTGTCCAATAAATTAAATGTCCAACCAGAGTCGAGCCTTATATTATTGCAGTGAACAACCCCCTTCCTCCCTAATGGCTTCAAGTGCTTAAAAACAGTCCAAATTCCCCTTAGATCCCTATCCTCTGCATTGGAACCAGAGAAATAGGAAGCATCGAACTCATGACTTCAAGAGCCGAGGCAAGACTACAAGAACATCTAATCGTCTGATTAAATAAACAAAAATCAAATCACCATAGCTAATACAATCTCCACCCACTATAATTCCGGTTCCATAACTTACATGTTTTTGAAGAACATTTGCTAATGAAATGATTCAGGTGTTTGAATGTTGGTATGCATGTTAGGATTTTAGCTTTTTTATACATGTAAGTTGTTTGAAATTGTGTTTTTTTTTTTGAGTGGTGTTTAACGCTCGTTTTTACTACCGAGGCACCACAGGCGGTGAACACTGGTGATACATGAAATGAAATGATATATTGGGAAAGGATTTTTTTATAAGGAAGAAAACGTTCCAGCCTAAGTTTAGGAAACGTTCCAGGCCTAAGCTTAGGGTACCTCCGCGGCATTTGTCAGTTATGAGGACTGAGCAAAGCCTGGAAAAAACCTCACTCAGGGAGGACGGTCCTGGCGGGATTCGAACCACAGACCTGCCGCTCACGAGTCCGTGCCTTAACGACCTCGGCCACCGTGGCGGTCGAAATTGTGTTGTGAAGGCGGCAATGACTTCATGGAATACTAGTTGCTAGGTAACCAGTGCTAGAGTTAGGTTAATTGTGCGCATATTATAAGAAGTGTGTTTTAATGCTAGGATTTCATAAACTAAATTGAAGTAGTTTATCATGAAATGATGCAAATAGCCCAATACCGACAAACAACACAACACCATGGTAGGGAGAATTGAGCCAATATTTACGTCTGTTGATCTTTTTTCTGTGGTGAAAACCTTCTATCTATATAAGGTAAGAGTTTGACATCAGAAAACCGAAAAAGTACTTGGTGTAATATACAACCATAACAACTCATGCTGCATGAATATAATATAAATCGAACTATAACTGATAAAATACGTTTTGCCACTTTAATTTATACAGTTTTTACACGGGGTAATTTGCTTTATTGCATCCTATTTTTTGTTCCTTTAGAATTTATGTGACTTTTTCATACTTTAATTGCATATTTTCAGCATTATAAATTTCTAAAAATCCGGTTCTAGTCATGAATATTGAACATACGGCATTTAATTGTTTCGGACTTCTTTATGTTGCACAAAGAGAATGGCCAAGTTAATTTGGAAGTCCCAGAAACCCTTGATGTAAAAACTCTTTAGAAACCGATGCTAAATTAACTCATTCGGTCCTTACACTTACGTAATGTATCTAGCCAGTCGCGTTTTTGCAATTTTCTATTGTGAGCGTGCATGAAAGCAACTGCTGGAAAGTAGCGACCACGCTTCCGTGATGACTCGCTTTGTTGAGCAAGTAATATCTCCACATGCGTTCCCCGGCAAATGTATAACAGACAGATGTGTTAACTGTGTTTTTTGAATTTGTTCTTTCTTTTCATTATATTTCTTATGCTTCCAAACAGCGAGTAAGAAATTCCCTCCATTTCGGCTGCAACAGCGTAAGCCTAAAGACAGGAAAAAGGAGCCATGGAATTAGGAAATGTTACCTCATTTTTTATCTCCACCCTTAACGAAAGTACGGAGTAACTGTAAACGAAAACACATGGTGGAGGTTTTGCTGATTGGTTCCTTTTATCATTATTATTATTATTATTATTATTATTATTATTATTAATGTCTCATTTACATGAGCTGGTTATGGTAAATATGTTTTCGGTCATCGTTTTACTATGTTTCATGCAGGACGTACAACGGCCAACATTCTGCAACGCTTCCGCAGAGCGGTTCTTGACTGCTTTCTGTATAGCTCGGATATTGATTACTCTTTCAGGTGCTGGAAAATGCTTTAAGGAGGCGTTGCTTCGTTTCTAATCAAGAGATCGATCATTGGGAAGTGGCACTGCATGTACCACATCGGCAAAAATATTAAGTGGAGTTGAGGTTAACAATTCCAACAATGAAACAACAATAAAGCCTACAGCACTATTTCCAATATTTTCAGAAATATAGTCAAGCTAGTCTCACCATGATATCATTATAGATAAAATGAAAAAAATATAACAATATATGTTCTTCCTAAAATAAATAAAGTTTATCATATGTTCATGAAAAAATGTTTATTTATATCTCTTCTATCTGCCTTCAAATGATTGTAAGCAATTAAGTAACATCCTGTATATCTCAAGACAGTAGAGTGTTCTATTTTGTTCAGTTAATGTGATCAAAACTTGAGGCTTTCACGACGTTGTTCATTATGGCTTTTGGAGTAATTAGCCGTGTTCTGTTGTAATAAGACTCGAGTTTCTGGTCAAATTCATTTCGATAGCTATCATAAGCTTATACCATTGCGTTTGATTATGGTTTTTCTAAAATATTATCTCTGCATCGTGCATCTTTCCTCCTGAATGATATCAGTCTATAAATTGTATATGCTTTTAAATAAAGTAATAAAATTGAGTATTACATCAGTAACGGTTCTACCTGACTTTAAAGTGCACTAGGTATAAACCGTTTAAAAACTGATGTAATGCTTTTAATACTGCTTTAGATAATTGCTATTCTATTATTAGTTTATATTATTATGTGATTATGATGAGAGGCGAATTATTTTTAACAATATTTTTTATAACTTTTCATCACTTTGCGAAATTATTAAGCTAACTTTTGGTCTCTCTTACTGAATGACCAGCCCAATCTAATATGATCAGTAGAATGTTTAACTCTGCAGTGTTGAGATGATATAATTAACCAATTGTCCTCATTTTACCATAAAAGTAGAGTGTTATGATAAGTTAAACTCAAGGAAAGGGGTATACCTGTTCTACACTTTAAGATATCAATTGGAAATTCTAACAGAACCACCTTGCAGTGGTTTGAATAGCTTCCGCAATGAAAACAATTCTTGAAGGTTCGTGATATATTTACTTTCTTAAACTCTAGCCAGATATTTTGATATGTTTAAATATTTCGTAAATACCTTATGCAAGGAAATCATTAAATGAATTTATCCTTTTACTCTCTTTTTCTTCCTCTTTATTTAGAAGATTTGTTTAGGCACACTCTCTGTGTGTGCTCATTTATGTTTTGGATACAATTCATTTGCGGCTGAGATAAATATAATGCTTGAGGAGCTGGCTTGAACCTCGTTTCTGTTTTTGTTCAGACCTCTAAAACT
Organism: Metallyticus violacea; assembly: GCA_030762175.1. NCBI lineage: Eukaryota > Metazoa > Arthropoda > Insecta > Mantodea > Metallyticidae > Metallyticus > Metallyticus violacea. Next base: position 63,530,942 of record CM060831.1, read on the forward strand.
TGGCTTTAAGGGCCGTGTTTTTCTAGAGGAACAAGAACAAAAAGAAAGAGTTGCTAGTTTCGATCAGTTGAGGCAAAACTCTTGGAGAAAAGTCCAAAAACCGATACTTAAGTCTTCCTAAGAAAGCATTGTGAAAACCGCTTTAAAATAAAACGATTCGTTAGACGTGCTTCATGGAAAAACAGTTTAGGCATTCATTATGCTAAAATGTAGCTGTCTCGTTGACTTTCAAGCTTTAATTTCACTTTAAAATAATAATAATAAGTAAATATTTCTATAGAAAATAAAATTGTAATAACAAGAGAAATATCACGTGCTTCGATTTTGACAAAAATTGAAGGTGTTGTATTATGAACGATAGTTCAAAATTGTGATGGAAATCCACTTGAGCACTTGGCCACCCATTCTAATCAGAACTTTCTAATCTACCATTTCAGCACATTTCATCCCGTTAGTTACAAAGCACGTAAATGGTGTGCGGTGTGACGGTGGCTTGCACCTTGGGAAGGTTTTTGCTTGGCATCTAGAATGGAAGTGGGTTTTGTGAGGAGCTCAAAATCATTGGAGAGGGAGCACCATCGGTATCGGGATGTTCTATCTGGAGCCTTATCGGACTTACCACCCGTGTATCCTTACATTATCTCTTCCTCCCGGAAATGCGTCCACTGGGTATATATACTTATAACTTTTATATATATATATATATATATATATATATATAAGTATAGAAACTATTTTATTCCCCGCAAACAGAGGACAACACGAAAAATCTAATATGTACGAAAGTGTGCTTTCGATTGAAGCCACCAGAAGGTGTATGTGAGTAGAACTGAGTGCCTCAGCACACCCCGAAGTTCAGTTGGTGAGCGGTAGTGGTCAGGAATGGCGGTCACGAGGAGTGAAAATGTGTGTATACGATAATTAATTATTTTATATGTTAATTTTAAAAAATCTAAGGTTGATTATAGTCTCATGTAAGCAACTCACATGCAGCAGATGGTATTCGGAGCCTTCCTCATCGCTGGCAACGAACCATCAATGTATTTGGGAACTACTTCGAAGGCTGCTAAACACTGTGGAGCACCTAGAAGACCCGTCCTCTAACGGATTTGCAACCCTGCTGTAATGAAACTTTTTCTCGTGTTATAATAAATCAACGTTGTCCGGTTGCTTGTATTTTGCTTCTTCCTTATGCGTGCTTCTACATCCAGCCTTTCATTGTTGGCACGACTCTGCAGTAAAGGTCATATACTTTTAATCCCTCGTGTATAATAAAAGTCACCTTAATATATTTGGCTTTTTAGGGAAGCTTATTGCAAGGCATTAGTTTAACAGGCTGAATATTGACAATGACATTAAGAGATGAAAGCTCTTTTAAAATACTATTTTATTTTCTATAGAAATATTTACTTATTTTATTAAAATGAAATTAAAGCTTAAAGTCGACCAGTCAGCTATATTTTCATTTAAAGACTCGAACATAAGTGGGGTTATGAAAAAAATGAATGTACTCAAAGGAACTCAGCACATCAGTAATATTAATCTAGGTACTTTTTCTTTAAAACATATCTACAGATCATTTCTGCCACTATCTCATCTTTCTGTTACAGGCATTAGCTCAAAAATTACTTATGTACGTGCCTTGCCTAATTACCTATCGTCTTCTGCCATTGAACCTGACCGTTCTTCTTTTCAGGTGATTTTAACTTTTTTGTTATATTTTGATTTAGAAGCTTTAACTTACAGATACAATTCAATTGTGAACACAAAAAATGATTTATACAAATTAATTTCTGGAATAATATATCTATGTTGCACCAAGAGAAATTAGCTTTTTAAATAAGAATGTGCTGATGATTTGTAAATGTGCAATATTTTAAAAAAAAATTGTTCTATGATATCAATAACTATATTGCGTTGTTAATTCTGTATTACAGGCTATAGAGTACTAAGTATAAACAATTTACGTGTAAATGCACTTCCTTGTTATTTAAGACAAACCTGTATGGGCTCCAGATATGCCAAAAATGCAACGCAAGGTCCTGGGAATAACTTTGAAGGGCAAAATAGCTATAGTATTAATAAACCAATTATCTCAGACTACAGACATCACACAAATAGCTACTAGAAACAAATGGCAATCTGGCGGTTATGTCGCAAGAATGCAGGACAATAGATGGACCTACAAGATCTCCATGTGGTGTCCCCGAGTAGGAAAAAGGACACAAGGCAGACCCAGAAGAAGATGGACAGACCTCTTTATGGAATATGCAGGTCCAGATTGGTCAAGAGTAGCAAGAGGAACAGAAAAATGGAAATCTCACGAGAAGCAACTTGTGCAGTGAGAATTGGAGTAACCAAAGAACAAATCAGTCAGTGTCTTAAACAGCATACGAACAACTAGCTGGAATACCTCACCATGTTAGGAAAAGGCGAGCTTTCCCTACTTGTTAGGAGCCCTTGTACCTTAAGGGACACAATAGGCTATCTTTATCTTTGATTATAATATGATTTAATTAAGATGACTTGTGTCAAGTTAGGTAGCCTTTTGTTTTAAGAGATATTTATTTTTGTTTCATCTTCTACCCGCGCATGTGCTTTTGTATTCGATTGACAATCTTATAGACTAAACTGATCATTATTAACACAACTAGACAATTTTTGAAACAACTGAATCTAGCATTACTCTAAAACCTTCACGCAAACATTCGACGAGGAAATTAGAATGTGATTCTATTAAACACTACGAGAAAAATTCGTAGCAACCCGCAACAGGAACAACAATTTTCAACTCTTTAGCATATTACATTAAAATGTGTATTTTATTTGTCTTATTACATAATACTACATGGATGATGCTTGTAATAAGCGCAACTATGAATTAGTTGGGAGATGTCTAAAGATATAAAGATGTAAGGACAGAAAACGTAGAAGTCTGTCAAACACTAAATACACCTGTAAACTGTTTGCACAAGCGGAATTCATTCTTTCCATTAGCAAATGTACAATTATTACAATATTGTAAGCTACGTTTACGAGAATTATATTTAAATTCTTATTTTATTCCTGAAATATAAAGATCACTCGCGGGTCTGAACTTTCCAGGTAAATTCACGACAGACCCTCTTGTGATATTACTTGTGGTAATTGTTCTAGCTTGTAAATATTGAATATTCTGGGATAATTTTGCATATTAAAACTAAATATTCTGGATAGTGCAGTGAACGAGACATTGGAAGAACCATCATATTCTATATTTCGAAAATATTTTATTGCTATTTGCAGCTTTTAAAGTTAAACATAAAAAAATATTCATTTAATGACTTCCTTTAACTTTTTCCAAGATGTTTAACAATCTAAGCCGATTTCTGCCTGCCAATTTTGGAATGAATTAAATTAACGCAAAGCAGTCCCGAGTTGCCAAACTACTAGTTCAAAGTTGAAAGCAAATCCTCAGGAAAGTGGCATATCACGATCTGAAACGTTCTTAATAAACATACTTAACTACCAGTGACAGATGCCATGCTTGCATTGTAACAAATGCACTGCTTTAGAACTTCCAACAACCAATTGTGTAATTGAATCGTGATTAAGTTTAACAAACATATACGTCGATGGCATTGGCTGATGGTACATGCTCCAGAATAGTAAGTTTTCTCAACTTTACCGTGGAAGAACAGGACAGAGGCTCTAGCTTGTAGAGTTGATGAGAGCGATACAGACAGCTCTTTGAAAACTCCTCCTCAAGATGAACAATAAAGTTTACGTCAAACTTTCAAATTGTTGAATGTACATTAGAATTTACCTATGCTAAGGTGTGTTGTGCATTCGACAATGCATTCTAAACTATGCTTTGGGTTTAACAAATGTGGAAGATATGTCATAAAGAGCAAATTATTGCTTACTTACAAAGAGGTCTATATTAAAAATACTAGCAGTTCAAGACAACGCTATTACATTAAATTTTAATCTGTATTAGTTTTTGTTTTATTATTATTCAACAATTAACTAATCCGGTACAGTAAAATAACTCTTTGTTTATTCAGAGAATTAAAAAATAAACAGCGTATATTAATAAAGCTACTTTGAGCACTATGAAGGCTTCTATTTCTTTATGCTTATAATAACTAAAGGTATAATAAAATTACTTTTTGGTTTATCAGTGGAAAAGCAATGGTCACAGGGTAGCCCCATATCAATTTTCTCTATATTCCCTCCAATACTTGAACTGCTTACAAAATTACTCAACCATCTGCATGATATTCTGCAATTCCAATTGTACTGCATTAAATAAACAAACAAAAATGTGAAAACCTTCAGACTTAAAAAGACATTAGGTTGGATTGTTGGTGACTTAGGATAATATTTCGGTACTTCAGCCTTGCTCAACGGATGGCCGTTAGTGAGGTCTCCTCCGGGAGGAAGGGAAGAAATAGGAGGCGGTGAGACACGGAAGTAGATGTGATTCCTAACATGTTTCCAGATAGAGCACTCCGACTTTGGCGGAGCCTCCCCTCCCCTTAGAAAGGAGTGCTTTGTAAAGCACGAACCACCATCCCTTTGTATCAACCCTAACTGCCATAACGTTTTCGTCCCTATAACAGAACCAGTGAAATAAAATATGGAAGAGGAAAGCGAAAAATTTGTGGGATAGACAGCTCTATCACAGCATTTGCCGAAGACACCAGGGGAAACAACGAGAAAACCGAGAGTTAGAATAACTGGCCCCAATGAATTTCAATCCGGGACATCCCAAATGCGAATCCCATGCCTAAGCCTCCCCACTTGATTCAAGAATTATGTTTAGGCCTTCAGGAAGAGAGGATAAACCGCCTAACAAATACAGCAACTGCACTTTAGCAGCTCTTGGGATTTGGGAAGTAGAGAAAACATTTTTTTAATTGCAAAGTGATTCCAGAAACAATTATAAAGGCAGGCACCTGGGACTTTGTTCAGAGATTATAGCTAAGTGCTTTAATGGACTTAAGCCCTGATCGCCATACGTTTATTCAAGAGACTATAATTCAGCTGTTTGCAAAATGTGTTTGTATATGCTTTATATAAACTTCTAATATTTTTTTTCTGATAATGATGGCCATTAAACGAGGTTGTAGCAGATGTAAGTGTATATGGGGTAGTCAATATTGAATATGTACCTTACATGTTACATTATCCAGAAGTTTCCACCCAGGTTGCTTTAATTTGCTAATGAAGAAATTGGTCAAAGTGTCTAATCAAGATTTTAGAGAACCTGGAAATATAAATAGTAATATCTTTCTGCTTCTTGTTATCTTATGAGTTGTTTTAAAAGTGTTATTCTCAAATACGTTGTGCAATACTGGACATGCATTAAATAAAATCTTATTAACTATCTTCAAATAGCTGAACGAATGGTACAAATATGAAAAGTGTGCACGCCATTATGTATGGCAATATTTTTTATTCTTGACGTTTATCTTTCAGCTCTCACGCACAGCCACTGGTGAGCGGCAGATCTGGGATTTGAATCCCTCCTGAGATTTTTTCCAGGTTTTACTCAGTCCTCATAAATGGCAAATGCCGGGGAGGTACCCAAAACTTAGGCCTGGAACGTTAAAAAATCTTTCCCAATATATCATTTCATGTATCTTCAGTGTTCACCGCTAGTGGTGGTTCAGTAGTAAAAACGGGCGTTAAACACATTCAAAACAAAACAAAACAAAACAAAAAAGCCCTCACGCAATTAGAATCAATAAATTTCTCCTACTTACAGAACAATACTTTGTTTGTTCCTGTACACAGCTATGTCTAGTAGTACGGTAATTACCTCAGGAACACAAAGGGATCTTGGTGTGACTAGGCTCTAACCAGACCTGCTTTGGTAAGTACGAGCCAGATTAACTCGGCTGTTGCTGCTTTCTCATACGGGTTACCAAGTTTCCTGATAACATCTAAGTAGGTAAATATGTATTATAACTGAGAGATGCTATGTACACTATTTATTGAAAAAGAACTATATTAAACAATATCCTAAACTTATTTTTCTATTCGAAATACCAATTACTGACACCACTGCATATATGACACATTTTTATTTGTAAAATATTACCATGGAAAAAAAATTAGCTGCAATTTTTTGATAATTGATTCAGTTCTATGGGTCGTAATTTGATTCTAATATGTCCAGAACATTTCTGATATTTGAAGTACATACAATGTTGTAGAGTTTAGTAATTAAAGATATAAAAATATGTCGTTATTAAAAAAAAAAGACACTAAAATACATTTAGTTATTTTAAAAGCAGTAAATGCTAAAAAAAGATTCTGCTTTAAGAAAGTCTAAATTCGGTTAGACTGCTCGCTTCCCACCGAGGTGACCCGGGTTCAATCCCAGTAGCCATAAATGAGATTTGTGACGGATGACGCGGCGGGTACTCCAATTTTCCCTGCCACTCATTCCGTCGTTACCTCATCTTCATTTCACCCCCCCCCTTCACCATCATCATTCAGCGTAATGTAGTCAGTCGATTGTCAGCGCACAAGTTACAAATGGACTACACTACTAACCTCTGCGCCCGTGTACGGAACCCGAGGCGAGTTGCCATTAGAACACACATAGTCTGAATGAAATAAATTATAACAATGAACAGAACCTAACGTTTGTTTTAAGGTTATAGTTCTATTACAATCAACACATAATTATTTGGGGTATTTTAAAAGTTCTCGGCCAAACTCAGAGATGTCGTGATGGAGAATCACTGTGGCAGCTAGTTAGTATCATTTTTTAGATGTCGGTTCTGGTGGTGTAGTGGTAACCATATTTGCCTTCTAAACCCAAGATCGCGGGTTCAAACCCGGCCAGGATGATGGATTTTTTTCGAGGCATAAAAATCCTAAGTATGACTTCCTTCGGAAGGGAAGTAAAGCCGTGGGTCCCGTGTCGTACATTTACGGCACGAAAAAGAACCTCAAGCTTAAAAGAGAGACCTCTGAGCAAAATTTGTCGGCCGCCGTTTCACGCCCTGAATTGAATGGGACGCTGATGACCTGAGATGTTAAAGAGCGTCCGTAAATAAAACAAATCAAATCCTTTAGATGGCGCGCTGTAAACTTTCAAACGCGTAAGTGTGGTCACTTGTTTGTGACTATCGTGCACACAAATTAGTGTTAACCTTTTCTGAAAAACGGATAAAACTGGGATATGAACTGTAATAGAGTACTTCGTAACAGAAATACAAACGGACTGAGATTACACATTAAAAGTTATCTTTCACTTCATAACGTGGGCTGCTAAATTTAAGTGTGGTGATTCAAGATGACGAGCTCTCAAGGCCTCCTAAAACTGCTACGACCAACGAGATTGTGACAAAAATTCACAATGCCGTAATCAATGATCGCCGATTGGAGGTAAACGAGTTAACTGACATTGGAAAGACCTCGACAGAACATGTCCACTACATTTTACACGAATCTTTGAGTTTGACAAAGCTTTCCGATCGATGGGTGTCGTTTATGTTAACAATGAACCAAAAACGCATTCGAATGAATGTTTCACAAGAGTGTTTATATTTGTTTAAACGCTATTCCAATGAAATTCTCCGACGTTTCATAACAGTAGAAGTAAATTAGATTCATCAGTACACGCTAGAGACGAAGGAGCAGTCCAAACAGGGGGTGATAATAGGTGAAAGTGCACCAAAGAAAGCAAAAACAATTCCATCGGCAGAAAAATGTTTTATGGAGTTCTCGTGGTGTGATGCTCGTAGACTACATCCAGAAGGGCAGAACCTTCACCGGTGAGTATTAAGCACTACTACTGTACCAACTAAAGGATGCTATTCGAGTTAAATGTCCACAACTTGCGAAAAAGTTAGTTATCTTTCATCACGATAATGCGCCTTCACACAGTATGGGATTGTTGCTGCAAAACTGTCTGCCTTTCGCTGCCAACTGCTTCCATATCCACCATATTCCCCGGATTTGACTCCCAGCGATTACATTTTGTTCCTAAACCTGAAGGAATGACTAGTTAAACGTAGACTCACATCAAATGATGAGGTAGAGGCTGTGACAGAATTTTATTTTTCATAATTGGACTGAGGATATTAAAAAGTTGGGAAAATCGTTGGACTAAATGGACTATGTGACATGTTGGGGAAAAAAAAAAAAAAAAAAAAAAAAAAGCATTTTTCTTAAATATTGCGTTTATTTGGTCAGACCGAAAACTTTTAGAATGAATGACGAGAACCAATTTAATTTAAACATTTTTAACGTAAAACATTTGTCCTACGACTAAACACAAAGTATATATCATAAAAATAAAAATAAAAAATAAAAATAGCAGGCATGTCTCTATAATTACTTTAATAGTGAATTAACAATTGATACAACATTAGTTTTTAGAAGGTAAAGTTAAAAAAAAAACATATGATCAGAAAAATAAAAGCAAGCGAAAAAATATTTCTCCTACTTTCAGCCATACTTCTACCTCTTGGTATATCGATACAATTCACTCGACCATGTGGCCATAGCAGCAAAGTGAATCGCTCTCCGTAAATTAGCATAGAAAATAAATAAAACTGAATAATACAGGTAACCAAATCAACTACGGAAAAAAGACCAGCACGATGGTTTAATTGTTGCCCGAGGTGTATACAGTGTCCAGCGTTAACTAAGAGGATTTCGAGCAATGTCCCTACCTCTGAGTTTCCGGGCGAGCTAACAAAGTTCATAAAAGTTCATATATTGCTATGGAGGCACAACAGAGGTTGGACTTATAAACCAACTACAATTTTAAAGTTAAAGCATTTTAAATCGGAAGGGTTGTTGCTCCAGTGGAGACTAGAAACGGAAACGCGCACCCTTCTGGTAAATCGTATGCATTTTTTATGCGATTTACTACACATACATGCTGCATTTTTATAAGCTCTTTCCACCTCAGTCTGTACATCGTTGCGTTCGCTAGAAGCTACTCTGAAAGCTACTGCACAACTCAGCTATAGTAAAACATTTTTTATGAACTGAAGAAATTGGTATCTTCACATTTAGAATCTAGACTGTCAAATCTGGACTGCAGATCAAGGAACGTTTACACAAAATAATGTTGAATTTGTTGTAATAGCATGGGCAGTGTACAAGAGTAGACCCGTAAGTTTCCGCACTCGCCGATAAGGATTGTCACCTTCACAAAACCCTTATCTGGTATCATACCTTACCTGTTAAGTAAATAATTTCAGCTCTAACTTCCCCTCCGCTGTGTTCAGTTGTTTAGATATAGTTGCAAAAAGTAGGCTATGTGTAGAAGATTGTGACATGTTCAAAATGGAGTTTCGAGCTGTTACTGCAAACGAAATTAAACAGCGATTGGACGGTGTATATGAGGAAGCACCCCCCCTCATACTTTACCGTAAAAGAATGGGCCAAACTTTCTCGAATGTGTCGAGAAAGCTTTGAAGACGAAGAGCGTGCAGGTCGGCCCTTGGAGATGCTCACTCCTGAAAACATCGCTCTTGTGGAAGGAGAAATTATGGAAGACCGGGGTTCAAAGCTACAGGAAGATAGGGCCTTTCTAAAACAACAGTCCTTCGAATTATTCATGAATATTTAAACATAAATAAGGCTAGTGCAAAAGGGTGCCTAGACTTCTTTCCTCAGTCCAAAAGCAGCAACGAGTCATCTGTTGTGAGGCATTTTTGGAATTCTGCCGTGCAATCAGTGAGAAGTTTTGCAAACTATTGTTACAGGAGATAAAATTGTGGTCCTCTACTCTGATCCCTTGTCCAAAAGGGAATCAATGGAGTGGCGTAAATCTGGCGAAGTACCGCCTCTAAAGGCCAAGATCACTCAGTCAATCAAGAAGATCATGACCACAATATTTTGGGACTATGAAGGAACACTCCTCATTGACTTCAAGGAGAGGAACAGCGCAATAAATGGGGAGTCCTATGCTGGTCCGCTGCACAGACTACGTGCTTCCATCAAAAAGGAATGGCGAGGAAAGCTGAGTGGCGGTGTGCGCTTTCTTCATAACAATGCGCCTGTGCAGCAGCTGTTGCTGCAAAGAAAGCTGTTAAGAAAAGTGACTTCAAGCAGATCGATCATCCACACTACAGCCCAGATCTAGCTCCCAATGACTATTTCCTCTCCTCAAAACTCTATAAGGATCTTCGAGAAAGGAAATTTAGGTGTGACGAAGAAGCGATGGATGCAGTTTATGCTCATTTTGCAGACAAAACTTCTGACATTTTGGGATTAAAGGTTAATTCAAAGACGTGAGAAGTGTATTGCAATAAAGGGTAACTAAATTGAAAAGTGAAATATAGTTTTTGTCTTTATCATACCTAGAAAACGTTAGGCCCGAAACTTATGGATGTACCCTAGTATAAGGTTTGCAAATGAGCTTTCTTGTTTCGCAGGGTTTAATCCTCCTTTCATAAGAGAGCATAATTCCGTATAGGGTCCTCCCTAAAGCGTATACTTTCTTTAATCTTACCATCAGCTGAAAGCTCTGCTATAGTTAAACCTTTTAATAATCGCATTAAAGGAGGGCCTGAACTGGTTTACATAATACGCATTGAGAACCATCTTAACATTGCTTGCTGTTTTCACAAGGAATATCACAAGAGGGTATGATATTGCTGATAAATTTACGAGCGTAGTGAATCTGGAAAGCCCAGATTTTCTAGTGTTATTTATTAGGACTATTTCATATATAAAATAAGAATTTATACTTAACTTTTTCTATCATCTTGCAACACACGAATGTCGATTGTCAGTAATGCTAATAGAGAGGAGCCAAATACACTTTTAGGACTGTTTCATGAATGGAATAAGAATAAAAGTAATATATATTTGAAATTCGCGCACAGAATATTAATTTTTCTAATGGTGTTTAACACTCGTTTTTACTACTGAGGTACCACAAGCGGTGAATACATGAGATGAAATGATATATTGGGAAATGATTATTTTTTAAGGAAGGAAACGTTCCAGGCCTAAGTTTAGGGTACCTCCCCGGCATTTGCCATTTATGAGGACGGAGGAAAACCTGAAATATACCTCAGTCAGGAAGGATGGTCCTGGCGGGATTCGAACCCCAGACCTCCCGCTCACGAGTCCGCGCCTTAACCGTGAGATTAAAATAGACGAAAGTCGACTATTACAGTCGCTGCCATTAGATTTATTAATGCAAAATGAGAGAAACAAAACAGAGATAACTTTTTACTGTACTGAACATCATGGTTATGGTTGCCTAGGCAGATATTGTTACATAATTTCCAAAATGATTTCATCCCCAAATTGCTTTAAAGAACTCTCATCTTTCGCTATGATTGTCAATAGTTGATAGTTTTGTTGCAATCAATACCTTGCCTCCGCCTGCTAGCGGAGTGGTCAGTGATGCGTGCTCAAGAATTATAATGGGGGTATAGAGTTGACTACACTGACCAGTAGAAAAATGCACTCTGCGCGGTAAAGGGCTTTCGTAAATATTTTATGATAATTTCACGCAAAAACGGGCTCTGAACAGTCACAATTCAAACGTTTGATTCATTTCATTGGTAGATTTTATTATGACGTCACATAAGCGCAATACGAGTTGTCTCTGATATTTTATTGCGCGTTTGTACAACAACTTTTCTAAAGAAAAAGAACAATTTATTTCTGAAGTTAAATAAAATATTTGTTGACACACATAAGTTAAAAACTATTGTTCCAATGTTCACTATGTAACCGAGTGGTAACGTTTAAGCCATGTATTCGGGAGGCCCTAAGTTCATACCCTGCAGCGGACTAACCTGACATTATTTTCGTGGTTTTTCCGATTCAGTTTACATTTTTTCGTTCATATTCATTCCATCTATTGATGTGTAAGTTACAGTCCTACAAATGAGGAAGGTAAACACAACAAAAGAGGAAACAAGATTACTTATGCAAAATTTTAATTATAGGCCATACCTTCTTATTTGTAAAAATACAAAAACGTTACCTTTTGGTCTCTTATTTTGGGAAAGGCAGTAGTTCTGATTAAAAAAAATCTTTCCGACAGGAAAATTTGGCATAACAACAGGTTAATTTCTTTCCTCCGGGTAATATGTTTTCTATATTCATATTTCTTGTTTCCAAATTTCTTTTTGTAGTTTTAGTCCAGATTAGCTGACATATTTTTAGATTACTTGAAAGGATTATCATTTCTGCACTGTCTTACAAGAGTAAATTATTCTCTACTTAACCTTAGTATATTTTTCAACAAAAATAAAATACCATTGTTGCTAATGTCTAATATTATAGCTTTAATAACATAGCACTTGAGTCCCGTTTTACTTTGAAAGAAATAGCTATCAGAGTTTATTTACAACTTTGTCTCTGTAGTAACAAAGAGTTTTATGTATGCAATTATAACGGAAGTCCCAGATTCAATCCCATATAATCAACAAACGTTTATTATAATGTGTCCAATTTAGTCATTTAGTAATATAAATAAATAAATATATATATATATATATATATATATATATATATATATATATATATATATATATATATATATATATATAGAATGTTATAAAACGAACTAGAGACAGAATAGAATTTGTGCATTAAGGATGGAACATGTATGTAACAATGTAGCGACATTCTGACGCCATTAGCAAGGTCAGTTTTTGAATAGAATAGGAACCTTTCTTTTCATCTATGTTAAAAAATGGTCCTTGAAGAAAATCTTGGTAGCTCGCTTTCACCCTTGGGTAAGCGACCCCTTAAAAAGAGAAATTCTAGCTATGCACAACACATCTAGCGTACGTGAGAAAGAAATGAACTGAGTCAATAAGCACTCGAATTTTAAATTAATATCTTCCAGAATCTTCCATCCGCAAAATACTCAGCCAATCACAGAGTAAAGTTTAGAACGCGTCTAGAATGTTCTAAGATTTGAATCCTCGCGGAGAGACGCTTAGAGAAACCATTAAAAATTATTATTTGGAGGCTTTTGAGGTCAGTTCGTTTCAGGAGACGTAAGAATTCAGCTCGATTTGGGAGACGTAACAGTGAAGTTTACTCGTTTCGGGAGACGTGAGAGAGCAGTATAGCTTGGGAGACGTAACCGTTCGAAGCCAGGAGATGTAATAAGTTCAGTTCGATTTGTGAGACGTAACAGTGTAGTTCTGTTGGGCTTAGGAGATGTGAGAGAGTTGCTCGTTGTTGGAAAACGAAATGTTAGCTAATGCAATCGGAAGGAAATCGTAGTTTGAAATATCTCGAAAGGAACATTTTTGGTGTAAAGTAACGGACCTTAAATAATCCAAAGTCTAGCTGAATTACGTACATTAATAACGAGATAACTTGTGATTTATATAATTAGAAACTTTACCAAAGTATTACGGCTTCTTGCAGGTGGTCCAGATGTGTTGTGAATGAGAAGTGACTAATAAAATAAAAGCTGTGAAGTGTGAACATTATTATTATTTAGTAAAGCCCATCCCGTATCTTTTTCCTCCCCTGTGAAATTTCCATTAAAGCTTTAAAACATTTACAGAATTCTTGAAAAGATGACCTCTTCAATAGCGGCAGAAGACAGTCGGTTTCAGAGCAGCAGCAAAGCCGTGGTATTCAACAAGACCAAGACTCATCAGCAGCTAATATACATGTTTCTCCAGTTAACAATTTTCCCCCACAAATCAATATAAACTAATCTGAACACCATAAAAGTGAATTAAACAAATCAATAATAAATATACACATCATTTTACAAAACCGCCCAAATTGGCGCTTCAACGTGGTGCTTATTATTATAACCAACCACGCACATCAATAAACATATATACCTTGTTAATTCCGCTCCTTCTTTATAGGAAGCATCATTAAAATGCAGCAAGTAGAACGCTTTTAGAGTCAAGCATCTAATAGATTATTTTTAGTAATGTTTATGCTGATATGCGGGTAAGACACAAATATTTCCATATAAAATTATAAACGTTATAGCGTTTAATTACTTTAAATGGAAATATGCGGTTTACTATTAATTATTTATAAATAATAATGCCTTACCGTGTACTGCAGATCACCAGCTCATTCGACGCCGCTCGCCAGACTGCTCTATTGTAAACCCCCTCACAAGCATTCAAATCACCCATACAATTCTTAATACCTCTGTTCTCTTTCTATACATGATTGCTGATCACTGCGTAAGAATGAGAATAATTTAGGAAAGCAGTCACACACTGCTCTAAAACCTCTGTTTATAAGTAAAAGAACTTAATGAAGCTCGAAATAATACATGCTGGGAAGACGAACCACTCTTAACCGATATTATTATCCATAGTTTCTAAAGGAGCAGAAACTCTGGTTGCATTTGATGAGCTATTAAATACACGACTGTAAAAAAAACTGTAGTTCTTATAATTGTAACATAGTACAGTAAAATAAAGGTATTTAAAATTTATTGCAACATTTATAGCATATTAAAGTAATCTATGGAAACATCTGACAACATTAAAATATAAATAGTGCTGGGTATGCTTTTACATAACAATATTTTTATTACTGCTCTAAATGTCTTAACTTTTTCCTAAGAAACTAATCTAAGCAAATACAACATATGGGGCTTTGAGTTTTAATTGTTAGGTTCACAATACTTAAGGAAGTACCTAATATTTTGGCCTAAGCTTCAAAAATAAATAATTTGCTGATCTCTTCCTAAGATTAGTAACTGCAATCATTTGAGGGTAGTTCGTGGGGACATAATGACAGTTTTCGTGCTGACCTTCAACAGAATACAAGCTGAGTTTTGTGAAAAACTATATTGTCTACCCAAATAAAATTTATACCATTTATTATGCAATTAATTTATATTATAAAAAGTTATTAAAGTTTGACTATGCTTAGTTATTGTTTTACAATAATTTTAATAAAGCAGAAAATGTATTGATTTTTAACATTTTTGCTGATTTAGATGTACTTTTTCAATGAATTATTAATTTCAGTATTCTCATATTTTAAAATTAGTTTTAAAATATGTTACTTAACATTTCTGATGAAATAATATGCAATTGAAAGCAAAAGTTTAATTTTTGAAAATATTTGCAAATAGTTTCTTTAGTTCATGCAACTTTTAGAACTCTCAAGAAAATTAAAAGTTTTCACCAGCTATGTACATTGGTATACGTGCACAAAAGTATCTTCCACAATTTTTAAGAAAAGTGCACCTAAAGCTAAAAGTATGTAAGTTACTGGGAATGAAGAAAAAAAATGAGTGACAGATTTAAACATTGCCTTTTAAAAATCTAAATTTAAAGATTAAAAATATATATGTGTGAGTATAATCTGTAAAATATATAGTTTCATATTATGCATATAACCAAAACATATTTTTATGACCCAAAATCTGAAAGCAGTAGAAAAGGGGGTGTGGCTGCCAGACCGACATATTTAAATGCCACTAACACATTAATATATATATATATATATATATGGATATAATCTGCAAACTTGTAGTTTCATATTAAACATAAAGCCAAAAGTCGATTTTTGACCCAAAATCTGTACCAATTTTCCTTAATGCAGTAGAATTAACAGTGCTAAGAGCAAAGTATTTAATAATATGGCACACTTCTATATCTGAAGTAGTTCTTTGCTTTTCGATGGCGACTTTATTTAAATTTGGAATTCTAACCTAATATTCATACAATTATATAAAACGCCTGCATTTGATTTTAACTTTATCTGCCAGTATTAATTTATACTTCGAGAAATTCATTAGAAAAAACGACAGGAAACAAGTTCGTAAGAAACGTCTCAAGTCTGTATAGCCTGTAAATTTTGATTACATGTTTTCAATTCGCCTAAGCCACTTCGTGTTTATAGGAAAAGGGGGGAGGGCCTAATTCAGAATGATTTTAAATAAATGTTTGTTGCCAATATATTAAGACTTATAAATGAAACGAAAAATTCAGAAAGGCTGGAAAAAATGTACAATTTTTTCCATTTTCAAACTGCAGTTTTATTCCCAGCACTGTTTATATAGGCATAATACTCACAAATATAGGCGACTTTTGCTAGCATGTAAAATATCGATCAAAAAAATCTGAAAATGAACATGCTATTTGCTTTCATGGTCTGCCTTTTCCTATCTCAAAATCTCCTTCATTAGCCAAATACTTTAAGCGTTTTACAAAGTATATCGAGATGACTACATGTTGTGCTTTCCTCAGAACATTAGATACCTCTAGTTTGCTAAGTTAACTTCTTTCTTTGGAAACCTGTCAAGGGCAGCTATGAAAGTTGTAAGCTAAGAAATTTAATATATTTATTTAAAAATGAAGACTAATAAATTCGGAGTTATGGAAACACTGCATGAACTACTGAAAGAAAAAAATAGTTTTTATAAAGAAGATGTTAATCATCTCCCCTAAAAATATTTGAAAGTCTCTTTTAAAACCACATTAAATTAAACTTATCAGTGTAATGCAAATACGAATAATATAGTACGCCAAATCAGTTTTTATAGAAGATCTTTGTTCCACAAGTAATCTATTTTATCTACTTTCAAGATTTACCTTGTCCCATTAAATTATTATAATATTTTACAAAAATTAGCATTTCACCTCTTCGTTTCACTTCCTCTAGAGACTATTACGAAGGAATGGTGAGCTGCCATGACATAAAATCAAATTAAATGTGTTGAAATATTGGCCATCCCAGCAGGAGTTTCAATGATGATAAAAAAAAACTCATACTAAACGATGTATTATGAATAATACACTTCAAAAATAGAAATAAAGTTATTTTAGGAGTCAAAATTAACTCTGAATATGTTTTCGTTGCAGCCACACATATCTGCTTAGGTTTTAAAAAGACTACACATTGAAGCCCACATTTTGGCCTACTAATGATGCAACTACTGCGGTTTCTTCGAAAATACTACAGGTCATACAAGAGATGCAAGTGAATGGAATCTAAATATGGGAGTGCTGTCCCCTTTGAAATTTGTTGGGGTTCACCTAAGATCTTTAACTGGGAAAAAAGAGAATTCCTTATAAAAGAAAGCAAGAAGTAATCCATTTATGAATTTTCCAACTTATCACTAACTCAATAATGTTGAAAACGTTCATCTGTATTTGACACTGAAGAAACTTCACTCTTGAGATATACGTTTTAAAAGCAAACATAAATGTCTGCTCTTAAGTTTACTACTCTTGATATTACTCAAACGTTAACAGACACTCTTTTAGAATTTCAAGATTAAAATTGTATTTTTGTTATAATTAAATAAGTTATATAGGTTGTGAGAAAGATTGGGTTTCAAGTCCCTCAAATGCTATTCTGAATGCTTCTGTAACGACGAGTACATTTTATATGGCTCCTGAAAATCTGGGCGGTCTAATTTTAAATGAAAACACTTGTGCAGATTACAGGAGATACTAGAAGGGATGGGATGACCTCACCTGGCTGCGGTTGCCCGCAAGGCGCTGCTGGTAAGGGGGACCTGAGTAGTCGTGGTCGTCGGCGTCGAACCAGCCGAGGACACTGCCGAGGATGAGCACCAGGGCCAGTCCGAACCCAGACACCAAGGCAATAGTCACCACCTTGGAGCGGGCTGATATCACCATCGCCATCTTGAAGCGTTTGTTTTCACTGTTGCGCGGCCATGATGCACAAATTCACTACACTCACCACTTGTTCACTCGAGGCTCTTTGTTATTATAGTTTACATCTTAATAGACAATAAGTGCAAGTGCAATGAAACAGCATGTGTTGGTGGACTAGATAACTAAAACCGCGTGCAGATGCGCCTCTTCAAGATGCCGATCTAGCTACGGAACACGACAGTGGGCTTCTTATAAAACCAAGAGACGGAGGGTTGGGAAGAGGAGCGGGTCACGTCACACCCCACTCCACCCCATCAACCCATTCCTCAACACCCCTTCCAAACCAAAGCAAATAACAATAAGTTAAAACGACATCAGACAAGGAACACTGTGTGACGTTTCGCTATTCTGCAATATCGAGGAGGACTGTTGCCGGACAGGGAAGGGGTAGGGGTGGTGATGGTGGAGGAGAAATGGAACAGTTCTTTTTTTTTAACTCCCCCTCCCCTACAAACTCTTGTGGTTCGAACAAGTAGTCAGGGAAGTCCCATATCCCGAGCAGGCTGGTTTCTGTGTTTATTGATCTCGGCACTAATTACTGTGTACTACATGTTCGTTCTTTGTTATGCAGTAAAGACAACGTAACACATCAAGCTATGTTTTAGATATTTATCGGCTGTCTAAGACTACCTGGTAAGTAAATTTGGATATTAAAACTGTAAAATGTAAACAAAGTCGCAAAAAAAAATATTTTGTGCTTTTCATCTTCTTAATACTTCCAATTTATTTAAAAATTTCCTTTTATAATTATTTCAAGTAAATTATAAAAAAAAGTTCTTATTTAGACAGTTGTAATTCGTCTGAAATCCCCAAGTTAGTTAAAATTAAGATATATTTAAAATGTACCGATATTGTTGCATTATAATCTCATGGCCACACACGCGTTATTTACAAAATATTTATTTACTTTGTTTACATTTGCTCAATATTTAATGGAATCCAAACATCTCGCTAGTAGATATCAAAATGAGCTAATAATATATTTATTTGTTCCGAAAGTACCGGAAAATCACATGACATAGTTTTTGGATTGGATCGGATTGTTCAAGGCGGAGAATACTTTGGTATTTGAGCTTTGCTAACGGCTGGCCGTTTGTGCCCACGCCCCCAGTGGTGTAACCTTCAGGAGGAAGGCGGGGTCCCTAACACGTTTCCAAATAGTACACCCAATGCCAGGGCAGAAACATTTACAAAGTGCAAGCCACCTTCACACCGCACCGGTCCACCTTCCCCTGGTACTTTTGACCTAATGACGTGATATGAAATGGGGGTCGGAAAGTATGTGGAAAGTCAATATTCAGCTCAGCATTCACCTAAGCTACCAGGGAAAATTACGAAAATACCCAAGGTCAGGATGGCAGGCCCCAAGAACTTTGAACTCGAAACCTTTCTAATGCGAATCGAAAGCGTTAACGTCTGAGCCACTCCCTCGGCAAACAACTTTTATAATTATTAGTTTATATTTTCAAAAGGACCAAAGACAGCTCTTTGCACTATATAAGTTTTTGCATTTCCATCCCCTATTTAGTGCGAGCTGTCTATTAAGACTGTAAGCCTGAGCTTACCTAAAATCAGTGTGTGTCTTGTATATATTTATTATTTTATTGATAAATTGACGTATTTTCTTGTGTGAACTAGTGTACTACCTGTGACGATGCGGTCGAAGCTCAGCCTACCTTGGACAAACGCGGTAGTGATTTTGCACGTCATTATCCAGGGCCCTGTTCCACAAGAGTGTGGTCTAATAAACGCCAAGAGTATGAACTTGTAACTTGCAGTTAGCAGTAAAATTCTGTTCCACAAAGATTTCTGCTACACTGGTACTTTACTACTCCATATTTACATGTGTACAAGTGCATTTTCGTTGTTCTATTCCACAGAAGTATTAATATTAGTCAGGCACTGGTGATTTGTATAAATTTCTTTACAAATGTAGAAACATTAGTAACTTCAAATACTAGCACAAAATTTGTTATCTTTTTAATGATTTTGGGAGTCAGTTGATCCAAATGTGCCAAGCATTAGCGAAAGTGTTGATATAAATG
Organism: Metallyticus violacea; assembly: GCA_030762175.1. Classification (NCBI taxonomy): domain Eukaryota; kingdom Metazoa; phylum Arthropoda; class Insecta; order Mantodea; family Metallyticidae; genus Metallyticus; species Metallyticus violacea. The sequence goes on from CM060831.1 coordinate 63,550,608, forward strand.
AGTTGGATGATGATAAATAAAGAATAAATAAATATTTGTGTATAATGATAAAGTTTAAATACAAATAAAGTACGGCTTATAACTGATATTGACGTTTCCTGTTCCAAATGCATATTTCAGATCAGCATCTTAGTTAATGTATTTTAAGGTTGTTGTTATATGCCACGAAAATAATTTCTTTTCATTTTTCATTCTCTTATAAAATAGTCTCTTTTGGAACACTTTTCCCAGTTTTTTGCGTATAGTGAGAACGTAATTGGCAAGCAATATTAGCATATAAATAAATATAAAGATTAAATAAACTAATAAAATAAATGACCGAGAGCAACTGGAAAGCTTCATCTTCTGCCAATTTTGAACTACTGAAATTGATGCTCCTAAATGTAGCTGTAGGCAACTGTCGTCTCAAAGTGGATTACTGCGCTTGAATATCGATAAATGCATAATAAAGTATTTAAATTATCATTATACCTGAGAAAAATATAAGAATCGTGTAGCAGGAATGACAATAATCCGCCCTGTGTATTAAAAATCCCTAAAGAATGAACTTAAACCTAATTCAAAGTATGGCAACGTATGCTGTTCTTTCATCTTGCTTTTATATACGTAACTTGTAACTTTTTATTAATACTTTACAATTACATGGAATAGAAAGTTACAGGACCAAAATTTACAAAGAATTGAACTAATACAGTTGTATGTATTAGACCATACTTTTGCAGAATGGGGTCCAGATTTGAATTTCCGTTACTCTATCGGCTAGCCTTGGTATCAGATTATTTGATTATGTCTGCCCTCCTCTAAGACTTTGTGGAACTTGAATCCCAACAGGACCAGGATGCAGACGATATCAATGTAAAATATAGTATTTCGTTATTTTTAGTTCTTTGTAGTACTACGAAATTATGTAAATGTTTTCTTTTAACAGCAGCTCGTCCTCAAACTCTCTCAATTATATTTTAGTTTACATGGGATCATATGCTAGGTTAGTAGCTCTTCTTGTATGACTATTTTCCCTTGAGATTGGCGATATCTTAATAGGCTTATAGGGAAAGCGATGGTAAATAGTCCATGAAACGTCAAACATTTAATTCAAAAATGATGCAAAAAGAAGCGAAGGACCCAGTTCATATACAAACAAATTTAAGGGAAGCATGGAATATGAACTTTGTTTAATATATATGTAGGACAGATACTACATAAAGTGAAGAATTTCTGTACCTTGAGTTAACTTTCTCCATTTATGGGAGATAGACGAAATATATGCGAAACTTAAAGCGACTGTAAAATCCGCAGAATCTCTCAATATACGAAGTAGAATTCTAGATGTGCCGGTAGGGTTGTTAGAGACAGTATATGGGGCAGTAGTACGACTTATGGGGTCGAAACTTGGTGTTGGGAACAAACAGAAATTTGATCGGGCGAGGACCGGTTTTCTGAAAAGCATTTTAAGAGCGAGGAGGGGTACAGAAAATTGCGGAATTGTTAGAGAATTTTGTGCCCATAGCGAGAATATAGAATGCAGGATCCGTGCAGTAAAGTACTCGCTACAATTGTTCATGGAGATCAGACACTAATTAGCACGATCTGCTGCTACCGAGAGCAGAAATAAGACCTGGGTTTCAAAATTGAAAAGGGGTCTGAAAAATGTACAAATGGGGAACATTTGGATCGTAAAGCGGATAAACAGGAGGGGGGTTTGAGTAACATTAAGAAACGCTTGATAGGCAGCTGACACTTTCGGTGCGTGTAAGAAAAAGTTTCGCTGGGAATACAACCGGAGCGGGAAATTGGAAGGGGGATGGAGCATTACATCAAAAAATGAGCGAAACTCAGCAATCAAGGGCTCGCTTGGTTTGGGTTAGGCACCAGGCGGATGACTAAAGTAACAGACAGAAAGGGTAAAAAATCTGTACTGTATGTGCCGAGAAAGAATCATGAAAGCATATTCAGGCATATTGCAAGGGAATGGATGAATGGAGGAAGAGATTTGTTAATGTGGAGAGAGGCAGTGGCAGTGCTGGACTTTACTTGCAGATAGAAAGGAGGAAGAGGGAGTAGGTAAACTTTGAAATAAAGTGAGACAGCTCCAATCGGAAGAGACAGACAACCCGAAAGGGGGTTGGGGAACATGAGTAACATTGTTTTTTAACTATTTGTACATATATGTGAGGGAGTGCAAGCTATTTACTTCTGCACTGTTTTATTTTGTTTAGGTATTTGACATTTTTTCTATTACACATATACTTTTTATTTTTCCATTTATTTTTATATTGTTTGTCTCTTAAGAGCTAAATATTGTTTTGTGCAATTTCGTGTACTTCCTAGTGTATTGGGGAAGCACGTATGGTCTCAGGATTCGTGCGAAATGGATGAGTTAGACTTATAAAAATATATTTTGTAAATAAATATACTACTACTAAATATCATATAATTTAATTATCTCTTACATTATATAGTCATAATGCTATACTTTTAGATATGAAAATATTTTAATAAAACATTTCAGAGGCATTTCGTGGAATGTTTAACATAAATTAGATTTTCCAGTAATTTCCATATTTCATGCCCTGTCAACCTTATACAAAAAAGCCACACTACACCATTGGGCTATGCCTGTTACTTTTCAAAGTGTGCCATATTTTAAGTGTAATTCGTGATTAATTTTTTTCCTATCTTGGTTGTTAGCTGACATACAACACGTTTAAAAATATAGCGCCGACTTCACGAACGTATTCAACAAATGTAGGAAAAATGCATTTCCTTTTAAAATGTATCGTTTTGGAGTTGTTGATGATGCATTCTTTTCACAGGACATTAGCTATCGATGTGTAGATACATTTTTACTTATATTTTGGAAGTGTTTGAAGTGTTTAATGCATTTGCCTGCAGAGACTATCAGACAATAAGGTTTAAATCAGCATAAGTGATTTTGGTATAATATTTGGAATTTGATTAGATGATGAAAAGTATTTGCTGTCTTAAATATCTCATCTAATTTCGAAACGAAATATTTCTCGATCCATAGTGAATAAGCGTTTTATTCCGTAATTTTGAAAAACGACTATTTTAAAGTTAGGTTCTGTATTTGAGACGTCTGTGCAATATGCGGGGTTTATATTAAATACAGTGTTTTTATTTATTCGTGTATCCTTTCCACATTAATTCCTAAGTATTTCTATTTTTGGTTTATATTTAACCAAATTTTGTTCAATGCTTTTATATCTTGTTTTATAAAATGTTAAGGATATTATTTATGCATATTTTAATTAATTGTGTTGTAATGTTCAAATTGTTTATGTATTTTATGCATTTCAGTTTATTAGTATTTAAATGTTATAGCTCAGATGACAACGGAAATAACTGTTCACCAGTTCCATTTATTACCGCAATGCTAGTTCAAATACTATTCTAAATTTAACAGCAAATACATTAATAAATAATGTTCCCAATAAATTATTTGTAAACACGTTTTACAGTTCAGAATAATTTGCGTTCACTCATTTAACACTAGATTATTTGTGTTATTATTCATTATTTAAAAGAGAAAGAGTCAAGACTTTTCGTCAATATATTAAATATAAGCGCCAATACTTTAAGAAAGTTATTTGCCTCAGATAAGTGCAAGCTAATATAAGAAAAAAACTAAATTATACAGACTGGTGTAAAATGTCAACATAATTTTTGCTCTTGTTTAAATGTCCAGTAGTAAACAAATTAAAAGCGTGCTAGTAAATAGCAATATTTTCACCAAAGAAATAAAAACAACAATATTGTAAAAGTGTGGAGCTATAAAAGCTATTAAACAGCGTTGTTAATAATTATCAGTAATTAATGACACACAAATTTCAAAGCTTGAGATTAAAAAATCCATTTATACTGAACCATGCAGCAAATTTGCCATTAACACTGTCACACCGCACAGTTTAATTTATTTATACTCAGGACCACAAAGTGATTATTCTGAAAAATACTCTTTTTGTACACATAACCAAAAAAAAAAAAAAAAAACCCAAAGCTATCTGTACTGGTCTTTTAACTTCAGTTTGTATATATTCAGAAGCGCCAACAAGACAGCTGTAAAAGTCTACGCTCCGCATTTACTGTTTATTAGTTTTGACATGGAAACAAATCACCTTTAATTAGTTACAAATTTTGGCAAAGGCATGAATTAATTTAAATACATCGATATGCAATTTTTGCTTTTGCTAATAATTCTGAATACAAAAGAGAATTCTATTCCAGGTGTATATTGAACTATTTAAAATTTTAAAATTGCACTAGAGTATAAATAATCTCGGGATATAGGGATTGCTGTCAATGCCAATTCATTTCCCAAGCAAGGTATTAAATTTTCACATATAGTCGGCAGATAGCACTGTTTCAAGTTGTGCACTGAATTTGGTGCATCATATTGCACTAGATAGTGCAGATGAAAATAAGGATAAAGTAGAAGATGGAGGCAATTGGCATACAGACAAAACTTGCCTAACAGCTCTTCGTCCGTCAAAGTTATGTTTATGGCTTTTGAGAATGAACCAGGATTGCCTCGCCCAGGAAAAGCAGTCGGCACGGCACCATCACCATAGTTTCAAAATCATTTGTTACATTTCCGTAACTTTTTCCGTACCATTCTCATACATTATATATATACGTAATATTTAATACTTTAAAGACTAGAATTAACCTAGTTAGTTGGTTCAGAGTTTATTCCTGCTGGTGGCTATCGCGACAGATTTTCGCGATTTTCTTCAGTCCCTTTTCACATAAGCAAAATGAACGGTTAGTATTTATTTGCTAAGAATTAACTTTCCATTTCATTACTGACCTTCATTCAATCTCTACATGTCTGTCTGTGTTTATGATGTCTGACATTGGACTTAGCACCCATTCAGGGTGTGTGCACGTAGATAATTAACTCCCCAACAGTCGATTGGCTTGGGCATTGGCATATAAGCCTCAGGGAGAGAAGGAAGGTAAACAGTCAAGATAAAAGACAATTTTACAAACTATTAATTGAATATGCACTAGATTCCTTTTAAAAAATGACTGAGGTTGCAGTTATTGATAATATAGTGCTATTTTTTATTCCTCTATTTTTATTAAGATGTTCTAGCTCTTTTTGTTGCTAATGGGTGCTAATATAAATAATTATGTTGCGTAACTATTATGTATTTTAAATTTGTTTAACTCTCATATTATGGTTCTTTAATAACAATGACCTCAAATGCACCCATCCATATAATAATCTATACTCTCTTGGACAATATGATCAAAAATAATAGCGCTATATAGGTCTAACAACAATAGGTTAGATTCACCTTTTTGAAAACGTATTACAAGACTATATAGACTGACATAATGAATATTTCCCCCTTATTTCTTTATCTAATTAGAAAACAATTCGGACACCTATATAAAAGAAATACATGATCAATACACATTAGTAAATTTAACTAAAAATATACTGGCATGCTTCAGCAGTTAAAACAAAAAATAATACACTTACAGAAGTTCCTTAAGAAAAAGTTGAAGCAGTTAAACTTTGCTTAAAAATGCAGAACGCACAGAAACCAGCCTCAAAAAGAGATAAAATGAAGAACTTGGAGTCAATAGATGTTGAGAGAGAGAGGGGGGAGAGGGGAAGGGGGAGAGAGAGATGGAGGAATTCGATCAAACAAAGGTTAACTTTTTTGTTCTTTTTTATTTCCTTACTATCACAATTGGAGTTGAAAAGGTAAGAAAATGGCAAGACGAACAGCTAACAGTAAAGACAAAATCTTACAAAAAATTAACGACGGAAGTTCGTGAGCTGCTACGCTAGGATAAGACCGAAAAGACAAACGAATGTGAATACTGAGCAGTTTCGGCGTCACAAAGCAAGATGAAGCAAAGTAGATTATTTATGGATTTTAACCATTTCCGGGTAGTTTCAAGTTATCGTTTTCTCTGTAGTCTTTATTCACTCTGAAAACTGTAAGACAAAGGAAATTCTATAATGCAATTTTTAAAGGGATCTCTTCATCCATGTTTCTCATATAATAAGCACTTTAAAGTCATCTGCATAAGAATAGGGAGTCACAGAAGAAAACTTCAGGCGCTCTTTATCACTTTGTATTATACAGGGTGTCTCTAAATTAAACCAACAAACTTTGTGATCGGGTTATTAAAACACTTTTTATTTGGGAATCAATGGGCTGCAAAGCTTCTTCTCTGCAAGAGTACAATAGCCAGCAATGGAATAGATTTAGAAAGAGGATGGGGGCTATAAGTGGATCGAACCTTACGGTGGTGGACTATGATCTCTTTTAAGCATGTTAGGCTGGTATGCTCAGACTACTATTTCACCGCTGGCGCTGCTGGGTGTTTTTGTTTCTTTCTTCTTCTTTTCTTATTTTTGTTTAATATCACAGATTGAGTGCATCTGTGCAGCGATTCTGGGAATGCCCACATCTACTTATGTTACTAGCCAGTTCCTGAGTTCAATATCATTCCTCTGAGTAGTCAGTTAGCTTTCTATATCATATACAAGCGACGTGGGTTCAACATGACGGGACATCAGCTCATTTTGGCTAGAAAGCACAGCATCATGTTATTAAACAGCTATCTTACCGCCGCGTTAGTCTGACCTTACCCCGCTTGATATCTTTGTGTGAGTCCATAAGTCTGTAGTTTATGAAGCTCCTATTGATTCCGAAGGTCTTAAAGTAGGCGGTGCAGAGGCTGAAATCGGAGAAATGCCTTGTGTTTTTGAGGGTATACGACATGGTAAGTACGCCGGTGCACTCAATGTGTGGAAGTCAATGAACGTGTGTTCTAGGACTTGTAGCTAAGTAATGGCTTGACACTATAAGTGTTTTTAATTTGTCTTTTCTGTATTTTTTGGTCAAATAAATTCTTATAATATTATTTTTATTAAATTTATTATTTAATGATAGCTTAACTAACTACTCTAGTTTCTTCCTGCAAGAATGCCCAATTTAATGACACAAATCTGTGTTGCACTGAAATAAAACACCGCAGTGTATGGGTTAATTAACAAAATGTGTTTTAAAACTCTTACCTATTCGATCCAAAAGTTTGTCGGTCTTATTTAGAAACAACCTGTATACATGTGGTGTGAAATGGAAATAAACTGTTTACAATGCATTTATATCACTAAAAATTTTAAAAATAAAAATGTTACGTATGATAACAGAGAAGATGATTTAAATGTTATTTATATAGTCATAAACCATATACATTAAAAGACTTATTCTCGCAACTAATGAAGCAAGATTTAAATATAAATATTTGGAAATATAAGTTTTATTTTTTGTGATTATTGTTACACTACATTGAGATTGAATTTTCTAATATATGTTGTTTAATTGATTAGTGAGTAATCATTCGAGATTTAGATAGCATATTTTTCAATATAAACATGTGATCTAGTCTATTTTTACATTACTGTTTTATAAATGCTATGATTGCCTAAAGTATTACTCAAAACGAGCATTTTGAGCTTGCACATACCTAATCAAGGATTGTCATACTCTTTCTGTGACCGAGGTCGTTAAGGCGCAGACTCGTGAGAGGAAGGTGTGGGGTTCGAATCCCTTCAGAACCGTCTTCCCTACTAAGGCTTTTATCAGGTTTTCCTCAGTTCCCATAAATGGCAAATGCTGGGGAGGTGACCTAAACTTGGGCTTGGAACTTTTCCTTCCTTAGAAAACAATGCTTTCCAATCATATTCGTTTCACTTCACGTGTCATCAGTGTCCATCTCCTGTGGTGCCTCTGTAGCAAAAAACGGGCGTTAAACACCATTCATTCACTTTCTGTCTTATATGTTGCCCTTCTCAACCTGTCCAGTATGGTCTTGTGACAAGGTGAGTTTGAAGAGGTCTGCGAGCTTTCTCGTCCATCTAAATAATTTCCAGGGATTTTTTTCCTCCCTGAAATTCAACTTCATTCATAGTGTAGGTCTTTAGATGTATTTCGACCTTGGCTCATCTCTTTTTAGGTCTTCCAACATCTCGTTTTCCTCATATTTCGTAATTAAGTATTTGTTATGCGCACCTATTTATCTGTTTTTTTTAATTTGTCCAAACATCTCTATTTGATTTATTAATACCAATATTTCAAAGTTTTCTCTTATTTCTGATTTTCGTAATTTGCCTTCTTTTGTTTTATTTTATATAATGCTTTGTTTTTAATTTCAAAGCTTTTGATCAATAACTTAATGTTGGTATTGCTAAGTGTTTTTTATAAAATTTCAATTGTGTGTCTTTCGTTTCCTTTTTATTTAACTAATGTAACGTATTTACTACATCGTTGTCATTATTATTAAAGGACAAGTAGCAGTGTACATACTTGTAATTAAAATGCATTTTCTATTCAATTACTTAATCTTCTTTTACTATATTTATCCATGGTATTAATTTTGCTTTAGTAGTGCATATTTTAATCTCTACGGTTGTCTTGTTTTAACTAATTTAAAAATATTTCTTTATAATTCACAATTAATATTAAACCTTGCTCATCAGTATACGATAATGTTTACAAATAATATATATTACTTAATTTTATTGCTCTTTTCATTTCCTCGTTTCATTTTAATTATTTCTTTTGTATGCAAATGAATTTAAATTGAATAAAAATAAAAAATTGTTTAATCCTTTATTTAGTAACCTTATTCTTACACAAAAGCTCTCATGGACCTTAGCCGACTACAGAGACTTTGTGTCTTCTTATCTCCATCTTTCAACATATCAGCATACCGATATTCCGACCATTCTATCAGGAAACTCCCCATTTGTCCTCACAAGGCTGAATGAACCTAAGCAGGTACCGGAGATAGAACCCTGTTCCTTTTGGACAGCAGCCAGCAACGATTACTACCACTTTGTTATTAGACCAAAGAAGCAATACCTTGTTTAGTATAATTATTTATTATTTAGCTTTGTTTTCTTGATTTATGAGAAAACTTAGATTTTTATATATTATTTATAGTCTGTACGAGTAATAAATGTCTATGTTTCTCTATAGTTGGCCAAGTTTTATATCGAATTCCCAAATCGAACGCTTTATTCTTTATGAGCCTCCTGGTCTAAATCACTTTAGACTTGAGCTATAATAATTTCTGCGAGTTGGGTTTTTCTGAAATTTCCTCAGTACCTTGCCCTGCTTACTGTTCAGATATCGAGTCTGAGAGGGCCTTGTAGCACTAGTTAAAATTGCTGCGACACGATTAGATATTTTCGAACTGCTGGAACAGATGGTGTGGCCCTACCATGCTTTTAATGAAGCTGGTGGAAGACATTATAAAACTTGCTGTATGAGTACTGATGAAAATTAACAGCTGTGCAGGGTCTACCGGCTCGTGGCTTATCATGCACATCTTTTCACCACCGTTAAAAAGCCGCACCCATCGCCTCACATTGCTCACGTCCAGTGTAACGTCTCTATACACCTTTAGCAAGCGTCTATGGATTTCAATCGGAGAGATTTCTTCAGCAGTGAGGAATTCAATCACACATCTCTGTTTTATATGCGCGTCCATATCAGGCTCTGTTTTGGAACTCTCCTCTGCTGGCGCCAATTACCGCAGAACAGCTGAACCACGAGTTAATGAAAGAGGAAGGTTCAAGCATTAGCACTACGCCAGCGACATATGACTGGGACATCCAAAGTCAATACAAAAAAAAAAAAAAAAAAAAAAAAAAAAAATAGGAGGCATTAGTTTCGGAACGATCCTCGTATAACAGTATAACTCAGCCTTATATCCTGATCTGTGAAAAAGTTTTCTGAAAAAGTGAGCTTCAGGATAAATTGTATACATTTCATTTGTATATTTTTCTCGCATCCAATAAAAATGCCTCAAAACTTTCTAAAAAGAGTAAAGTAGGCCTCACTGTTCTACAATTTAAAGCTTCAAGAACAGAATAAATATTCGTAGATTGGAACTATCCACAATGATGGTTGTGGTGGAAACAGCATTCGTTATGCAATTGCTGTCTTTATCCCACAAAGGAGTATGAACACGAGGATAATCGGTTGTGTGAGATCAATGAATAGATCGTGTTTTCCGCATCCCTACAACTGCCAATTAACAGAGAAACGTGCATATACGACTCGTGCAAGTAGAGGAAATCACCGCGCACTGCCCCACATGTTATCGCTCCTAATTTAACAAATTGGCGTTATCGATTGTTTTCAGCATTTCTGATCTAAAGGGAAGAGCTTTAGAGGAAGCCGGTCTAAATGGTAATAGAAAAGATGCACTAAGTTTAGTTTTTCTCATCATTGAACAGCCATTTCTTTTTCTTCTTGCTGTTTATGCGTTTCAGGCTCAAATCTTTCATTCTAGAGTTTTCAGCAGTAAGGAGATTTGTCTACATATGACCCAGTCTGTGAACCCATACATTCAACATTTCCATACAGACTTTTGATACCTCCCTCATTACTCACGTTTAGTTATTGAAATCAAAGCATTTTAAACAAATTTTAAGCATCTAGTGATCATTTCGTGTACTGAAATGATCTGCCATTTCGAAATATAAACTTCACGAGTTGGAAAACTACGTGGGGATGGGGAATAAAGTCATAACCTGAGCCTATACACTTGAACTTAGCTGGAGAATAGGATAAAGGATGTAGAAGGAACGTAAGGCGTTCTTTTAGGAGGCTCAGAAGGTTTGTTCAGCTGGAGGACGTGCAGGTGTAAGTAAGCATCTCACATAATCCATCTATACAGCAAATTATGAGATTCTTAAAGAGTTTGGTATCTTTAACGAAAGTGTAAACTTTAAAAATAAGAAAAATTAAAGTATTGGTTAAGAATAATACGTGGAGATCAAGCACTTCTTCGAGTAGTTTGTGAAAGATGGGATACGAGATGGGCATCAAAAATAAGGAAAGGCTAGGGTATATTTGGTTAAGGGGAGAGGACAATACACTGCCGTATACGAGATATAGCTAGGCAAAGTACTGAATATCAATGCGCAGAAAAAGTATCGCTTAGCCTGCAGGGTCAAATAGATCGGGTGTGGGAGAGAGAATTTTTTAATGTCTGCAACACCACAATGAAGTGTTCGAGACCATTTGCGATTATCTTTCTACTCGTAAATTCTTTGTACATCTTTTTTCCATATCCTAAATAAGGTTTTCTCTTAGGTTTCTTTATACCAAGGGTGCCAAAAACTGTATACACACTTTCATAGTAGATATCTATTTAATATATTTCAAAGTTGGACCGAAAAACAACAGTAAGTGTAATATGATGTTCTGTAAACAGATGCGATTCACATAAATTATGATAGCGTAACTAAGTGACAGATAAATCGACAATGAACAAATGAAGTAAAGATTTTCGTATGATGTTTTGTAAACAAGTGTGACTCGCATTACATAATGCTAGCATTGCTGCAAAAAATGCAGCCAAGGTTATCGTTTGAACAGTGGAAAACAATTTTGAAGTGATATTGGAAAACCAAGAATGTTGTTGAAGTTCAAAGGCAATAGGTTGAAGAGGTTTCCACCGCGTTCTCCGGATCTAACTCCGTTGGACTTCTACCTATGGGGAACTTAAGGGTGATGTATACCGTAGAAAACCAGCTACACTGGCAACACTTCGAGAACTTGAAATGGTATGTGCTGCAATCGCTAAGGACACTATCTCAAACGTTGCTCAATCAATAGTTCAACGTACTCATGAGGGTATCGACGCCGAAGGTGGGCATTTTGAGCAACTGTTGTAACTGTAAAAGTCTAAGATGATTAGTGCTCATCATTTTCTATTTGTGTGAATTCAGTTTTGTTATGTTAACACAGTGTTTTCTTTGCTTGAAGTGTGTATACATTTTTGGCACCCTCTGTATTATTACGTTTGACAAACATTTTTCCTGTAGTCATTCCAACAGAGTCAGAAAAGATAAAGCGTATGGAGAGACGGAAAGAAAGAACGGCAAGTAGATATATGGAGCTTTTTTAATTAATTTATTTCGTTTTCTCATTGTTTTGTCTGGTCTCTAAAGATCGTCTCTTTGGCTAGACATAGAAAAATGTGGAGTATTCAGTTAATTAATTTTCTTCAATCCTCACCCATCACTTTTGCTATTCCGGGTAATCGGTCATTCCACTGTCCTAGAAATAAAAGATTTCTAAAAAGGCGGTAACTATGATTATCTGCAGCACTATTTTATATGTATTATTAATTTGAAAATATTATTGCAAATATACTAAAATAATTAAAATAATACAAAAGTATAAACGATATATTTTTCCACAAAGAGTGAGATTTATAGACACCCCCAAACTGAAAGTTGATACGTAATATCTTACTGCATACCTCTAAATATCAGTTGACATATTCGTCCAAATTGTTAGGAGCCTTCACGTTGTTTTCCCTTTTTAATGTATCCTATTATTAAAAGGACAAGGATACTCTTAAAATGTTTAAAACAATCAGGTATCAATCAACAAGGGAGTATAACAACGACATCGTCATACCAAGCATAAAAAACTATTAACTTCGATTTAAAAAGAAACCTTTATCTAATATTAGGCAAATATTAGCAGTGTAATTTACATAAAGATAGCAGTAATAGGCAACAATAATTGAGTTGTATACTACAAAACCCAAACAGTATAACAATAAGAATATGGTAGTTGTAGAAAACACTGTAGATTACTATATGATAATATTGGTTGTTCTAAATACCTTAAATAGCGCAATAATACAAGACAGGAGATTATGGGCCAATTTAGGCACGCACAAGTCAGCATTAGGCGGCAAGGCATCAATAATAGGCTAATAAAAGAAATGAACCCTCTCTAAACGGCAAATATTGCAGCAGCCATAGGCCTAATTATTAAAATTATGACAAGATAAGAAACAAAGCCATCACATGTCTCAGGTAATGAAAGAATTAGGCAACATTTAATGTATCGACAATGATATGCAAACAACAGCAAGTATAGTCTGCCATGTCCCTCGTGTTCTGTAAGGATTGACAAGAGAGGAAGGCAGACAAGACGGAAACCAGGAACAAAAAAGTATAAAACTGCAAAATAGAATAAATAGAAATAGTTCTACAACAGGAAAATATTTTACTAGTGATAATAGATCTATGCTTCAAATAAACAGTAGACTTGCATAAGCAAAACCATTTTTTGTGGGAGAAGATACTGTTTATACAGAGAAGGAAATGTGACTTTGGAGGTAAATATCAAGAACCAATTGGGTATAAAAACACCAAGATATAAATACTAAAATGGATGTATCTATAAATATTGAAAAATACCAGAAAAATCTTTTGGAATATACAGTTTTAACAGACTTTAATTATTTGTACATCATTTTAAAAATGTTTGCACTGGCTTATTGCACCACAAAATTGGGATTTTTTGCATCACCATAAAAAGAACTAGCCCATGCATTTTGAGTTATTTCCAGGGATTGACAGATATGAACCCAAAAGGTTGTAGAGACATCTGAAGGAAAAAATGTTCCTGACGAAATATATTATTATTATTATTATTATTATTATTATTATTATTATTATTATTATTATTATTGGTGAGTTGGAGCATTCTCTTCAGAAAGCAGCAGCAAATTTACCGATGGAAGTGTCACATAATTCAATAGCTTGGCAACAAAGTTGGAAACTTTGTGACAGTATTTAGGTATATAACTTATCTCTTTACCTTACCACTCCTAATTGGTATGTGCAATGCAACAGCAATGGGGACCGGGCGGATTTCAATTGATTATATCTAGTATGAAGCAGTCATTTCATAAATAAATTACTTTTACGGAAAACCCCGAAAGGGTGTTTTGAGAGAAAGAATGAAAATATATGAGAAAACAAAAAAATCTTGCACTATTAGTGTCTTTAGACAATAGTTAATTAGTACATGCAAGCATGGAAAGAACAGTACAAACTCCACTCGTAAAACAAGAGGAAAACCTTGGTTAAAACGCTGGTTAGACGATTAAAATATGCTTCAAGTCGGTTTCCTCCCTTTTTGCAATTGCCTTTTGACAGTGCCCTGACCACTGAACTAGCTGTTCAGGAATAGACTAAAACAGGAAATAACTGACAGGCATAGACTCTAAATAGTGTTTAGAATTAAGTTCAAAATGGCGTGTAATATGCAATTGTACACTTGAATAGCCTAACATATGCATGTGTAGGGCTTGTCTAGAGATACTAACAGAGAGGGGTACTGTTCGATTGTCATGTGTCTAACAGAAATGTTGTGAGCTGGGAGTTTGAACCTGTAAATGATATGACAACAAAGGAAGAGCGGCCTTATGAACCGCACCTATTAACACTATTAAAGCTGTTTCTAAACTTTTATCTTCTGAAATGTATCAAAAAATATGCTGTATGTACATTATATGAAAGAATATATGAATGCACACAAATATAAAAATGAATTGTAGATATTTTATGTTTGGGACGTCTAAAAACCCCACATATTTCGTTCAATAAGTAGATAGCATGCGCATTTAAACAAGAAACCGAGTATTAGTCGAGTTTTTTATCAAGTTTATTTACGGACGCTCTTTAACATCTCAGGTCATCAGCGTCCCATTCAATTCAGGGCGTAAAATGGTCAACAAATTTTGCTCAGAGGCCTCTTCTTTCAGGCTTGAGGTTTTTTATCGTGCCGTAAATGTACGACACGAGACCCACGGCTTTATTTCCCTTCCGAAGGAAGTCATACTTAGAATTTTTACGCCCGAAAAAATCCATCGGCCCTGGTCGGGATCGAACCCACGATCTTGGGTTTTGGAGGTAAGTATAGTTACCACTACACCACCAGGACCGACTAGTCGAGAGGTGCCTTCAGCCGCTTTCAAGAGTTTATTTAGGAAGATTAAATTATGGGACATTTTCTTATTTTACTATATACATTTACAGGCCTCAAAGACATTAACTGTTATCTACCACAGGATTTTCGTGCGAGGACCTCTTCTATATGGATGCACATTATTGCTTAAGTCTTCTATTTACACAACTTTACAAAGTTTAATGAGAAGTGGTTGATAATAAGTCTTCGTTAGATGTGCTCATGGCAAACCAGCAAGAATTGTTATCAACTTTAATTAGGTATTTTCTTTACAAAGTTTCTCTTCTGAAGAATGAAGGTCCTGTTAAAAGGCAAAGATAACATCTGAATCTTATACATAACATTCTCAACTAAAGTCTGACTTATAAGTGACGCGAAATTATAACGATTGTATCATTTTACTCCCTGAGCTTGCGCAAAGTGCAGAACTTTTAAAATGCTCGTGGTGTATATTTATATTTTCTATTCAGAGCCATTCACAAACAAGACCAAAGTTATTCTGTAAAATGCATTCAAATCATTTTACATCCCTCCAGAAACCTTTCATTAGTTTCTCTCTTTTTCCACACTCTCCAAAGGCATTATTTTCCTTAGATCGCTGCACAACTTTTATAAGATCTTTCTTGATGGTTTAAACTTTATTTTAATAAATTTATGTCGCCTAAATTCAGGATCCTATTCCAGTATTTCCAAGTTATTTCTATAATTAAATGAATATATGATCGTCGCTCTGGCAGAAATCACTAAGTCCAAAATTGAATGTTTCAGATATAGCAATTTTAGTGATAATATGATTTACTAAAAATGTATTTGTTACATAGAAACATACAAGAGTTCTGCTAGACTGTAGAGCTCTCTTTCCTGGACTAAAACTGCCAAGTTTGAACTTAGTGAATTCTGCGATATGTAGCTATGACATTCTAGAACTCTTAACACTCCTTGCCGCTTCTCCCATAGCACTCAATAAACTTGAGCAAGTTCGGTAAGCGTTTAAAGCTGTTGTTATAGATGTGAACTATTAGCTACAGTATACCGCAGCAAGTAAACTTTGGTTCTTACAATTTGAATACTCGTTCCATCATAGCTTAAAGTAAGCGAACTTAAAATGCATCATGAAGACAAGTGAGGAGAGTTTGGGCACCCGACCACTAAGTTAACATTCATCATCGATAATGCTTCCAGCTGAAAGTTTGACTACGGAGGGTCGACATGTTTTTAATCCAAAATCTTAACTGAAGTATGGATAGTTAATATCCGATAGATACAAAACAATACGTTTAAATAATAAGATTATCAATAATCAATCCAAGCAATGTAATAATCTTAGTAAGGTGTACATAAGTCGTTTTGGGTAGTGTTTAACGCCCGTTAAACACTGAGGCATCACAGGCGGGGACACTGATGATACATGAAATGATAAATAGGGGAAGGATTTTTTTTAAGGAAGGAAGCCTTCCAGGCCTAAGTTTAGGGTACCTCCTCAATGAGGATTGAGGCAAACCTGGAAAAAACCTCAGTCAGGGAGGACGGTCCTGGTGGGAATCGAACCCCAGACGTCCTGATTAGAGTCCGCGCCTTAACGACCTCGGCCACCCATAGCGGGCACATAAGTGCAATTGCTTTCCATATATACTTAGTCATACTTGAAGATATTCACTGTACAAGAATTAGTAAAGTCACACAAATGAAATTAAGATATATTATAGAAATAACATTAAGAATAAATTACAAATATCAGCTAGTTATTAAATATTACAAACAATTAAAATATAGAAATTTGTAAAGCCTGCTGGAGTTAGTACATATTACGTATGAATTTAAAATGTGTACAACTAAAACGATTCTTTAAGCTGTTTGGGGAAAGTAAAAATTGATGAGATCAGAACAGTAAAAATAATATTTTAATATATTACAAATAATTAAAGAAAATAGGCAAATTTTTGTAGTTTTGTTAAAATTCAAAAGAGTGATTATTTAATACAAGGATAAACTGAAATATCTGTAACAAATTTAAAATTTTAGATATTTTCACTTGTTATGAAATATGATGTTTATGTAACAATCCATATGAGTGGAACTTTCTTACACCACAATGTAAAAATGTAAACATATGCAAAGATAGAACATATTGTTATTATCCTTAATTTTGTTCAAAATATTCCTGAACACAAAATGCTCATAACAACAGTGCACTAAATCCACATAAGGAAGTAATTTGTTTAAACAAATAATGTTGTTATAATGTAAGAAATTCGTTGCAAAGAAAAACACATTTAAAATTAATCCAATATAGTAAAGGAATAACTAGTGGCAATCACTTGAAAAGGATAATATAAATGTGTAGTATATGTGCATAACTTTGGAACTGAAATATTTTGAAATTTCAGTATTGACTTGTCTTTAAACAAATGAATGATTATAACCTTCCAATAATAATAGTATTTATGAAAATTACAAGTGTTAAAGTGGCATTTATTTTGTTACCAAAATTTAATATTTACAGTTAAATTAGTAATTATAAATTAAATTTATTCTAGTCATTTCGAAACGTTCCTTGTTTCAAAAAATAGCTCACGTATTTCTCAGTAGAAGGAGTATATTAAATTTATGCAAATATTACCAATATCGCATCGATTATAATAAGTGATTTTTAAACGTGGGGTAAAGTTATAATTTAAAATGTTTTCTATTATTAGTGTTATTATTATTATTACGTTTTCATATATTATAATTGTTTAAAATTGTTGTTGTTGTTTAAACACGGACCAGCTATTATTATTCTTCTTGCCTGACATAGTTGCAAGGTTGACAATATGATTACTGATGTAAACAAATATTAGAAATACATTTATGTAATATCATTAATTGTCCATGGCCTACTTTCGAAATCGCTTTGAGAAATGTAAAAACAAAAATACCACATAATATATGATAACATATGTAGTTTGCAAGAGTTTAAATTAAAATCATTGCATTGCATTCCGTATTAAGTTAACGGCATTAAAATATCATAACATTTTATTCTTACTAAATGCGTTTTATAGATTAGGTGTCTTGTGTTGAAACTATTTTTAATATGAGTTGTGTATTTTTATTTTCTTAAATACAAGAAAATATAAACGGTTACTCTTCAGATAAGGAAATTATCAAGTTATTTTATCTATTTGTTTGCTTTTATTTGTTTATACAGTCTAATTTCATTGTTCTTAGATACATCTTCTTTTTTATTAATGATAGAATTATTCTACCAATAATTTTTATAGTTTGATTCACTGTTTATTAATAGCAGTCCGAATATTTAGCTCTATGAACGTGTGGGTATTTTTCTCTTGTTTCGTTCGTACAATTATTCCAAAACTTTGGGAAATGTTAAGAGCAGTGTGATAACTCGAATTCGCTTAGGGATAACATGCCCATTCTTATTTTATACATGATTCTGCAATTAGTACGTTTAAAATGTAATTTGCGTTTTATTTGAGCCAATCAGGTCGTTTAGCACAAACTTTTATTACTTTTGGGAAAAGCTTTGTTAAGCAATAGAAAATATTTTCCTGGAGCCTACATTTTATTTAGTAGTTTTGTGGAAAGGACACCACATATGTATTCATGTATTTATGTAATTTATGTTTCGTCCATTGTAGTCTGTGGTTGTAATGTTCATGCAAATTTTGTATTTCTATAGGCTATGGTTGTATAGCTGAGACGGCAAAGAGATACATCGTAAACTCTTATTAGTGGCAGAACTAAAAGAGGCAGGGAGGCATAAAATCGCATCTGATAACGAAGCAAAAACATGAAAATTATTTGCGCGATCGAGAATTAATTTCAGGTTCTATGTGTACAGATGGTTACCGTGTCCCGTATTACAGCCCTAAAGCGATGTTGTTCCCGAGGGAAGATATCCCGCGTTCATCTGAAATTGACATTAGAAGACTAACATCAACTTTGATCAAAATGTAATCAATATGGGAACCGAGCAGCAAACGAATAATCTGAACATTAATCTCGCTTTGTTTATGTTTCAATTTTGGTGAAATTTAAGCAGCAGAACTCGCGGATCGGAATGGTTCGAATTTGTACTCCATGCAGAAGTTTTGTATAAGAGTTAGGCTGTGTGACTCTGAATACTGTTAACAGAGTTTCATTGTGTTTTGTTTTTTTTTGTTATATTAATACTACGTTACATTCTATGTGTATTAATTATAATACTTTTTAAAATTATTGTACCGCCACGGGTGGCCGAGGCCGTTAAGACGAGACTCGTGAGCGGGAGGTCTGGGGTTCGAATCCCGCCAGGACTGAGTTCCCCTCCCCCCAGGTTTTCCTCACTCATCATAAAAGGCAAATGTCGAGGAGGCACGCTAAACTTAGGCCTGGAACGTTTCCTTCCTTAAAAAAAATAAAAATCCTCTCCCAATATATCATTTCATCTCATGTATCATCAGTGTTCACTGCCTGTGGTGCTTCAGTAGTAAAAACGGATGTTAAACACTATTAAAAATTATTGTTTTATTCCTTCTTGGAGATTCATGATATTAATATACAAATATCATTTGCTTAAAAATAATTGTTTGGTGAAATTTACAAGCAGCCAGTATCAAAGTTTGTATTGCTCTGCAACATTGCAATTAAATGCACTAGATCGGGACATTCGGAACGTTTTGTTATGAGAAATTCATATTTTGAAGGCAGGTTATAAATAGAAGAATATTTTTTTTCTTTAATTTGTTTTGACTCTAAGAATTGCGATAGTGTGTTTATATACTTAGGGATAATTATATCATTATAAATAAGATAATAAATCCGAAAATATATTTTGAAAGAAAACTTACTAAATCCGGAGGTACAAATGCCATGTCGAAGCAGAAGAAACTATTATTATTACATGTAGATACCGTGATTTAAAAGTAGCCAGCTAATTTCATATTTAATGTAATTTAATTTAGAAAGTGTTGTTAGAATATGAGAGAATTCAATTACGTTAAATTTGCACATAACCATTGTTGCTCTTTATTGAATGAATACATAAAATCCATTATCAAGTGAAGTCAGATTTCTTGAACAGCCTGTAAGTAAATTTGGGCTCGTAGACATAGAATATAAGTTGTTTGTTAAGAACTCAGAAGTTTATGACGTCTACGATAAGAAGTCACAAGCTTGTAAAAAAACTCAAAATGCATTGAAGATGCATTCACTAACTTGAGTTCAGATTGTCTATAAGGTTGTCCAAATAGCAAGTTTCGCTATTTAGGAAAAAAAATTCATTTTTAATTTGAAATAACATCCGTACGTCACTTCTCTATACAATTACCATATTTTATTAGATTTTTAGATATCGAATCACCAATTTTTGAATACCCTCTCTGTCCTGTTTGGGCAGCCACTTGTTCACTATATTTTTTACTTCATTATCATTTACAAATCTCTGGCCTCCGAGATGCTTCTTGAGTTTGGTGTAAAGATTATGGAAATCACTCGGGGAGAGATGAAGATAATAAGGTGGATGGCAGAAAATTTCCTCTTCGAAATTCCTAAGCAAGTCTTGGCTTCTTTCAGATCAATGTGGGCGAGCGTTTTCATGAAGAGAGATTCCCTAATAAAACTCCTTGACATCCCCAAAACATCGCCACTGCACCTTCCTTTCCTTTGCGTTGTTCGTCTTGCAAATTTTCAGTTGCTACACGCCAACTCGAACCATCTGAATGCTCAAACAAACAGAGGTTAATTTGCTAAGGATATGTAGCAGATAATTATTTTAAAGTTTTTCTCTATGAAAAAGAGATTGACTTCACTCACCCACAATTGAACATACTTGGTAGTGTCACTATCATGATTAAGTAACAAAAAACCACACAGCATAATAAACTATTTTAATTAAAAAAATACTTTCTAGAGATAAAAATAGGAAAGTTTCCTAATTGCGGACCCTCAAGTCTCTCCAAAAGTGTTCATAACTATTTCTTACCGAAGGAAATAAACACTTTGCTCTTAAGAACTCGGAAATAGCTGTAGTCATCAACCAATGAAATTATCCACAATTTATAAATGTGTCACTCTGTATATAGTAACTTTATTTTTGCTAAAATTAGGAACAAGAAGTGACAATATTTATTAAACACTATAAAATCAATCACAAGGGTCAGTTTGATCTAGTATACGATTTT
Source organism: Metallyticus violacea (assembly GCA_030762175.1). Classification (NCBI taxonomy): domain Eukaryota; kingdom Metazoa; phylum Arthropoda; class Insecta; order Mantodea; family Metallyticidae; genus Metallyticus; species Metallyticus violacea. The sequence goes on from CM060831.1 coordinate 63,571,612, forward strand.
AAAGGGTTTTTTTCCTACACTTTTCTCACATTCTTCAATAATTGCAAACTCTTCTATATATATATATATATATATATATATATATATATATATATATATATATATATATATATATATATATATATATATATATATATATCTGACTGAACCATGACAAAGCCCCTGCACGATTTTCTTCGCGTAAGTGAGAACATGAACAGGGAGGGGCGTTATAAAGCCCTGAAGTGCACTGCAAATAACGCGTGGGAGAAGAGAGGGATAGTCAGAGGAAAAAAGGAGAGGAAGTAAGCGTTCTCCCCCATGTATGTGTCCGTCTAGGGGATTATTTTGTTTTGTGTGTGTGTGTGTATATACATTCTTTATCGACTGAATGATTCAGTAACCTTTTAATAAAAGTAAGGAGAAAAATTTAAATATTCAAAATGTACGCCTTAGCGTTTCAAGATATGTTCTAAATGTAGAACATTGGAAACTTTGTAAATAATGAAGCTTCCATTGCCCTCCATATTCAATGCGGTTTTGTGTTGATGAGTGTTGTTTTTAATATCTTTAAACAATACTTTATTTAATCCTATTGTATTCCAAAATAATTTATATCGAATTATAACAACGTGGACTCAGAAAATTGAAGTACGGCAAGGTCTGTAACTATAAACATGGGAATAATTTCACTGACAGTGATGGACGTATCATCTATTAAATAAACTAGCCTTTGTTATGCACATAGAGAAAGCCTCGGGAACAACTCTGCTGATAATTATAGAAATGCTACCCGCCTGTTACTGAGATATTCTGGACGGGTAAAGTACTTCCCTTATTGCAGTGATATAATATTCTTAATGTAAGCTATATTTAAAAAAAATTACTTTTACATTTTTCACATTATTAGTTGAAATATAAATTCTCAGGATTAGCTCCAGATGCATTGTGAATTGAGAAACGAGTAATATTGCAGAAAATAAAGAACAAAGAAAAAATTGAAATCAATAAGATGTCAGGTATATATATATATATATATATATATATATATATGTGTGTGTGTGTGTGTGTGTGTGCGTGTGTGTGCGTGCGTGCGTGCATAGGATGTAAATGAATAACAACGAAAGTTTCACTGTATTAAGGAGTTCTAGACATGTAATTTGCAATAGGGAGCCTAGGGTCACAGAAGATGGTGTGCTATTGAAATAATTCCAGTTTTATGCTCAAAAATTCATACACAAGTTAAATAGCGTTAAACTTTCTATTAGAATTGCTTCACGCCTCCTTAGTAATCGAAATAAACTAGTTGTTAATAAACAATGATAGAATTTTACAATTTAATATTAAAATAATTTGAAAATTTTCAAGTTAAACACACTTATCACAAGTTGATATCACGAGCGGAAAGCTCAGACCCCTTGAGTGATGTTTATTAGAACTATTTCAGAATAAAATAAGAATTTAAATATAATTCTCTAAACTTGGCTTACAAAATTGTAATAATTATATATTTGCACTTAACCTTTTCAAGTATCCTTGTGGCAGAAGAATGCCGATTGTCAGTAATGCCAATACAAAAGAGCAAAATACGGATTTAGAACTATTTCATAAGTAGAATAAGAATAAAAGATAGATATATATTCAGAAACCGTGGTATTGAAATGGACAAAATTCGACGGTTCGAATTTCTAATACCAACTGCAAAAAAAAAAAAAAACAGAAAATAAAAAATAATAATAATATACAGTGTCTCTATTTTCTTTGTACTCTGTATTTTGGAATTCCTAACGATAAGATTAATTTGCACATTTGATGCATCACCAAAACGCTTTGAAGAACCCTCCATTTTGCGTCATGACTGTCGATTGTTCATACTTTCGTTTGTATCAATAGCTCCCCACCACTTCTAGCAAAAGTGGTCAGTGATGTTTGTTCAGGAATTATAGAGTTGGTTACACCGACTACAACACAAATGCACGTCGAGTGATAAAACGAATTTTGATATTTTTTTCTCGATAATTTCACTCTGTAATCCGACTGTGATTGGTCAATGTTCAAATTTTTGTTTCGCTTCATTGGTCGATTTTAAGATGACGTCACGTGAGTGAAATAGTCACTTATACCCCATTGCTAAGAGGAATTCAGTTGTTAGAAACAAAAGTCACCATTCTAATTTTTCCTAATGGTTTGTAACCAAAATATATAATACAAAATAACTCATCAAATTAATTACAAATAGAAGAAATGGGAATAGATAGTAATTTCAAACTTGTGTACTTGCACTTGAATAGGAAAGCAAAACACTGCTGAGATATTTTGAGATACATTCCATAATAAAAGGCATCCACCTCACACTACAGATACATTCCATAATAAAAGGCATCCACCTCACACTACATTTCAATCAGTTGGGGAAGCTTTGAGGTAAACAGTCAGGGTCATGCATATCCTTTTGAAATTTTAAGCCCTAACATGTAAGCTGAAAATCTTTACTTATGTTCCCTATCTCACATTGCTTGTTGGGTGCAAATACTTCAGTGTTGTTCATTAAATTTTATATATAAATAACAATAGGAAAAATAACAGAGAACAATAAAGACGTTTAATAATTTGTTTATAAACATTCAGAATATGATGCTGAACATATCCTGTTGTAGCACGTTAGATTCCGAGATCCTAGTTTCGGATAATATCTACATTTAACTATTTTGGCAACGTTTTATTCATAAAATCATATCAAACAATCCTAAAATTCTAAAACATATTAAATGAGCTAATAAAGTCCATAAATAAGACATAAAAGAATAGTCGCCTAAAATAATGTTAAGTCGCTGTAAATATTTACTGAAGATTGTATACAAAAACGTTACAAACTATAACAATTATATTCGAGATATATTTTTATGTAATTGAAATGGATAATATTTATATTTATTCCTGGTGTATATTTCTCTTTGAACGTTAGCTCATTATATAACCCTATTTAGATGAAAATGGATTTATTCATACAATTTCTTTCTGTTATTTACTTTGCTAACACGGGCGAAAAAAATTAATTTCTTGTCTTTTCCACATGTGTATGTCACTTTTGCTAGCATCTGTTTTATTTAGATGAATGTTAATCTAATTTAATATATATATATATATTAAATATATATATAAATGAAAAATAAAAATAAACTAACACTATTAACAATGTAACAAATTAACAATAATAATAAAAGTAGATAAGCATAAAACACTTAGATAAAGACACACTATTATTACTGTTTTGATATATATATATATATATATATATATCTTTTATTTACACATTTTTAGAGACAAGATGTGAATTTACACAGCTTAAGAAATAAGATACAATTCTACAAAATTTAAATAGTTCTAATCGTGATAATAAAACTAATAGATATTAGGTAATTTATAATTATATATATTATTCATTAGAAAAATTTAATATTAAAATAATTATTTCATCGCAGAGGTTAGGTATTATATATGTAATTGTAATAATTTAAATCTGAAATAAAATTTTTCATCAAAAATTCTCTTCGCAATGCATACGTATGGATAACATGTTCTCAGATTTCATAAAATAAAATTCTGAATTAAAAGATTTTGAATTTTTAATATAGCCTCGCCTTCAGGCTAAGGTAGTCGTCGTAATAATGAACTTTAATTATGATAAGCTCACAGCTACATACTATTACAACTGTTGTTTGGGCCTCGAGACCGTGTATGCTGATACCGTCCGTTTAACATGAAAAATATTATATACAAGGACATACATTTGAGTACATACATTTGTAATCAGTGGACTCATAATGTAACTACACGAACATACATATACAGAGGTTGTCAAAAATTGTATACACACTTCAAGTAAAGAAAAAAACTGTGTTAACATAACAAAACTGAATTCACTCAAACAGAAAATGATGAATACTAATCATCTTAAGACTTCTACAGTTACAACAGTTGCTCAAAATGCCCAACTTTCAACTTTACTGTTTTAATAATACGGCGTACGCTGATTCTGCTAATCCCAGTCTCACGTATACATTGCTTTGTAGATTTCTGCGGTGAGTGCTCGAAACGTTCCAAACCCATAGTCGAGGACACGGGACTTGTTGCTGTGCGAGGTCAACATTCTCGGTTTTCCAATACCACTTCAAGATTGCTTTCCGTCCGCTGTTCAAATGATAATCTTGACTCCATTTTGTTGTAGCAACGCTAGCATAACGTAATGTCAGTCGCATCTGTTTACAGAACATCGTACGATAATTTTTACTTCATTTGTTTATTGTTGATTTACCTATCACGTAGCAACGCTATCATAATGATGTGAATCACATCTGTTTACAGAACATCATACTACACATTACTGTTGTTTTTCGGTCCAACTTTGAAATATATTCAATAGATATCTACTGTGAAAGTGTGTACACATTTTTTGGCACCCTCGGTATACATAAAATCTTTACCTTTGATTCGCTTTCGGGTTATCACCCTTCCTTCCCACCTCCCCTCTGTTTACACAGCCCTTTGTCAGGTCTTCGCCAAAAATTCCCAATTTGTATCTATATCTCTCGTGCATTAACCCACCCAGGTATACTTTCAAATTTCTAATGTAGTGCAACCATTCGTTTCTTAAAATCTCTGCTTCCTTACATGCTACTAGAATGTGCCTGCAGATATTACTTTCTGCACATCCAATAGATTCTTTCGCCTGCTACAGTAACTATTTTATTGCCTTTCCAGGCACCGTGCGATGCCATTTCTTTCCTCTCGCCCACAGATACTTAAATATTTTCTCCTCCTCCAGACCTGAACTATTTGAGACTACAGGTTAAGCGAAAATATTTCTGCGCATAGCACCTCGGAAATTTGTTTATTGATATCATGCAAACCATGTTCCACCTCTGCACCTGATGTTTTGCGTTAATCAGTATTTAACAGCCCCCACTTTCGTTATAGATCCCGCAACTTGCTATCTACCCTTATCTGTACCATCTGTTTCATGAAATTTGTATGTACATGATTTAATTCTTCGGCGTTTTTCAATTCCAAATTTTTCCCCCGTACAACAATATAATAATAATAATAATAATAATAATAATAATAATAATAATAATAATAATAACAATGATTTTGGCATTTATGCAACATATTTCATGTTTCTATATTTTTAATAATATGCACCTGGTTTTGTGATGCCTCTAATGATGTCCTTGTGAAAGAATGAAAGAAATGTTATAGAAATTAAAAAAAAATGAATAAAAATAAGGAAAAGAAACTTTTATTTGTGAATTTTATTGTTTTATATAATATAATTTTGAAGTTTGGAAAAAGCTCATTTCAGTATATGTCACTATTAATCAAAAGTCATAGCAAAATATAGTTTTAAAATGCTAATATAATAGGTGTTAAATTCCTGACAAAATTAAATAGTGTATGAAAAACCTCAAGAAATAAGTAGGTAGAAAACAAGAGAACAAATAAAATTAATGTAGTATAAAAATAAGGCACTCTTCGTTTTCCTATACGAAAGTGAAATAATAATAATAATAATAATAATAATAATAATAACAACAACAACAACAACAATAATAATAATAATAATAATAATAATAATAATAATAATAATAATAATAATAATAACAATAATAATAATAATAATAATAATAATATAAAAAGTATAAACGTATAAACAACGCTGGTAATTTAAAGGAAATTCAACACTTGACAAACCAGCAAGGGTGGCCGAGTGTGCGGACTTAGAGCGGAAGGTCTGGGGTTTGATTCCCACAAGGGACTGCCCTCTCTGACTGAGATTTTTTCCAGCTATACCACAGTCTTCCTAAATGTCAAATTTTGGGGAGATACCCTAAACTTAAGCCTGGAACGCTTCCTTAAAAAGCCTTTGTTTTGTGCTCACAGAAGCACAATGAATGCTGAAAGATGCTGCGAAGCCCTGGCTCTCAACTTACAGCTGCTATCAAACGGAAACGCCGTATAGTTCTAACTCGCAAAGTTCTGCTACTACATGATAACGCTCATCAACCTCGCCAAGGTTAAGAAACACCTCGGAGACCAGCAGTGTAAAAATAGAGTGAAAACTGCAGTGGACAGATGCCTGAAAAAACGGGACAAAGTTATTAAAAATTGGTGATAAATACAGAAAATACTTGGAAAAAGATGCTGATTATATGGATAAATTGCGCAGAAATTGTGAAATATTGTCACGTTATTAAGTAATTAAAGAAAAATGAAACGCAGGATATTAGGAACAACAATGAGGGGCAAAATCTCCAACGAAAGGTTAGTCCTATTAACATCAACAGAAATCGAGGAAAGAGCAGCCAGACTGAAGTGAAAATGGAGGATATCACATAGCGAGGATGCAGGACGACTGATGGACGTATATGACCACCATGTGGGGCACGGGCTTAGGTAAACGACAGAGAGGCAGGCTAGACGGAGATGGGAAGACTTCTACGCCTCACAGGCAGGTCGACAATGGTCCAGAATAGCAAGAAGCAGGAATACATGGTAAACATCAAACATGGAAATGAGTGAAATCTGAAGAACAAAAGTGTAACAAAGCGTAGCATATAAGGTAATACTACTGTACGCAGCCTAATGCGAATTAACTCAGAGCATTAGCGAATATGATCTACCCTCCTGTAGGAGACCTTTGCCCTTCCTAAATTCATTTACTTTAAAACGCTACATTGGGGTGTGTGCTCAGATGTTAATCTTCTCTAATCCTTCACATCCTTTTCGCAATTAAATACTAAATATTATATTAATAGAATTACAATTAATGGTATACGTCATGGCCGGATTGAATATTTAGTCATATCACTTTAATTGAGATTAACACAATAATAATTTTAATAAATAAATAAGACTTAAGAAGTGAATGATTGCTATGGGAAGCTTTTCATTGGCCTGGGAATGGATTTATATTGCGTTAAGTTCATTTAAATTATTGAGCTTGTGATATTGGACTTTGTTCTAGCAAGTGAGTAAATATAGCATGTTAGTAGGTATTTGAGCAATAAAAGAATTAGTAGTTGTAGACATTGTGAATAGCTGATAAAGTAATAATATAGGTAGAATAGTTGAAATATTTTATTTTAGTACCTTGGGTTGGCTCGGAGCCTGGTCCTTTGGAATCCCAGTAGAATGATTATCCTTGTACTGGGTACTGCATTCAAGATGGACATTTTGTACTTTATTTAATTATTTAGAATTTAGATAAAGGTGTTAGAATAAAATCAAACTTTTTTTTTTTTTTTAATTGTGAGGAGGATACACCTAAAATGGCCAGATAGATCGAGGCCCATTTATAGTTTCTATTTGTATTTTGTATTTTTTCTTAGCATTTCAATAAGTTTAAATTACAACTTCCATCTGGTTATGTAACCTTCATTACATAACACATTTTCAACGCATTTTTAGTATTAATTCACCATTTTCAAAGACACCTTTCGGAAACGACTACATACATATGCGCAGTGAGATTGAGAGACATTAAACCCGAGCCCCCTACTTGAAAGTCAACGACAACCCTTAGGGGTAGGCAGAATCAGGTCGAGAGATTGAAACCTAAGCACGTCCTTCGGCATCTACAGGAAGGGGAGTTCTCCGCAATACGACCTCAACTTGTCGAGAAGTTCTCTGTATTGACGCAACGGGCGCTACGTGTACAACTGACACTAACGTTCGCTCTCGGCATAAGGTCAAAGGCCCGCTGAAACCGCAGACACTCGATTAGCTCTTACGCTCAAGTGGTAGCTCAAAACAGGGTTTGCTTGTGTTAAGAAGCCAGATTTGTTGATCTATGATGAGCTTTGCATCTCAAACAATACAACGGAGAATCGATGTATGCCCATGGCAGATAAATTGACTTTACTATGAATTATAGTGCATTGTTTGTATACCAAGAGAAAACACCTGACGCAGCTCCACTATTAATCTCAGCAAAAACTTAAGATATGCACTACTATTATGGAATTCGCCTTCAGCAGTAAGTTTATCTATTTCGCTTCTTCAGAAACCCTATTGAAGATAATATTTTTTAAAAAAACTACAGATATATTTGACGTAATATATTAAAGTACTTTTCGTATCTAGTTCTTTGCCTTTTATAATGTACATTATCTTTATATTTAATAAGCATCCCATTCATTTGCTTGGGGCAGCCTTTTCGACGCAAGATGCTACCAACAACCATTTGCAGTGCACATCATGACAGCTATTGTTAAGGGGGCAGGGTGCATCTGTTTCATATTAACTGTTACATTTTGAAATATCTGAAACCTTTTTGATTAATTTCCTTCAACATGCACTATTAATAATTAATATAATAATCATTAGTGCATCTGACATGATTTATATAAATTAGTATGTAATTTTGTGCATACAATCCGAATATGTCATTTAAAAGGTGCTAGCACGTAAAGTTTTTAAGTATTTTATATTTTAAAATGATTTATTTTAAGTCTTTCATTATTCTGTGTCCTTTTGTTTACATTTTATATTTGTCATTTTATTCTTTTGTTTGATGATATTTTATAATCGTATAAAAGTATTATAGTGCCAGAAGTCTAAAAATAATCATTAGATGGGAGGATTGGAAGGATTTTTAAAATTGTAGTAACTAGGTGGAAAAATGTTCTCCAAAAGAGGCTTTATGGTCTAGCACATGATGCAACTCTCATCATAGTTACCCGTGTCTAACCTGCATATTGTGAGATTTTGTTACCTCAGTTTCTGTTTATTTGTATTTTGTGGTTCTTGCGAGAGATAATGAAACTTTGTGATGTTTAGAAATCAGTAAAAATGATAAACAGCGCTGTTGTTGTAAGAACTATCCGGACAATTTTGTTACGTGCGGGAAATTCATTCAAAAAAAAAAAAAACACACACACAAGAAAGTTATAAATGTATATAAAATATATTTTGATTGTCCCATTGATGATGTTGAAAGGAATGCGCCGAGCCATGCCATTCGCTGTTCCAATGGTTTCGTGTGAGCCAAAAGACCACAATTCAGATTGTAACTTCCGCCTCACAAAAAATGCAGGGTATTCAAGCAAAACTAGACATAAAATACATTATCCAATATGTTTTCACTGCATCTGCCTGTGCCCCTTGATGAAGGCTTGCCTGTAAGTATCTGTAACTTGCATAACATTTCACCAAACGCAACAATACCAAAAAAATCAGAAGAGAACTACCATCAATCTCAGTACACAAAGAAGGAACTGAACGATTTGGTTCACGATCTACAACAGCATTCTGAATTCTTGGGATCGAGATTGCCACAATGGAACCTTCTAGCTCGTTTTAGATAAATAAATGTTTCGCTGGATATTTCAAAATGCACAATTCAATATATTGTAAAGATGTCAATGGTTTAATGATGCAGTTAGGTGTACAACATAATCCATAGGAGTGACGATTATTTATCGACTCCAATAAGAACAGCTTGAAAGCAGTACTACTACATAATGGCAGCAAATTACCCTCTGTTTCTTTAACTTATGCAGTAGACATGAGATAAACTTATGAAAACTTGGTTATTTAAACGTTTACGGGGAAGGTTACACGAAATACTCTTTTGTGTTTGTGCCTGTGGTACACTACATCAAGAACCATTATAAAATAACTGAATGACTTAAGAGAGAAGCATTTGTTGCTCAGAAAGAAAATAAAAATACTACTCCATTGTTTAAACGGAGTAAAATAGTTTTGCCTTCGCTTTATATCAAGTTAGGCCTAATGAAAAACTTCGTGAAAGCGTTAAACTCAGCAGTCCGGAATCACTAACAGATAAAAGTTAATATAGTACACAAGTAAAGGATGAAATGAATATAAGTGAACAACGATACATTAATTGAAAATTGGTTGTAGTTTATTCGAAGAAAATTAAAGGAAAGAAACGTACTTTGGAAACGTCTATTTTTGGTCCATCTTTAAAACCGCTGCAATATGCAACCAATCTGGCATGCGTGCCATGAAAGTACATGAGGATATAACTTGAAAAAATGCACGGCGATTCTGGAACCCCCTGCATATAGCATTAATCTTCCATGTGCAATATATAGGATAATAATAGTATTTACCTTACTTCCATTTCTGTATTCCTAGATTCTTAAATACTATCAATAATTTGCATATTATTTTTAAAAAATAATCTGAAATTTTTAATAACGCCTAATTTCATATTGCTTTTGAATTTAATATTCTTAATACATAACATATTGCACCGATTCAATTTTTATATTAATATTTTTATCGAAATAAACATCTCAGTTCTTAAAAATCCCTATTTGGCCATTTGTACTATAAATTGCTCTGCAACAAATCATGGGGAGAGACATTGTACAAAATCGCTGAACAGCAAGTACATATTAAATTCCTGTATGGGAGAATCGTTAATGGAACCAGCTAAGGTAAAACCGTCAAGCTCGGCAAGTACTAATCGCTGTTTTTGTAAATTAAGTGATACGCATTAATACAATAAAGTACTAATTTATAAATATGAATTTTACACCCCGATACTTTTAATTATATTTACTTGAACATACGCGATTACATCAGATTTTGTTCTGAAGAATCTAAGAATTTTGCCTTAAATATATTGTAAATTAGCTCTACAAAAACGGGGCTCATATAGCTTCAGAATCTTGTTTAACATTCCACTTTAGGTTCAGTTTTTTTTATTAGAATCGTATAGTTTTCAGATATAAGGCAACAGTACTTTAATTATTCTATACTGACATTTATTTTGTATATTTTGTAACTGTGCGGCAGAAACATATTGAGTTGTATTCCTGTGCCAGCTTGTTTTTGCTTCAAACAGAGGCTGTCAGCATGGATAAATGATTCAATTCTGTACAGCACGAAAATGAAATAAATGCTGGCTTTGTTTCTTTAAGAGCTACATTTTGGCGAACTAGATACACTTGATTTCAATGGAATTATACAAATTATTTTGATAGTGTGCAACATTGTTATAAATAAACATTACATTTTATATTATAGGCTAGCGTGTAAAAAAATGCTGATTTTTTCATCCTAGTATTTAAACTGTTTATTATTTTGTCGTCGTTAGCAACCAAAAGATTGCATTTATTCCTAACAGTGCGTTAAAGAAAATATAGTCACTGTTACGAATTTTATTTTATAATGACAGTTTCTCTTGAATCAAATAAAACACCCTCAGGAATAATTATATAGTTTTCTTTAACAAATCTGCTTTAATCTCTTTAACACGCAGCTTTATTATTATCGATAGTACTGGACTCTCGTTTAAACAATGATAAATGTAAACATTTTATTATATTAAAATATTAATGTAACTTTGGTTAAATAAAAGTAATGGAAAAAATAATGTATATCACAGGAGAGAAAGCAGACTTTAAACCTTCGTGGAAATTGTAGCTTTCGGCGTGCCTCTGGGCACTGAATTTTCCACTCGTGAATAAAAATCTAATTTACTCTCTTATAATATAAATTACTAGGTAGTTTTAGACAGATGATATTAAAAACAGCTCTTTTAACACAAGGCACAGAAAACATATTTTGTGACATTCAGTGATATACATTTTAATAATACTTTAATGTTACCAACTTTGATAACTGATGATTAATGCGTCAATTAAGCAAACGCTTATCACATACATTATAATGTATAACATATTTTTTTAAAATTATTCATTCTTCAGGCATGTTTTTAAATCGGGCGATAGTGCAAGTTATATTATATAAATTTGATTCTAAGATTTCACTTGGTTGCAAATTAAAGCTTGGAACCATGTCAGGTTGGAAGAAAATCAATAACAGCTAATCACTTCATTGTGTATGTCCAATAAATTAAAATTCTAAATAGAAATTTGGAATAGTTAATAAAGAAAACGTCATAAGTACACTAATAAAAAACAGATATTTAATTTGTTTACAACCGCTGCGATTTTAGTCACATTATTCAAGGATTTAGCTGAAGTATCTTAAATATCAATGCGCTTCATATGCGAATTATCACCAAGGGCGGCCGAGGTCATTAAGGCGCGGACTCGTGAGCGGGAGTTTTGGAGTTCGATTCTCACCAGGAATGTTCTCCTTGACTGAGGGTTTTTCCAGGTTTTCCTCAGTTTTCATAAATGACAAATGCCGAAGAGGTAACCTACACTTCCTTTCTTTCAAAAATATTCTTTCCCAATTTACCATTTCATTTCATATATCTATATATTGTTCGTCCTGGTGGTGTAGTGGTAACCATATTTCCCTCCTAAACCCCAAGATCGCGGGTTCAAACCCGGCCAGGACCGATGGATTTTTTCGGGCGTAAAAATCCTAAGTATGGCTTCCTTCGGAAAGGAAGTAAAACCGTGGATCCCGTGTCGTACATTTGCGGCAGGAAAAAGAACCTCAAGCCTGAAAAAGAGACCTCTGAGTAAAATTTATCGGCCGTTTCACGCCCTGAATTGAATGGGACGCCGATGACCTGAGCTGTTAAAGAGCATCCTTAAATAAACCAAATCAACAACAAATTTCATATATCACCAGTGTCCACCGCCTGTGCGTTAAACACTTGTGAAAAAAGCGAACCATTTATTTAAAAAAAAAAGGCTCTTTCATAATGTTTAAAATTACTTTTATTTATAAATATTAAAGACTGTCTAAAATACTGTACAGCACAAATTTTAAAATTCCACTTTTACAATTTGTTTCATAAATATTTTAACGCTACTACTACTAAAGCTAAACGACTTTCGGCTGTCGAACAACTGAATGATGCCTGGTCTACTTTCAGAAGTGACATAGTTGTAAAGTAAATTACTTTCAACCGCTCAAACCAATGACAAACGATGGCAGCTCCACTTCCTTAAGGAAAACACAATGTTGAGGAATTTATTCCATTATTCATTTATACAAGGAACTACCATCTAAATAGTGTATTGTGCATTATTTAAACGATTTAAACAACGAAAGAAAATAAAGTGTGACTTTTAATATTTCTATGGTCACAAAACAAGGCCACATATAAATAAGATTAATTTCAATTTATGCAAATTAAATGTAATATAAGTTAACCAGTATGTGTACATAAATGCATGGAAAAACAAGAAACTAAGTGATAAACTTTACAATCATAAACATAGATTAAAAAGAACTTAATTGAAGGCAATTGAAGCAACCTAAGATTAGCATAGTAAATATACATAATTGTAAACATGAACACATTAAAGAAGCTGAGTATGTGGAATTATCAGAGTGTAATTTCAAACAGCAAATCACTTATCCTGGCAAAAATAATAAACTCTAAAGAAAGCAATACACCGAAAGTTTAACTGGAATCATTCTCTCACAGGGTTCATGGGATTTTAAGAAAAGAGAAGCAAAAAATATTACAAATAATTTATAAACCAAATTTGGATGATCATGATTGTCAAATGAAAATAAATCATTGACTCTCGAAATGCCTCAGTAGTAATTTAAGTTTTCAAATGATTGCATTCTGTTCTTGGTTTATAAAATCATCAGGGAAAATACACAAAAGCATACGACAATGATCAAAAAACGATCCTCGTTGGAAACCCGGGATGACGGTTTGGAATCAGCTAGGCTGAGCTGCCTTAGAGCAAATACACTGAAGGGACACATAACTGACAGTATTACCGTGACAAGTTAATGACAGAACATGATCTGCTAGAGGAAGGCCCTAAACGGCTTTAACAAGATGATGTACCAATAGATATTGGTTAAATAAATACTCTCCTAACAGGATTGGAGGTGCAAGCAACATATTCCTAAGTCTGCTGTTCTGATTCAACTCGACGGTATTTTTTAAGGAATTGTTGCGGAAAATTAGAGACATGAATCATTTCTAGCAATGCTTGAAATAGGGCCAAAAAAGGTTAATAGAGATATAATTCTGGTTAAATTATTTTGCTAAGCGCATTCAAATTTGTATTGTTAATTTAAGCTAATGTAGACTTTACCTTACATCTCTACAATATTTTTAATAGTATTTAACGCCCGTTTTTACTACGGAGGTACCACAGGCGGTGAACACTGATGATACATGAGATGAAATGATAAATTGAGAAAGGATTTTTCAAGGAAACGTTCCAGACCTAAGTTTAGAGTACCATCCAGACATTTGTCTTTTATGAGGACTGAAGAAAACCTGATAAAACCTCATCAGGGAGGACGGTCCTGGTGGGATTTGAATTCAGACCTCCCGCTCACGAATCCGCGCCTTAACGACCTCGGTCACTTGTGGCGGTCTGTATAATATGGGAGATATTTCTGTCATGAAGTTGGTTATAAAACTACATATAATTGTCATCAGCCGAGTTTCTAAGACAATAGCGTTTTATAACAAAACTGCACTGGTTTCAAATGAATATTTGATGTCTAGATGATTTTATCGCCAGCTTAAGGTAATGAATCTAATAGCATAATACAATTTAATATTATTTTCAACAAATAAACAATTGCATTTTACTTACATATAGGATGTTAATGAACAGCACCAAAATATTTACAACCTATATAGAGGGTCTTTAGGCAAACAATAATTTGAGATGGAAATCTAGGGCCAATGCTTTCAAACTTACATACAAGGTTTTAAAGTTTTAAAACGGCATGCACGCCACTGACTTTATTTACATTAAAGGTTCCCAGTTCAAACCGGTGCCTATCAACAGATAGAATAGTAGGTGACTTTTATTAGGTAATCTCTCTGTGTTGATCTTAGCAATTCTTATAGTATCGCCACGGGTAGCCGAGGTCGTTAAGGCGCGGACTCGTCAGCGGGAGGTCTGGGGTTCGAATACCGCCATGGCTGTTCTCCCTGACTGATGTTTTTTCCAGGTTTTCCTCAGTCCTCATTAATGGCAAATGCTGGAGAGGTACCCTAAACTTAGGTCTGGAACGTTTCCTTCCTTAAAAAAAAAATCCTTTCCCAATATATAATTTCATTTCATGTATCATCAGTGTTCATTGCATGTGGTGTCTCAGTAGTAAAAACGGGGGTTAAACACTATTAAAAAATGCTTATAGCACAGCCTCTTGATTTTCCATAAATTAGGTGAATTTGAGCAAGAATAGGTCAACTGAAACCATTCTCCATTTCTTCAATTTTTAAGTTATTTTATCTTATATTTCACAAAACAAACAACTGTTGCATGAAATAACCGACAGAAAAAGCAGAATCGCGACTTTGTTTAGAACAATTGAATTCCTATTAGCGCATCAATGTAGTGACGTGCTATCTTATGTTTAGTGTGTAAATGTTCACATTATTTAACACTAAAATGTCGTAACACTATTCAAAGGTTACTAACCGTGTAATTTTGACTGATAAGGAGGCTTGAAGTTATTCTAATATAAATTTTAACAATATTTAGCGTAAATATGAAATTCTCAATTCTAAATTATAATTATTTCTATAGCTTCCACATTTTACATCTTGATTTCCAAACTCAAACTACTTGGCTAAGACAGTGAAAATATTTTGGGATTGTCCATTAACATTCTGTATATATCCATACTATTGCATTTATATTCTTGCAGGGGGTTGTTCATTTATACACAGTTTATATTAAATAAAATTATTTTATTTTTTTACTAAAATAAGTAAATTTTAATAAAAGTAAGGATTTGTGCTATTCATAAACATATAGATCTTTAAATTAAAATTATTAGTTAATTCTACCTCTGATGTTCAGAATTTCACATCATATTACTACATTTATTTCATGTTTAATAGTATTTGTATTAAATTTGGTTTATTTTCTATTCCTAGCTCGTTTGTTAATTATATACTAATTGTGTTTCACAATATTGCTTTAAAGCCAATGTCCACACTAATTTATTTACAGATAACAAGTTTCAGAAATTTTTAAGTTTGTGATCACCTTAAGGCTTACTAGAGTTTGAGAAGAAAGAGCTATCCAATATTTACCACACTGAGAGGACCATGTAACGTGTAGGAGGAAAAAAGACGACGCTAAGAAGCTTGCTTGGAGCTCATAAAGGAATACGAGGACAGAATTAGCTTAGATAACAACGAATAAACGAAGAAGTAAAATCTGCTTCTAGAGCTGGATACGCCTCTTGCGTTTATTAATTTTAAAGAAGGTGGAACAGCAAATGAAGAATATTAGCAGCACAAGAACGAGCGAATGGAAGGTAGCAGGAGAAAATGTACTCGACTGTGCCTAAATCAAGCATGTCAAACAATGTTTCGAAATCAACGTGATAAATGGAAAGCTCATCACTTAAAATATCTTAGTTATTGTCTATTATCAGCATTAAATATAAGTTTTTGATACAACGAAAGAGTTATGAAATTTGAGAAACAAAATCCAAATTGAGGATTTATTAAAGTATTCTGATTATCTGTGTCCCGTTCATGCTACTTGGAGGTTAAATCAGCAGATGGAAAAAGAGCATTTAAGAAGAGATATTAACGTTTCAGAACTATGCTACTTTACATTCTTTTAGTTAAAAAAATTAAAAATAAAATGTCATGGGAGAAGTTTGTGATTTTAACTAAACGAATTACTCAGTTAAAACGGTAAGCAGCATAGAAATACAAAAAAAGTATAATAATAAATAAAATAACACCAACAACGCTTAGTTGTTGTGGCGCACATGATTTCAAGAAGGAAGCCATGTGCGGAAATGCATTTTTAGACGCTGTGGGACATCCATTTAAGACAACGCTTCGGATATGGTGAAGCCATGCATTCCACGTTTTGTCAAGAAACCTCCACCAACCCAATAACCGTTTCATCTGGTACACTTATGTACAAAATGGTTTGAACTGTCCACCCCCAACGCGTGTGTCAAAATTTCACACATTGCATGTATTCGTGCAAAAAGATTTTCTCCTTCTCCAGTACATAGATAACACTGAATCTGTGTTGACTGTTGTCAGCCACTTGTGCCCACACATGAATGTGTGTTAGGTTCACGATACTCCTGTAAAATCAGAGGAGGACTTAGTAATGTTCCTTGGAGTGGTACTTGAATGATTGGGACACCGCCATATTTGTATGTTGCTGTCTTTTATATCAGTGATTCCAAAACAAGTAATTTATAAGGATGAATTTCTGACCTGCTTGCTCCCCTGCCTCAATCTATTGGACCACGGTCATCCAGAAAGTAAGTTTCCCTCGGACTATAAACCTAATGAAAATATATTTACATAAAACTATTTATTGAGACGGATACATCAATCAATGAGCCAATTATCAGCATATTAACCACCGCAATTGAGACACTTGTTATATCGTGGGATCAACATATCAACATATTCATGGTTGTAGAGGTCTGCCACTTGGGATAGTAACCAGTGTGTGACTGCTGAGTTCCGTAATTTTGAAGTGAGGAATTTCCACAATACGCTGACATATTAGCTCCACATTAACGTGCAACGGCTATCCATTGCGATCTTCATCATGGACGTTTTGATGACCGTCCGAAAACCGACGCACCAAACTGTTTGCTCATGATGTCCGGCCATACACATGAGAAAGCTGACGATAAATCTCTATCGGTGCTGCATTCTGTTCGCTCAAAAACTTGATTACAGAGCAAACCAAAGGCGGCGGGCGTAGAAATAAGAGCCGACAATTTCAGCCGCTACTATATAGAGTTACTGCAGGCGAACGGGAAGAACCAATGGTCGCATACGATTGATACTTCCTAATGTCTCGGACATGCGTATTCATCTTTGGGAAACTTACTTTCTGGATGACCCTCGGATTTCCACTTATGGGAATGTTGGAAAACCGATGTCCATTCACTGCCCATTGACGACAATGGATTACTTCTCCAACACGTTGAACATTAATGTCAGCAAATTTTAACAGAGGCTATTCAGTAAATCCGTGCAAAAATAAAAAAAAAAAAAAAAAAAAACCTGTGGGATAACCTTGTTTTATTCAACATATATCCTTCCCAATAAATTCGCTTATCCAGCAATTTATTAATTTGTTTATCCTGTCTATAAAAGCTCATCTCTTCCATACTGAGAAATATGAAGCAGTCCAAGGTAGATGTATCCGGAAAATAGGGGTATGAAGAAGAATTTCATACGTATTCCAATAATTTTGAGGTCACAATGGCATGATGGATAGGGTCGTTTTCTTCTCCAATTGAAGAAGGTCTCTGCTTTTCTTCTTGATTGAGTCGTTTAATTGCTCCAGTAGCATTACTTAATATTCGCCGATTATTGTCTTGACCTTTTCCAAAAATTAATCAAAATTACGCCATAGAAATCCGAAAACACAATCGCCATATCATCTTTCCTGTTTAGGGAATTGTTTTTGCCATTTCGGAGAGCTTTCTCTGGTTACATTCCCGCCGTATGGATTAGTCCGTTTCCAGCATGTCTAGTGACAACCATATTTGGCATTGTAAATCCAAGATCGCGTCCAGAGTCGATGGATTTTTTCGGGCATAAGTATGGATTCTTTAAAGAGAAACAAAGCCGTGGGTCTCGTGTCATATATTACGGCGCGTAAAAGAATCTCAAACCTGAAAGAACAGGCTCTGAGCAAAATTTATCAGTCGTTTCAAGCCCTAAATTGAATGGGACGTTAAATATCGTCCGCAAATAAACTAAATAAATAAGTTTCTGGCATGTAGTGATGCGAAATTCGCTTGGATTCCGTTTAAATTGCTCCCAGTTCAGCGCGGAAGGTGATTGTTCTCTTTCCTAGTCAATCTTTAGCAAACGTGGGACTTCCTAGGCGGTAGCTTTTTAATTTGCAAATAATTGCGCCAAATATTATGAGCCAAATCTTCTGAAAAGTACCCAGCTTCAGTAATCTGCCGCACCGATTGTCATGGATTTTTTTAACCATCTCAGGAGGCGTTATCTTGAGAATCCTCGTCATTTGTGTTCCTCCGATCTCATCTAAACTCACTAAATCATTTATATAGCCTTCTGAGCAAAGGTGCAGATTTGACGTGTTGTAGTGGCTGCAGGCGCAGCCCTTTTCAAAAGGTAATACACGAAATCCGTGTTTCTCCATTTTACAAGTTGAAGGAGGAATTGATTCTCAAACACAGACTAAGCTTCGTGACTATTTACAACCATCATCCCTCAACAGTCAACTGTTTACCAAGGTAACGTTGAAAATAAGTTAGTGCTGCCACCTCTTGAGTTTGCACTAGCCAGCAAGCAAAGATGGAGTTCATAACACGTTTTCAAACAGAACTCTCCCGTAGAGCCCTCCCTGAGTTGTTCAAGCCCCTCAGAAGATCCGCTTCCATTCCAAACGCTGGAGCAGAAACTTTTCGAAAGCGCAAGCTACCATCACGCCGCACCAGCCCACCTCGCCCTGGCCCTTTTAACATAACCAATGAAATGAAATGATATGAAATAGACGAGCGGAAAATTCTTGAAATATAAATATCCCTTCCAGCATTGTCTAATTGATCAGGGAAAACCACGATAAAACCCAAGATCAGGACGGTGGGTGACCAACGGGAATTAGACCAAATGCAAGTAGAGTTATCGCCTGAGTTACTCAGAAGGATATAGAACCCAGGTAAATAATTCCTATAATTTTGTTTCAAATATTGTGTTTCATTATCTTGACAGAATTTTAATAATTATGTTTTTCAGATGTCCTTATACATCTGGTATACGAGAGTAAAATGCCGTGACCGTTTTAAATTATGTCCCTTTATTATTAATTTATTCTTGTCTACCTGCTTAGACCATTAACACCTAAAATTATAGTAGAAAAATGGGGACAGAGTACGACAATGCAAAATATGAACTAAAAATGCTTAGGATAAGAATGCAAGTTAAAATGAGAGAGCAATGTTGAAGCATGTCAGCCTTTGGTGAGAATTACTGTGCTCCTCGGTGTAAGGATTATTAAGAATACGGCACCACAAGCCCCAGTTGCAGGCACTGCACTAGCACTTCTAGCGAATCGCTGTAATTGCCTCTCTCTCACTGGTCTCAGGAGTACTCAGTACAACAAACGCAGACTTGTGCTTGAGATTATAAATACCCACCCACCACAGCTAACAGATTCGCGGTCTTCGCAGGAATGATAACCGGACATTAAAATGAAATGGACATGAAGAAGAAGAATGATCACTGAAATGAAATCGGAAAAACGGGAGAGAAGAAATGCCCAATTTTCATCATAAGTCCAGTAGGAGCTACCGAAATGTAAGGCTATCACGTATAACATTAGGAACGTTCGGAATAGAAAATTAAAAGTGACTGTCAGTTATTGAAAAGTCTGAAAGTAATGGAAAAACTCTCGTTTGTAAAGTTTACCTTACTAAATATAACGAAGGATATGAAAGGTTAAAAGAAAAAAAAAAAAAGAAGTGCACACCATTAGCTGGAGTAGAAGAAGATGGGGATGAAGAATAAAAAAATAAAATAATAATGAAAGGTAATTATATGGCCATAGAGGAACTGAACAGAATACATATTTATTGGTTGTCTGTTCCCAAATTTTCAGAAAACTTATTCATAAGTTTAATATCACATATTAAGGGTAACAAGTTGTCATAATTATGTAATTTTTAAACATTTGATTGCAAATTTCATCCATGCACTAATTAATGTAATTAATATGTCTAAATGATTGAGGTTAAGTTAGGTTAGGTTAGGTTAGGTTAGGTTAAATCTGTATTTCTATTGCGAAACATTCTTTTTGTTTGTGGGTCCAATTTGATCTATTTATTATCTGTATATATCTATATATATCTTTTAATTTACTAATAAGCTATATCTCAATTTTTAATTTTTGAGAAATCTAATTTATGCTAACTCTCACTTGTAATTCAGGAATCAATGTCTTGGAATAATATTTGTGCAACTATTGTTTTATAAAGATTCATCCTCGTCGCTTTCGTAGTTCTATTTAAATATTTTAATGTTAATTGTTATAAACAAACTGTTACTTAATGAGCGAGTTAAATAGAGAAGTTATAGAAACCTACTTACTTTTAGAGTTGAATTAATTTTATGTCATATAAAAGTTGCACTTTCTGTCTGAAGTAATGCTCAAAAGGCTCATCTTGGGCTTGAATATAAGCTTGTCAGTCATGAGTAAGGCCCTGGTATTCTCCTCCGCCAGAAACATGGACGTTGGATAAGTAAACATATGAAGTAGGCTAAACGAACTTCTGGATTATGACTGTAAGGGAGTCAAGTTAGAAATACTTGCACAAGATACTTTATGTAGGCGAAGATGATGAAAAATAACTCCTGGCCAATAGTTGCGTCACAAGTCCAGAGTTACATTCATGTAACCTTAACCCTGGTTTTCCAGATCGGATAAATGCCAACATTTATCAGATCAAATCGGTTAGACCTTTCAGAACAGTTCCTCAGAAGACCATAACCTAAATAAGCAGCATATTTAGGATTCGTGCTGTTGTCAAATGCAATAACTTACGAGCAGGCATTTCTGAAATATGGAGATCGGGTACTAAGAACACTCATATCCTGGACAGCAGCAGTTATAAACTTATAAAAAAAAGGTAATCCATACATGGAGTCCTGCACATGTGTTGTTAGTATAATGCAGTGCCATAAAACCTGCGGTAGTCAGTGAAGCAACATTGTTTTTATTTTCTTCCTCACCCCCCCCTTTAATACTGCTATGGCCTTTTAAACCTTTGCTCGCTTTTATCTCTGCTTCGATTTTACGACAGTGTTGGACTGTGTTATTCTTGTTTCATTAATGTACCATATCGCATACAAACAGAGCTCCCGATAACCCAGCTCTACAGGTACTACAAGCCCTCAATAATTTTTAATACCCTTAATGCCTTAATGGGTACTGGGAGAGGAATGATGGCCAAAATAATTAAAATATGGAATTTTTATTTAATTTTTTTTATAAAATCAAGAGAGAGTTGTCGTTTATTATACAATTGATATTACATCAACTTTGGCTTATACTGGTTTATATGTATTACATCTCTCTCTTTATTAAACTGTAACAGAAAAAAAAAATAAACGAATTGAAAAAGAAAGTAAATCTCATTAACAATAAAAGTTTTAATTACACACATTGCCGAGACATTACACACTGTGAAATTCCTTTTTACTACTATTAATTAAAAAGCAGAAATATTGTTTACAAAGATATTTTATTACTATATCCATAACATAAATCTATGAATATATTTAAATAAATTAAATGTACCCTGTATTTTATAGTTTTGTCGCCCGTTTCAAGGCAGCTAGTAAGTCAGCAATCATAGCGGTGACTCCCGGCGAAGCGTATATAACATTCTCGCAACTACAACGAAAATAAGCATGCACCTTATGACATGTCGTTTTGCTACATTCATGAATTTCTAGCATCATATCAGAGAAATGTCAATCATAGGCCTCAATTCCGAAATTGAGCCAATTTCTCGCCTGATATTTTATTTCACTTCTTATTTGTGTGGGCTTGTTTCATATATTTTATTTTTCAACTTCCCCCTTTAAATAAAAATCACATTTGTCACGTGTCATTTATGATATTCTCATAAAGATAGGTCTGTTACCCTGTATGCCTTTATTCCGCACCACACACCAATTTTCTCGTTATGCAAGGAGGTTTCGAAGTTTTCTATAATCCAATACCTCGTCGAAACATGTGCACGTAAAGAATATTAAGCGTGATTTAATTACTCTTATCATTCGGTAACAATTATAGAAATTTATTTAGAAGATAAGGAAGTCAGGAATTTTCTAAAAAGACGTCATAAATGTGTGAATGCAACGGAACAACACTAGGTACATGCTTCCCAGGTA
The DNA here is from genome assembly GCA_030762175.1 of Metallyticus violacea. NCBI lineage: Eukaryota > Metazoa > Arthropoda > Insecta > Mantodea > Metallyticidae > Metallyticus > Metallyticus violacea. The sequence continues at coordinate 63,594,416 of CM060831.1, forward strand.
GTTACGCCTACCAGCTGCCATGAAAACATGAAAGGCTCAGTTTAAATGATGTGAATATATTATTTTTATATTTCAACCCTTAATGTAAATATTAGTAACATAACCGAATTTTAATATCTGCCTTTCTTTATCTTGGAATCTTTGAGCTTTTTGCTGAAACAGAAAAATGACAATAACTGGAAAATAAATCGAGGACAATTGTCATACCAGGTAAAATATTATTTAAACTAATGCATTTAGAAACCCAAACATACTATTAAACATTAATTTATTACGAGAAGCCTATTAAAATTATTGAATTAGATATAATTTTCAAACTTTTTGAACTCTGTAAAAATATATGCCGAATTTCTTTCAATAGCTGCTTGATGTAATTTTTTTATTATTGTTTATATCATCTTATGTGGCTTATTCCAATTTTCAGAACAGCTAAGAGCGACAAAGGATATGTATATTTAAGTAAATTAAAGCGTATATTTAGCATAGATTCAAATCACTGATATTATATGGGCTGTGGAAAAAAGTACAAAAACATGAACTAAATTAGATGTTAAACTTTGCTCCTTTCAATTCGTAATTACTTATGCTAATGATACTAGGCATCTAGCCTCTCCTATCTTTAGAAAGGATTTAAGTTTAAAGAGAAGAAAGTAGATAAGGATTGATATATTAGAACAGAAAGCCCTATTCCCTTTTTTCTAAGTGTCTCATCTCTGTTCTCTTTTACCGATTCCAGAAAAGCGAGGCCTAGTTTCGGGCAAGAAATCTGAACGAAATAAAAACAATGTGAATAATTTGAAAACGTTGCCAACAATTTGCTATAAGGTACGATTAGCTTTACTCACTATGACCGCAGAATACTTGTCCAAACCTCAGTGGTGGGGCAAAGTGGAAATCTTCAATTTTTTCTCAGGTTCCTCCATTTCTCCGATAACATTTCACCAACGCGCTTATGTTTCTCCCATTTTATTTCTTCTTCATATCGATTTTATCTCATTTTAGGCTGGCTGTCATTGCGATGAAACAATGGGTCTAGTGAATACATGAGTAAACTACGTGATATCCCAGTCCCTAACTGAGTGGAAACCAGTTGCTCCTACAGGTCTGATTTCCGTATGCGGTGGTGTGCATACGGGCATAAGCAGATGGGGATTGGGGCGCCGTAGGGTTCATTGATTCTCACATTCAAGTATACTGCTTCTTGCAAATTTCCCAATGACTTTCGCTTACGTCGAACTGAACTATAATATCAAATGACATTTGCTAATATATCATATCATATAGGTACACCAATCAGATGTAAGAATAGGTTGAACTCTACCATTTAATGTATTTAATAAATTATTTTATAAATGAATACCATCGTATTTATTTACAAAATAGTCACATTAATTATTATTCGTGGTTTTGAAATTATCTTAACATATTATGTGTTAGTTAATGCGGTACGGTTATACAGTTTGATTGATAACTTTAGGTAATTTTCAGCTAAAGGACAGACCATTCAATATTGAAAAGCGCGCGAAAAATACAAAATATCATTATAAAAATATAGTAGTATTAGAATTAAAATATACACATAGTAAAATGTGTTCCATATGTACTCTATTTATTTAGTTCACTATATAATATTTAAAAATAAAGGCGTTTAACGATTGGAAAATGCAATTTGCAACTTATGTTTAGAGCAAATTAAAGTAAAAATTGACTTGTGCCTATTTTTCATGCAAAACTGCAGGTAATCTATATTCTTTGTCCTTGCTCTCGCATGTTCTGGCGCCGTCATTTGGGGGCTGCATTATGTTCTAAACTCCTGCCAATTTTTTAACGGATTTACGCGATACTCTGGTTCCCTGCGTGTCGGCTCGAAAGATAGTCCTTACCAAGTTTTTTCTTAACAGCACAGAGACAAGAAGTACCCGGAGAGGGAGGGGGGATAAAATTCGGCCTCTTAATCGGAAATTTCGTAGAGGATTTTGGTTTGCCAATTGCGACAATAGGTTCGATACACATTTTCGTACCAAGAATCACAGATCTACCAATTTTATACCATCTTATCACGCAGTAGATATTACATGTACAACGTCTTAAGGAATTTATTTGAGTAATATTCTTTTACGAAAGGAAGCGTTCCAGGCCTAAGTTTAGGGTACCTCCCCGGCATTTGCCAGTTATGAGGACTGAGGAAAACCTGGAAAAACCTCAGTTAGGGTGGACGGTCCTGGCGGGATTCGAACCCTAGACCTCCCGCTCACGAGTTCGCTCCTTAACGACCTCGGCCATCCGTGCCTTAACGACTTCTGCCACCCGTGGCGGTAGCCTTAAGTATGATTATGTATTCTGCAAGCACTTTTGTTAAGTACATGCACAATCAAAATACTAAATTGTAAATGTAAGCAATCAGGAAACGAAAAATATAAAATATAAGGCCTTACAGGGGCATTGGACAAGTAACTTATTAAATAGAACAGTAATGTAGTATAACACTTAAAAGATTTATTTATTATTAATAATTAATTATATACACCTCCTCCCTTTTCAAAATAAATAGGAAAATGGAACAACTGAATTGAAATAACATTAAATATGATTACTTTAGCAAGAAAATATATCTTTGAATAGTAATATAGTCAATTATATATGTGAATATTCAAAATAAAAGCGTATATAAAAATGTTGGCCCTTTGGGCTTACCAGTTATATGGAAAATCCTATGCTAGACTACAAACTTAATGTACAAATCTAAAGTTGAAAACTTTTAGATAAAATGCAAAGGTACACATAACGATACAATAATATTTTTAACACCTTTATCTCCCAGCAAATGCATTCAAGTTTAGTGAATAGAATGCTAATTTTACATATTTAAACCTTTTTAAAAATTAACAATTAAGAGGATGAAACTTGCTCCTGTCCCCGGGAACTTCTTGACTGCGTGCTGTTAAGAGAAAAGCGTAGGAGTGAGTGACTTTCGAGTCGACACGTAGGGAGTCAAGTACATCCGTTTAAAAAAAAAAGGAAATGTAAGTCAATCGGTGTGAGTTTTTGGATATAAGGCGATTCCTACGTGACGGCACCAGAACATGGAATAAGAATATTGATTAACGTGTACACCTTTGCGTGCAGAATCGGCACAGACTATTGAAATCATAATCGAGAACTAAGGTTATATTTCCTTCCATGTTAAATGACTCAAGCAAAACTGTATGGCAGTGCAAGAACGGAAAAATCTCCCTTACTAACAAACTAGAAACTAAGTTGCATAGATATACCACCGAAACTGTGTATACGGTTTTTTGCTTAATTATGAATGATAATTTTAAACACAAAATCATTTTACCGTACACGTAAAGTTAGATAACATTATGCTTGTCCAATTCAGTAAATAAAAATTCAAATGCCACAGAAATTCTGGCTATATTTGCTAAACTGAAGGTTAGAGAAAATAATATTTGTTAACTGAGATGGTTATCGGTCTTTCAAAAATTAAAATTGCTAAAATTAGAATGATAATTAAGTTACTACTGAACATATTTAATTATGTTTTGCTACCAAAAAAGTACCACAACATTAATTTCAACATGTAACTTTATGCTAAACTTTACTTTTCTATAAAAAGATCCAGAAGATCTTTAGTAACTCCGTTAATCCACTCAACCCTTAAATTTTGGGAAAATAGCTCATAAACAGCTGTAATCGTTTAGAAGATATTCAAGTTGAAACTTTTAAGTGCCTCGTCTTACGTAGTTTATTACATTTTCACATAACTTGAAATTTAAGGCTTGCCTATCGATTAACGCGCAAAATACCATCTTCCGTCTTCCCCCATGGTTTAAAACGTACAAAGGTGCATCGATTAAAATCAAAATAGTAAGTGCAACATCGATATATCGAAGTATGTCAACACGAACACGTCCACTTTTCCGAATTATGATAGTGAAAAGTTGTTTTCCAAATGAACTTTAAAGTGTGAGAGGAACTTCATGACTCAGGGATAGAATAACTGACATAACCGTTTCACTGCTAGATATATTACAACCTGCTTTTGAACAGCTATGACAGTATTCAAAGTTCTGTAGCTCTGAAAGTTTCTGTTCGTTAATAGCGTTCTCAAGAAATATAAACGTTCACTAAATGATTGACTACATTTTTAAAGAAGCACAGTGTTCTTCCATCATAATGGATATATTCATGACATTTGAAGATATACGGCACTGAAACTGTTACATAAAATACAGTCGACCCCTGAGACAGGCAATTTTCAAGAAATACACCAGCTTATGAATGAATGGTGTTTAACGCCCGTTTTTACTACTGAAGCACCACAGGCGGTGATCACTGATGATACATGAGATGAAACGATATATTGGGAAAGATTTTTTAAAGAAGGAAACGTTCCAGGCCTAAGTTCAGGATACCACCCCGGCATTTGCCATTTAAGAGGACTGAGGAAAACCTGGAAAAAACCTCAGCCAGGCAGGACGGTCCTGGCGGGATTCGAACCCCAGAACTCTCGCTCTAGCGTCCGCTCCTTAACGACCTCGGCCACCCGTGGCGGTCCTTCAGCTTATGAAGGTGATACTTTTGAAATATTTAATATTAAGAATAACTACAATATTTGATCAAATTGAAGTAACTATTCATACAGTTAATAATCAATAAAGTGTAATCAACTTCAGTTATTTCACTATGTGGAGCAAATGAAAATTGAGCATTGCGTATTAACACCCTGTATTGACAAAACATGGTCAGGTGTTGGTATGTGAATATTTTATATATGACACCTATCTTCCTTCATAATATGTACGGAAATCTGCTTAAAGAGTGTAATAACTTAAAAATAACAAACTTTCCACATGTGAAAAATACAATTCTAGTGATATACTGAATGCAAATGCAATTCTAAAAAGCTTAGGTAACGGCAAGAAAACGCAATAAAAGCAGAAGGTCAATGTAAATTATATTCAAGAAACAATGATAGAAATGGTATTGGTGTTAAATAACACACATTCATTTACAAAAGCCAACTATTTTAATTATAAATAATGTAATATGTCTCCATTGAAATATATGTAAATATCTTTCTTCCCATTTTAAGTTGTTTATTATTATTATTATTATTATTATTATTATTATTATTATTATTATTATTATTATTATTATTATTATTATTATTATTGTATTAATATTTGTTACTCTTTCTAATTGTGCACCATATTTAAGCGCGTATGGTCTAAAATCCATGCATAAAATATATTACAAATAGAATTTTATAACATCAAAGATACACCTACTGTTACAAAATCCAGTAAAATATACCAACACTGATGAGTCCGGAAGTGATACATGAGGAAAATAATGAAATATTAAATTTAAAAATGGCATTGTAAATTGAATTTGTATTAAATTTCTGCATTGCTTAAATTAACAATAAATATAATTGAAGTATTATGTTAAGTAAACGATAATATAGATATGTTAAATTGTTGGTTGTAGTTCACATATACTCCTAAATGACTAAAAGATTTTCCACACAGAAGCAGAAGAAAGTTGATTTACAAACTGGTAAATATAATAACAATATTATTAATAAAAATAACGAACTTTTTTTACAAAGTTCACATTATTAATTCTTTAATGCGAATCATTTTTATGTTATTTCCATTATTTCATTAACTCTTGTATTGACTGTTTATTTATCAATAAAACAGTCAATCTTCAGGAGAGTTTAAAGAAGAATGTGACAGAAAATAAAGGCAATAAAACTACAAATTAATGGAATAAAAGATCATTTACAGTATTAATAAATGAAACAGAAATAATGAAAAAGAACTGTTCAACAAAAGGGCCAAGCAACTATTGTTCTTATAGGAACCAGACATTAGGATATGAAATGACAGATTAATAACACAAAGAGAGGTTTTGGATTACACGTGGGAAGAGGAAATAAAACGGAAAGCAAAACTTCCAGAAAGAAGATTAATGGTGAGTTACGACTGCTTTTGTTTGCTTGTCGAACACATTTGTTTGGCTTCCTAAGTCTCTCTACCTGGCAGGGATAAATTAATCCATTTCTTAGGTGCGGCGCTCTGACAGGAATTTCTTTACTTCCACAATGAAATGTTGGTTTCGTCATTTACGAAAGAAACTTTGAAAAGTAAAAATCAATATTCATCTCGTTTCACAATCACCGTAATTAAAACCCCAGAGCATGAAAATTGGGCAGCAAAATCTTCTGATGACATCGCGATGAACTCTTACATGAATTAATGGGCAAGCTCACTGCACCTTTGTATGTTCGGAATGCTTGCATCTGCTAAATGCAACTCCACGGCTCTTAGGATATCAAAGTGGATGCCTTGCAGTCATTTTCCATAAACTGAGTGCCTCCAGTTGTGCAGTGAGAAAGCTTTTACGTCTCCAACATACGAACAGTAGCTTTTTTGAAATTAAGATATACAAACATTTGACAATACTTTTGTAATATACGATAAAAGGGGAAGACTGAACGTTACAATCAGCTGGTATGTAAAGTTAAACGAACGTCTGAGAATACAGTAATAAAATTAAAAAAATTGCCAATGTTTGCATAAGTTACACTTTTATATGAAATGTTAGAAAAATAGAGAAAATTGGCATGTTCACGTTAAAATTCTTTTTCTGTTCTTAGCTACAATTTTTATAGGAAAGTTTGTAATAATTATTTTAATTCCCATACAACACGAACCAAAATAATAATAATAATAATAATAATAATAATAATAATAATAATAATAATAATAATAATAATAATAATAATAATGAAAGAAAGGAAGGAAGAAATAAAGACAGAAAAAACAAGAAAACAAGAATAAAAAGAAATAAAAAGCAAGAAAACAAGAAAGAAAGAAAGAAAGAAAGAAAGAAAGCAAGAAAGAAAGAAGGAAGAAAGAGATCGGTTCTAAAAAAAAGGATTATACCTAAACAAAATAACACAACATTTGTTTAAAGACAGAGGGAGAAAATATGCAAACTGTTTTATCAAGTGTAATTAAAAAATGTTACCTTAGATAAAAAATTAATAAAACACTAACATTTCCGAACAAAAGGATGTTTATTATAATTATCAAGCAATGAATATAAATGGCATTTTATTATTAACAAGTACTTAAATTAATGAGTAGCATAATAATACTTGAATATAATGCTGCAAATACTTAATACAGAACTTTCGTCATTTAAAATCAACCTGAATATTTTAATTTATTGTGTACTAATTTTTTCTCATGATTCTCTTTATATTTTTCAAATAAGATTCTAATGAACTTTAAAGTGTCTCATATAATGTACAAAATTCTATTTCGGCATTAGACGGAATCTCACATAATAAAAAAAGTAGTCAAAGATACTGCGATTTCTTTAATAAGATTTTTTGAAATTTAAGTAGTAGCCTGTTAAATTGTCTAAAAGAATCAAAACCATACATATATTTACAGTATGAACAACACTTTGTTAAAATTTATGAAATATAACGTATATATATATACTAAAAGACATGAGAAAACTATGAAATCAATCTGATAATATTAATATCGAAGCCTTAATCATTCCCTTTACATATGAGTGTATTTTAAATTGTCGCTTTTATAAAAACAGGATATAAGTACAAGCAGAAATAAATGACAGTAGTAAACTGTAACAAAAACTACACTTGTCTTCTATTTTTAGTTTCGGTAATAAATGTTTCTGGTTATAAGTGGTAGCAAATTTAATTAAACATTTTAGACAAATGTTACTAAAATAATATTTTTAATAGAGGAAAATATTTTATGCCTACGGAAACGTATTATATTAAACTACATATTTTTAACATAAGTAAAAAAAAAAATAAAGAAACTCAAATGAATATGCAGTTGATAAACAATACAAGGAGTTAAAAAGTGATTATATTTTATAAAGAAACATGGTAAAATTACATTATTGATTAAAAGAAAAATTTAAAAACAATTAAATTAATACTGAAGTTTTTGTAACTTTTATATAAACCTATTAATAAATTCCTACAATTAATGCCATGTTAGCAATAAACAAATTTTAATTATCTAATAAAGCAAAATAAAATGAGGGGGCTATTATTAACCATGGTTATATTTAGTTAAGTATTCGAATACATATTTAATTTATAAATACGGAGCAATTGCTTAAAGTAAAACATGACAGGCCCCAAAAGTGTTTTTATTTCACTTTCAACTTTTATATTAAATACTTATTGTCATTCACTCCTAAACTCAATGAGCGAAACACCTGTCAACGTTAATCTTACAGGAAGTATCTTGAACAACTTTCCAAGAGTTGTAAAATCTCAAGAAGTGACAGATAATATTGAAACATTTAAACTTTAAACTACTCAAATATTTCATTTTGAATTTTTATTACTGGAATATTAATTCAAAATTATCAATGTTATTTCCTTGTTCATTTAAGTAAACTCTTAATATTAATTAATTTATTATTTCTCTATGCTACTTGGATATAATGGCTAATTAAGTACGAAAATATATCTCATAAACTGTTTAAAAAGTTCAGGATATTAGGTATGGCTACATAAATAATGTTTGTGTCGTCTATATTTGAGAAAAATTTTTCTGGAAAATAGGAAATACCGTTGTATTAATATTATTTATTTTTAAAAGTACGTTTCTATTAACTAACGAAACAATCAGTGATTAACTGCAGTATCGTTAAAAAGTAAGTATATTACAATACGAAAAACATTGGATAATATAAAACACCAATAAGCGAAATTTCTAGACCAGGTAAATTACTTTTTTTCTTATACTTCATGTACTTAGCGTATTTATTTTAGCACAACTAATATGACGTGTATCATTTTAAATACACAAAGAAGTGTCATCATACTTCATCAAAAGATGGCAATAATAGCAGCGCTTTTTGAAATATTGCATTTTGTCTGTAGGTTTGAAAATAAAATGTTGACATATATAATGTTTTCGGTTTATTTTTACCGGAGATAAAGAACAGTATTTTTTCCTCCCAAACTATGGTATTATATTTGGATATATAAGTAATGGCAAACGAAGATAAAACTTTTTATAGAATAGCGCTTATTGCAAAATAAAAATCATCACCAGAAATGCTGTTTCAGTGCACTGTGTATCATGAAAAACGTGAATATAATAACTTATTTTATAATAATGTAATTATATGTAAACGGCAGATTATGTCTTTATGTTAAATGTTAGGGGATATTTCACACATGATTTGCACAAGATTTGACATATATATTTTAAAGATATATTATATAAATGAACGTAGATGCATGCACGCATAAAACGTTCTCTTGCACACATATATACACACACAAAATAAAGATATGTAAAAATGCAGTACCCACAATAAGCCACAAAACTTCTAAAGTGTTCTAATTGGCATGAATCTAATACAAATACTTTATCTTGTTCCACCAAAACACAGTGAGTACGTGAGAAATTCAAACTAGAGACATTTTAAACAATAAGCAAGGCTAATTGCTTCTTCCACTTGCAACTCGCTGTTAGAGGCTAACTTGTAAGAACGAGGGAGTAGCACGCATGCGCACAAGCTCGTCAAATGTTTGTACGGGACTCGTCTCATCACGCACACTGAGTAATTTTCACTTTACAACTGGCCGCGGCAGCAGTTGGGGCACGAAAACGCCCACTTGGCGGTCACCCCCCAGGTTAGCCAATGCACACATACGCGCCGCGATAATACTCCTGGCTCATGCGCAGATCTTACTCCAGAAACACTTCGGAAAAGTGCCACCAAGTACGTGGCACGCGAATTTCAAGTAAAACACCTGTGTTTCGTGACATCGCTCCGTTTGCTTTCGAGAGTAAACGGTGTTTTTAATTTGTCGTGTACTTCATCTCGATTGTAGATAAAAGGGAGTTTACTTGAACATCGATGCCAAGAGAGGAAGCGCTTGTTCGTGCGCGCGCGCGCGTGCTGATCGCACTGTCAACAAGTATCTATCTATCGGAAGCCCGAGATCGCTGGTGGCTTGAAATTTCACACACAACGAGGAGGTCAAAAAGACGCATGCGTCGGAAGTCTGAGTGGGCGCAGGAGTTGTGCCCTTAAAGGGAACGCTCACGCAGCACCCGCGTCTCAAACAATGCTACGGACGCATTTTACGTTAATTGGTGCAGAAATTGTGTGCCCTGCAAGACAAAACAAGCGTCCTGGCGCTTTCTGCGGAAGGAAAAAAGGTACAAAGTGGGACGAAGGAAGGAGTGGAGACGGAAGCATAGAATTGTACCCAGGAAATCCTCCTCTATTTAAGCACTAACTTATTTCTATGTTAAATGAGTTTGATGTACAATTCAAACCGCTTCTTATTTTGCGTTTTGTTTTATTTTTCTCTCCCTTCATTTTTACTTCCTGAATCCCACTCTATGCAAAAGTAACTGCAGAAGAGAAGATGAAGGAACGCTACCTCTCAACTGCAGTTAAACCTGGAGGAGTCGCTTGAATTTGGGACACCTCCAGATGAAAACTCAAAGAACTTCGCCCAAGTTCAAGCTTGTAGTTAACAGCAGCTATTGTATCAGGTTAACTAAAAATCACTTGTGAATGAGTTGATACTATAAATTTAGCATGTATTGTTCTTAATTTCCAACTCAAAAATGAGCCTATACAGTCTCAAAAATAATTCTTACAACAGTTACAAACATGTAGTGCATCTTTCCAGCTTAGATCATTGGACTCCAATACTACCATATCTACAGAGACCTCATTCTGCTACGCAATCGGAAATTGATTTTTCCGACGGGAAGTTGCTGCTTGAGGGAAAGAACAACGCTTATAATTTCGTTATTTATTACTAGTAAATAATAATTACAATTTTTTGAGACATTTGCCGCATTTCATCCTTCCGAATATTGTAAACTGCCTCCCGGGTATTTTTGCAGTCCCGCCACGGGTTTTATTTCAGGTACAGCAATAATTTTATATGGATGTAGATGCATCAGCTGAGTTGCTTTGTACGCACTGCTGATAGGAATACCAACTGGCTGGGCTGCTTATATTAAATACCCTCGAGGAGACGTTTCTAATCAACAGTCTTTTTAACTAAGTAACGAAGATTCGAACTCTGTTCTCCAGTCTTAAAATTGCACTTTTTGATGGAGATATTACTTCTAAAAATTAAGGAAAATTCACTCCTAAAGCACTTGTATGCTTTCTTTTAAGCATAGCAATCATAAAAGAATATTATTTGTTCTACTGTCGGTATATTACACAATACACACATTCACAGCAGAAATTCTAACTGCACCACCTACAAAAATGGCGTTATAAACACAATTGAGCAAATGCAATTACCTGCGTCAGCAGATCTTTAACTTAACCTTACCATGAATAGCAAACATTTATTTAAATCAATGCTTAAACGAGTTTTGTGAAGCCGTCAAAGGAAATGTTCTATTTTTGTTTCCACAACCAGTTTTTTTTTTTCAATAATCCCCACTCTTTTTACGATGAGAAGAAAATCGCAAGACTTCAATATTAAGTTGTATGGTGGATGCATATTGTGGTTGATATTCTATCACTCATCGTGTCAAAATATAACGTTTATAGTGACGAATATCTTCCACATCAAGAAGTAATTTTATCAGGTAAATTTAAGCGTCAATAATACCAATGCTATTTGTCCAGTTATAATCAGTTCACTCATCATCCCAAATATGTATTGCGGTCATTAAAATACTGTAAATAAACAAATAAATATAAATTAGATAAATAGCATATCTGTAACACAGAAGTGTATTAATATAAGCATTTGAGCTATTTTACTGAAGAGGAACTATATTTTCTGTTGTTTATTTATTGCTATATGATATGGGATCTAATTGATTTTTACAATAATGTTTTCTGATTATTTTAGCTTAGGTATAATATTGTGGTGTTAACGAGTAGGTTGAAAACAAAAGAACATTAAACTATGTAAAATGAAGAGAGGTGCACAAGGAGAGGCGAGTCATCAAGACCATATGATGCACGTGCAGGTAGCAGATTGTAGTAAGTTTGAGGCTTTGTCAGCAAGCGATTGTGACTTCGTGCGCTACTCGGTGCTTTCATCGTGTACAAATTGTTGCTAATTGTTCTCGTTAGTTATGTTACTATATAATTAATAGACTTGAAGTAAGAGATTTTATGCACGGTACATATGAGAAAATGGATTCTTGTGGAGAAGTGGTAAGGCGATTCGCAGGAAAATATTCAATCGTATTCCAGATAGAGAAACTGTTGACCAACTAGTTAAAATGTTTCCGAGAGACAAGATCTCCCACTTACTAGAAATGTTTCGAAACGCCGTGCCCTTGCGAAAGAAATAAAACATTAATATCACGCGCGGCGACCACATCTCCATTTTTCCAGTTGCGACGCCAGCATAAAAATGATAATGTATTTAAAATTGATCATAAGCACTAATCTGCTTATAAGAGATTCAGCGGCAGCAGTAAGCAGTAATTACTCACATTCGGTTAGCTCTAACACATATAACATCACCAAATTTGTTTTACATCCCTGCAATTTCTGTGTTCAGTACTAATTTTATGTTCTAATTGAAGAACTTTTCATAGTAATACAAGGTGGCTAACGAAAAACCGGCCCCTCGCCTCGCGACTTTGTATCAATTGCATCAATTTACATGTTAACTTAGTAGAGACTTTGAGCATGTGTGTTTGCATTTTCGGGACCACAGCAGATGGAAACGTTAGCAACCGATCCAGTTGTACGCCACTTTTATGTATATATAAACGTGTATTGCGAAAAATCAAAACTAGGAAACTTGACTGCAAAACTCTCCCGCATATGATTTTGAAGCTTATTATTTAAAGCATCCTTACTTGTGAAGAAAAGGGTGCTATTTCGGTAATACTGCGTCTCTATAGGTAGTTTACAGCAATTAAGAAACAAGGAAAAGAATGAACCAACAAAATGTGTTACGGAAAAAACAGAATGGAAAGAATTCAATTGAAGTCCACAGAACTCTAGAATGCCAGAAGAAGGGTGGGCAATTATCTTATTATGATCATTTCAAGTACAAAATGTTACAGAGATCTTGCTGTACCTGAAGAGGTGAGATGCAGGAACGAAATCTTGTTGAAAGTGACCTGCAGGATTGAAGAATTTGGCGTCGAGCATTAAGATAGCCTTTGGCCGGTAGAGAAGACTTTAAAAGTAGCAATTCTCCCGAGTGTTTAATGGAACAAATAGCACGCAAGCCTCCACTATTGCAAGTCTTTGTTGCAGAGAATACATAGCATGTCATGGTTCTGAATATTTCCTCGCGACACTAACCGCTTTCTCGTACTGTCACAGATGCTGAAATAGTCATCACTCCGGGCTGTGGTTCTCCACCTTTTTAAGTCCGAATTTTGAAGGAAATTAAACATCAGAGGATTATTAAACGTTAGCATTTCGGTGGGTTCCTTACTCCAAAGATAGATTTCGGGATTCACCAAAAGCCTCTTCTGGGGTGGGTACCATAACACAACTTTCTTTTCCTTTACCACCAGCATTTCTTCATTATCTGGCTCGCCTTGACTTTTGATGTATGCACGCTCGTGGTTGACTCGCAGTTGCCTTGCCGGTTTTATGCTCCCCGCTAGCATTTGGGCACATCATTCTCACTAACCTACAGACTAAAAACTAGCGGTCATTTGTTCTTTGGATGCAGAAAAAAAAGTGTGTAAGTTTGATACACACAACTTAAAAATACAAATAAGATAAAATAAACTAAAATTCTTCACGTATTTTTGGCCTGCCTAACTGAAAATACGCTCACCAGTTGTATCACAAAGAAAGGCAAATGAGTCTGCAATGACAATTACAATATCTATGTTATAAAAATAAACTTTTCAGGTAAAATATCAACTTATGTTGATCGATATTAAGAAAATGAACACTTTGACGTTTGAAACTCACGATTTCCAACTGTACAACTATTTTATGAATATGACGCTTTACCTATAAATATTGGTTTAAAAATGAAAACTTCCTCTATGAAATATAACCGAAATTGATTACCCGCTTAATGGGCCAAAGATACTAACCACTAAATACTAGGTACTAAACCCACACAGCACACCGGAAATTCGCTTGTTGAGTCATGCCTAATTAGAGAACAGAACACTAACAACTGCAGTAGATTCAAACACTCAGACAGAGCGAAAACAAAGGAATTAAGAATTCTGCTTAATATTTTAGTCGCAGGTCGATAAGAAAATCCCTTTGGTTGTAAATGGAAACTTCAGAATGTGGAAAAGTGGGCTAATAACGATAAAATGATGCTCTAATATATTCTTTCCCGAATAATTCTCTAAGGCGCGGTCTGTTATAGCATTCATGAATAAAGTTTTAACGTTTTAGCCCACTAGGATTGTAGATAGAGCGAAGTTAGTCTTTACTAATCTTCCATTATTAACCGTCGTAAATGCTACCTCTATATGCAGAATGCTTCACATTTGCTACGTTGGGACATAAGATGCAATATATAATTCTGAGGTCAGTGCACAGTTATTGACTACAATGCAAATATATGTTTTAAACCTGACCTACTGATTCACTTTTAAAGCTACCCGAGCTATAAAAAATACTGGCTTTTTCTTTGCTTACCTGTATGTGGGTAGGCTGCATTAAAGTGCCCGCAGGCTGTAACCTCATCCACACAAACTTCAGAGTTATAGCTTTAACTAGAGTCAGTGGGTAGCTTGCATTGCATAGCAATATTTTAAAGTTTTCCGTCGTATTACACTTGCTAAAGCAGAGGATTGCCTCCATGATCTTATTTTAAGTACTCCAATACAATGTGCGTAAGACGAAAGGTGACAAAGTAGAACATAGCTTGATTTGCATTAGGCTTTCATTAATGACATCAAACTGTGAAAAGGGAAATTTTATTCCTTATTTGGTTGAAAGAGACTTTTATTTATCGTTGAAAAGTGCAGAAGAAAAACAGAAAGGAATAATAAGAGCATTTGAAAGGCTTACAGATAAACTACTATACAATTATAGGTAAATGTATTCCACAATCTCCAGTTTGTACTATAGACAACTTCTAATATGCCTTCAAAACGCAACCAAAACGAAAGATAAGTCATTGGTCAATAGATGGCAATTGTAGAACACCCTGTATTACATAATAATAATAATGAATATTCAATAATTGATTAACAACATTGAAGTTAAAAACAATATATTTATTTAGTAATATTGAACGGAAGGCTTGTTTTTGTCAAGTAAGAACAATAATGGTAATATATCCAGGAATGTGTTGCTTTTCCACTTTGTTGACAATGATGTTCTTTTTATTTTTGTGTCATTAGCAGGTAGAAGCACTTTCCTTACTTTTAGTTATTGTCATTTGCACCTTTCGTTCATTAGTTGCAACGTGAGGTTTCCAGCATTAATTGGAACTAGTACAAAGTTTCATCAAGATATGTTTAAAGGAAGTTTCCTGTTCTTTCATAAACGTGTAACAAGAAAGTGTCATGTAGTTTGTAACTAGGGAAATTATTTGCTTAACTATAACGAAATTTAGCAAGTTTAGTTAACTATTTACATATTTCATCGTTCCCTGCTACCGTGAACTTTGTTTCTCTTTTGAATCTTGTATTACTTTGTAAAGCTTCTTTGATTCACAATGTAATTTTTTTCTTTTATTATCAGATGCAATTTATAAAATTTTGAGAAAATTTCGGTTTGTTGTAAGATGCCATTATCACATTTTGACAAAATTCTGTTCCCCATTTACATTTATGAATGTACTCTTATGCTCTCTGCTTAAATATACATATAGATAATTATAAAGCCTACACACAAATTATTACATGCTAATAGGTACCTTTAAAATCCCGGAAAGAAAGCAAAATGGCAGTAAATTTCCCGTGTGTGTTATTTATGAATATTTTGAGAAATAGTACGGGGGTGTGTATGTGAACGGAGTATTTGTAAACAAACACCTAGGGATGCTTTGAGTTCAATGCTTCTCTAACCTCTGACAGCATAATTAATTAATTAAACATGCATCTGTTAGTAAAAATAACGTGATGCAATGCAGGAAATGTCAGTTTAGTTTTATAATAGTGAGTAAATAATGAAATCATTCACACACATGGTTCAATTACCCCAACGTTAAGTTCTGTAAAATAATAGGAAATGACATTATCACGCTTTGTTGTGCTGACTTAAAACTAGATCCTGAATTTAAAATGTACATCCAAAACAGGACACACAAACACTTACAAGTATTACTAACGGCTTTTAATGAAATCAAAACTTAATGCCATCATTATTTCATATTATAAACAAAGCATCAATAAAACACGAAACGGTAAAAGTGGCTTGTAACTAATTAAAATATAACAATAAAGTAAAAACATAGAGCTAGATGACGCAATTAATGCATATTTTAAATACAGTAGAATCTAATTTTAGATTAAGTTGCACTTAAATTTGAACAGGAATTAAATTAATTACTTTTATTTTCCAAATGTTACACAAAACAGACTTGCATACTTCAAAAAGAAACCTACCGTTAACTTGTAGAACGATAACATAGCAGTTTTAGAAATATGTATATACGTCATCCTTAATAACTTTTACAAAATACACTATAGCCTCCAACAGTATTTGTATTTAACCCAATAAAGTTGAGCGAAAACAAAATATAAGTTTTAGTATTAAATAAACAAACAAAATTTTCCATTTGTAACTTTCCATTTGGCACAAACACGTGCCACGTGCCAAAAAGACTTTATAATAAGTTGAAAATAGGAAGAAAAATAAAGGAATATAAAATAAAACATTCGCGGAGAAAATTAATGAGACGGTGAATACAAGAGTTTTGTAGGAGGCTAAAAAGGAAAGGGGAGAGAGTGCTGACACAGAAAAGGCACGAAAAAAGACACAGAAATGCATGACGGAATATCTCAATTTAAAGTCAATATAATAATCTAATTTACGAAGAATTTAACAAAGGAAACTAAGAATTGTTTTCCTTCCAGTTCTAGTGCGTACTTCAAGACACTACACAATTTACACACAATGAAGTCACCAAACTCAGTGACAAATAACTTCCAGCTGCTACCTGCACATGCACGATATTGCTTTGATGGCTGACCTCTGCCAGTTCGCAGTTAGTCTGTAGGTTCGTAATTATAATACTAGTGAGAATGGTTCTTTCACTATCTATACATACGCAACAATTACCATTGCTTCCATTTATACTTCTTAAAAAATAAACAGACTTAGAAATTATCAAATAATAAGTAGGATGTCAGATGAAGGTAATGAATTGAGAAAGAGCAGAATGGATTTAAGTCATCAGCAACACTGCACAAAGATCAAACTGCTCTCTATCTGAAGTTGTTACACAGCCTTCACATGGAAACTATAGAAGTCTACACATGCCTTTCACTTGAATATAAAGACACAATTATCTTTGTACCCTCATAGATCTGTCTTATCTCAAAGGAAGTTGCCTCCTCTTCTATCAATGTAAAATATTTTGTAATCTGCTTTTCGCCTATCTTACTTTTAATTTCTTTCTTTTATGAGTTAACATAGTGCCAACTAATTGTGCATAACGTCATATTTTTTAAATTAAATTCTCTTTGAATATCTATTTCTGGTAATTTCAGTATATGTAGTTTCTGTTCATTATCACTGACTTTATTACTGGTAGTAAAATGCCTATATTGTATTGCAGCGTTTTAAAATTAAATATCCTATGAATCTGTAAGAAAAATAGCCCTTCCCAAAAATTAGTAGTTTAGATTTATTCTATTAATCTAATATTAGATATTGTTTTGATTCTTAAATGCATTTTTCATTAACTTCTTTCTACCAAATATTTTTGAATTATCATTTAATGTACTTTGTTTAATAAATAAAATTGCACTATAGAATATAATGTTTATTTTAAATATGATATAGTGATCAGAAAACATATTTATATTTCCTTACCTCGTTATTAAATAAATTGAATTGTTCTTATTGCGACACACGTTGGCTATTGGTAGTGAGAAAATGAAATCTACCGGAAGGGTATTCTTGCATAGTCCCCTTCCTGTATCATATACTTTCGCAGATGGGCTTAATTTGCCAAGGAATCCAAGAAAGAAAGAAATAAACTAAGAGGCTAATGGACAAAGGAACGGAACCATAGACCTTTCAAATAAAATCTCAAACTCTATCAACCAACGGATTTTATTCTACATGTGATTCTCTCTTTTTTTTATCTAATGTTAATGCCATATTTATTTTATAATATTTTTATAAGTTTCAAGAGCTTCTTTTATTTGTAATTGCCTACGAAATAATAATAATAATAATAATAATAATAATAACAACTACTTAAGAACTTCTTGTATTCCATATTGACAATCATACTCATTCGGTAGTCTACAGAATACTGGGGGTCTACGAACAAATTTAGGGGGTCTGTGATATATTTGACACAAAATTCTCAACTGAACTAGGTGCTAGTTTCAATAGCTTCTTAGCATTGAACTAATTTCTGGAATCCATTAATGGATTGCTAAGTACGGGGTGAACAATCCTTCAAGCAACCGGTTAAGGCCGGCCGGCGAGGCCGGCTGCTATGTCGGGCGGTGCGGGTGAGTAGTCCGCAGTAAATATAGTAGGTTTGTCGCGTAAGTTATTTCTAACACACATAACATAAACACTTAAAAAGAAAAACAATTTACTCACGTAGTATATTAAGCAAGGAGACACTGCAACTGCCTCCCTTCTTGTTCAAGCATTTCTGACACCTGCTTAGGAAATTGAGCTTAAACTCTGCGGTTCCCTCTGAGAAATGGCCACAATTTCTTGAAGAATGTTAGTTTTAAGTTCCTCAAAAGTGTGTGCATTTGTTTTGTACACTTTCTCTTTTAGTGCCAACCAGAGATAAAAATCGTAGGAGGTTAAATCGTGGGAATTAGAAATTTCCTCTTGAAATAATCTCCTACAGCAAGCGCTGATTCTGTACACACGTAAGACTCATACATGACTACTCTTTGGGGAACAGAATACTTGTATTGTCCCATTTCACTTGGTACACTTTCATTCAATACACTATATTGCGTCGCCTAACAAACACGTGCTATTTGCGCCAGATTTCAATTCAATGATTTGAGATGTTAAAGAACGCCCATAAATAAACGAAATAAATTAAAGAAAGGGGGGGAGTTGGCAACTCTTAGCAAAAATGCGTATCTCTATTTTATATTGTGAGTTCCAGATCTTTTGAGCCTTCTGTATTTTATAATCTAATAACTATAAAAGTGTGTTTTAGCATAAAGAGTAGCTATAGAAACAATTTTATGACTGCTTTTAATGTCATATACCTCAGTTTAAGAAGGACAAACTAACAGATAACAGCATTATATAAACATAGAAAACTGGGGTTGGTTATGTTGAAGAAATCCTTCTAAGATTTTACTTTAGCGCGGATATATTTCAGTAAAGTTGCAATGAATAAATAACGTTAAATAGAAGTCCCTTATCGATCCTAATCATTTAGTCATTAGAACTTTATAATGCGTGAATGTCTAGTAAAAGTCAAAAGTATACAGCGCTAAGAGCCAACAGCTTTAAAGTTCCCCTAGGAGCTAGCAGTCATTCCACAACTCCCATTTTCCCTTTCTGGGTAACGAGGCCCCAGACCACTTGCACTCAAGTGCGGGGTAAACGTTTCTCTTAGCCCTGCCTTCCCGCAACTCCTGAAAATTATTGTCCGCTGTACCTTAAGTTACCTCCTCTTCCAACACCAGCCGCTCACGTGTGTGTGCCGGGGTGCATTTCCAAAAAATCACCCTCCTTTAGCAATGATTACATCCCTCCCCGCCATAAAGCCACCTTTCTTTCCCATAAACTCTCTTCTATCTCTATTTTCTGAGAAGATAAACTCGTAAGAAAATGGGACGGCGCAGCCAGTTAAGGCGGCAAACTTCGTCCTTTTCTCTGCGTTCTCCTTTACGTCCTCCACAGCCTCATGACGTCATATATCGGACAAAGTATTTGTGTAATATAAATAAGGGAAACAGTTAATAACGTTTATATCCTGAATTCTAATTCATAACTAATTGGGAACACGACCAGATTAATTCATCTGGGCGACACTTTGTGAAAGTGGACAGAAAATGAATCCAATAGACCTTAATTTTTACAAATTTAATGTACTTTCATTACACAGATACTAATACCAAAAGAATTTGCACTTAAAATCAAATACATTTATAGCTATTATCACGTGAGCACAAACATTTAAATATGCATGCATGCACGCATATGCGCGCGCACACACATATTCAGACTCAAAGAGCCCGCCTCCTCCTACAAAATGCTCCTTTTATCTTCTTGTGTGTAAATAGATCCCAACATGCTAACCTATCCCTATTCGACATAGCAAACTTAGCTCCAAGCGCAGTTAATCTTCACTGTTCGGTACTTGGGTAGTCTATTGGAATATTTTTATATTATTATAACATTTAAAGATGTTTGTATTTGTATAATATGACATTCCTAGATTATATTGTATTTTATTACAAATATGAACATAGTTCTCGAATCCGATAAAACAAAAATCTGAATAATGACTTAAAGCTCATATCTTTACAAACACAATGACTTTTAAAACATAGTCATTGATTTAATATACTAGAATAAAATCTGTTTTCTGTAAATTTGAACAATTTACTTTCAAAGTCCATAACAAATAAAAAATATATGAAAATGTAAATTATGAAGACAATTATCATATTTATGTTCTCAGGTAAAGGAGTTTAGAAAAGAAGGTATTCAGATGTATTTAGAAGTAGAGTACTTATGTCTGTCTTGCACGCCTATAGAATTATTGCTAAATTGAGGATATTGCCTAAAATGCATTTATTTTCTTTTCATTGTAAAACACGGGAATTTTATTTCAGGTTGAAATAGGTGAATGAAACAGTGCTTATAAAAGCTCATTTTAACTTTTATTGCCTTTTTTGTTATATTGGGTGTTCATTTGATTAAAATAGCAGTTTATACAAAAACAATTTATAAATTCCATAAATTTTTCTTCAGTAGGCATAATGTTAAGTAATATTAGTTGAAGCAACAATCGATCAACAATCGCGAATGGCACTAAGCCAACGATTAGTATACAAAAACGTTTCATGAATGTAATTTTAAGCTATAAATTAGTTACAATAATGTACATATTAGCAGCGGCTAATATTTTAGAAAGGGAGTCCATTTAAAATCTTAAATTTCTGTTTTCGTGTTTATTGTGGAATATCTGCAATTCTTATATTGTCAAGTGGCCTTTATCAATTTATTATGATACCGAAATTCTGTAATCATGTTTCAGTAGTTAGTTGTTTTATATAAGTTGGCTGTGGTTTGTCTGTATTTCCAAAGAGGAAATGTGCGAGGAAGTACTGGTTACAACGGAACCGAAATACTAATACTTATGTACAGAAAAACACTAAATAAAAATATTTTTGCAATCATTTCTTCCTCATTTTGAGCCATTTGTTGTTTAAAAGTTAGATAAAAACTTATAGTACCCATTTTAAATTTCAGTTTTAAAAGGTAATGTCCTTTTTGGCTGCCTATTTCCTTTGTTACTGATTAAAGTTTCCATCCTGGTTATTTTACAGCTAGCACTCTCAAGTCAAAGTAGTACTGCTGAATTCTTGCTCATCCCAACAAGACCATATACGAACGCAGCTAAAATATCCTATTTCCAATATGATTTAACAAATTTTATGGGGATTATTCTCAGGAAACATGAAAATAATCTTGACACTTGTTTTACCAGAGAGAAAAATCAGTTTTTTGTTATTTTTCGTGGCAAGATTATTTAAAAAGTAATTTATTTATATTTATGATGAAATTGTACGTTAATATGTAATATCCTCTAGTTTCAGTAGCGTCCTGGCAGATCAAACAAGAAGGTGGCTGATTGGCCAAGCAAAGTTCGGATTTTAACCTATCGAAATTGTTTGGGAAGAGTTGGATAAATGGTTTGGAACAAAAAACCTGCCCCAGTAAGAAGGGATTATTCAGAGTATTGAGTGGGAAAGTCCCACAGGAAAATCGTCAAAGGAGTGCAGTAATCAAAGCAAGGAACTGTGCAATAATAAATGTTTGGCGGCTTCTGATTGCTACCATTCCCAAATGCGAAGCTGGCTGGGAGATGGATGATAGTTATCGAAAATAATGTGCTGTATTATGTACGGTAATCTGTTGTGTTCATAAATTCTCTAAAATTCTTTCATTGATAAGTAAAAATAAAACTATTAGAGATAGCAAACTTAGGGTTTTTTGCATTGCAATTGTCAACTCAAAAATGTCAATTAATTTGAGATTTGAGATCACTCTTGTTAGCAATTCACCTATGTTGATTCAACCAATACCGAACACTGAAAACCGAGTGACAAAGTGCACCATCTCTTGCTGGAAAATGTTTTGTTGTGTTTCAATTGCGGAAGGAAAAACAGTTCTAACATGACAAAATTACTTAACAGTAGGGTCTTGAAAAATAGATTGGCCAAAACAACTTTATAACTAGAGATATAGTTATCTGTAATAGTTTTTGAATTATTAATGAGTGAAATCTGTCAGAAACGTGAAAGGCATATACTTCTGATATAGTGCAGTACAATGCACGAATTAAAATATTAAATATCTTATCTAAAAATATAATTTACTAAATGCATATTTAGGACATGTTAACAAAATTACATTGTCAATAATAACAATAATAATAATAATAATAATATCTGTATCCCTGTATTCATAACTTCTGGTGTTGGAAACACTATAAAAAAAAAGAAAGAAAAAAAGTAAAAAGAGATGAAACGAAGAACGAAACAAAATATTGATAATGGTAGTGGTAATGACAATATGTATACATATGTACATATGGAGTCAATAATAATAATAATAATAATAATAATAATAATAATAATAATAATAATAATAATAATAATAATAATAATAATAGCAACGTATTGAGTTCATAGAAGTGCAACAAATGTATTGTCACAAAAATAATAATTATAACTTACAAAAGTTAGAAGTCATAATTTACCTAATCAGAAAAGAAAGAATTAGAATACTGAAAATAAGATTCTGCCACTTATATTTCAACATATACATCGTATAATGCTATCGAGAAGACAATGCTCATAAAAAAACGAATATAAAACAAACGAAAGTTCGAACTTTCAAAGACTTTTGAATGTACCGAGTTTTAGTTACAAATCTTTTCCGGTTGTCTGGTGTTTTACGTCTCGGCAAGACTACAGACGTATTTCAACTCAAGCTTCCTAAAACTTAAATATATTTTTACCTTAAAGAAGGGAATTGTTCCCCTTTCCCCGTCGCTAAATAAACATTGTATAACGAGACACAATCTGAACATAATTCATTTTGACCATCATAATGTTTCTCTTTTCATTGCTAATGTTTTCTTTTACATTGCTCTAGTTTTTCCTATGTTAAAACTGTGAGTTGCATTTTTTAAAGGACATAATTGATAATAAATGTTGCGCCAACACGTTCCAATTTAATTTATGCTAGAATGAACTATCCAACCATGGGGGTCGGAGTTCTGCGAACCCCAAAGCATTCGTGGTACTTCTGACGTTACTAGAAGTGCACAGGGCCAGACATTCCAACCCCTCGCTTCGGGGAGTTGTCCTTGCGGGTTGGACTCGGTGATGTGACTTGAAACTCATGTGATATTGAACACATCAGCGAGGTGGTGAAGCTACCTTTAAATGCTCAGGCTACCCAGCTTAAGAGTCGGGGAGGACGACCGCCTTAGCAGTGGATACTAGGATTCGGGCCGAATAGTCTAGAACGTGTACAAAGCTAACAGAAAGCCGTGTTGTGTCTAATCATCGCTGCAAATAGAATGCCGTGAGACCGGCAGAAATAGTTCAGAAAGCGACGTTCAAGATTACATCATATGGGAGAAGTACGGAAACTGCCTGTATCTGAGATGTCCTGAGCGGAAGAAGTTTTTACTAAAGCATTATAAAATGCCGAAATCTGTTTAAATAGATACATTGCTTAGGGTAGGTATTATCCACAATTCACGTCCAAGCACATTAAAATGAAACTACCGGAATCGTTAAGTGACCTTAAATAAACATGAAGCCATAGTGTAGTAAATAAGGCCTATAATAAAGTAGGCTGGCCAAATAACTCCACGTTAACACTTAAATTACTAGTTTTGGTAATAAGAAATAAACAACCAAGAAAATTATGAAAAATACTTTAACATGCAGACAATGACATAGTAACATAGATATTTTATACTGGATATAAAAAAAGAAAAACTCAATTAGGAAAAGCTTGCATATTGGCATTGTTAGGAATGGTTGAACCAGTAATACCATGCCATCTCTGTTCCTTTCTCATAATTAACAATTGGTAACCCTAAATCTGAGTTTACGTTAAAATGATAACTTTTTACTTAATATTAATTAAGCTTTATCTGCAAATAAAACACCAGAACAAATAGGCAAATATGCTTTTTGATTTTTTCTTTTTTAATAAACATTGTGCTCTTTTCGGCCTTTTCTGCATTTAAAATAAATGTATTATGAGGTAAGAAGCGTTATTAAGCAAATGCTCTATATAATAGTTGAGCCACAGAAAAGTCTTTAATATTATCCACCTATTTCTTTAAAATTTTAAACATATACACACCTCAGCTAACCTCTCTTTACAGAGGGAGCTTCAAGAATCCGGAAAAAATATAGATTTATGTAAACAACCTTAGCTGAATTCAAAAAAATATTTGGGAGTAAATGATGCCCGACTGTCATTAACTTATTCTATCACTTGATGGCATGTGGATACAGGCTTCTGTAGAATGGCGTTAAAGATATACATGGCTATTTGACTTACTCACCGTAGTGTTCATGCATTAAAATCGTTGTGAAATATATAATGAATTAAGGTGTTACGTGCGCCAATATAACGTTCCAAACAGTTGCAATGTTAGTTTAAATGCTTTCAGAAAATCATTTAGCAGAAAATTATGATAATTATTTAATATATTCAAAATTTCGAACAAAAATGGTGTCTTTACCATTTAATGCTCTCCAAACTTCGTTTCTGTGTTTTTGACACTTATATTTCTGGATCATATATCAAGTTAAAATAAAGTAAATGAAATTGTAAAATTAAACATATAACAAACGATATTCGAACGATTTTTTACCCCGGTGCAAGTAGGTACAACAAGTAGGTTTGTAATTATAATATACAGAACATATTTGGGCATAGTAATTTCATTATTATCCTGTTTAGAACCAAGGAAAATATTGATTTAAGAGAAAAATACCGTATGAAAATTACCTGTCGTTTGCAAGCGCGTTATGTGAGGTCGTTGACGTGCGTTGCCAAGGTTGAATGTGACAGAAGTTGCTACCAACTTTGTGCCGAGTCCTGACAAGTATTCGTTAGCCAGTAAATTAATGTCAAGCGACTTGAGGAAAAAATTAAAACAATTTTATTCTGTTTAAAGGAAGATAATTTTGCAGCCCTTCAATTTCCTTAGCAGGAACAGGTAAATTACTGTTACTGTTACTGCATCGTTTATTGGTGTGCTGTTACAGGCAACATATAGGTCTTACATTTATCTCTTTTTGTTATTAATAGCCTCCATCTTTAACACAGTTTATTATAGCCGCATGTTTAGAAAATATAGAACAGGTCTTGGAACAATAGTTTTCTATCTGTAGTATTTAAGTATTTATTTCGTCCTAACAAATAAAAAACTGGGCATATTTCCCTAACTTTGAATTAAAAGTTTTTTATTCACTGTTACAAAGTTTTATTCACATTTAAATTAAGGAGAATTGAAGGGAAATAGTGAACCTTTGGAGTTATATTTATATATATTTAAAATGATGACAAATAAAATCTCTTCAAGAATAAATATATAATTTTCTTCCGAAATATCCATTTAAAACGAAAACATAACCACAAATGAATCGAACTGTTTCTGTTCCATCTCCTTATTAAACAACATTGTCATAGATATTGGATTCCCGTTTCAGCATTGATAAATATACATTTTTCCCAAAACGTAAATATTCATATTAACTTAGTTTAATTACTAGCAATGGAAAAAAAATCCTTTTTACTCTCGTGAAAATTATCGAGCTAAATTTTCAAACTCGTGAATAATATCCAAACTCTTATAACATAATTAACCATAATATTAGGATCGTTGAAGTTTCTAAATAAAATATACACATTTGTATTTAACTGGGTGAACAATGTTACTTTAACCACATTGCATTATTCTGGCTTTCATTTGTTTCCGATCAGTTTAAATTCACTCATTTAACGTCAAACAGTAGTGGCTACACTGCCTCCCTATACCATTTACAGTGTGTTTCACTCTCTATCGCCTGTGATTTTCCTATATATTTTTCAAAATAAAGGGCCCATTGATGTACGAGGAGCATGCTCTCATAGGAATTAGCATCAAGATAAGCTTGCACATGTCTCTCCGCGGCATGTGTTACCAACAAATCCAGAGTCATAATTGTCACTATTTGCCGAACGTTTTAATCAAATTCAACGACAGTCTGTGACTTTTTGCAGTACTTTCCTTTCAAAATGCTCCACAAGCGAAAATCTGATGAGAAAAAATCAGGTGATCTTGGTGGTAAAAATATCTTTAAAGAGGAAAACAATTTCAACTGTAATGCGGAAAAATATAAGTACGGAGCTCCTCATTGTCTAACCGATTCATAAACTCATAAATAATGTAGCTGATTGATACAGCGCATCACACACTGCATTTTGTCACGAAGAGGTGCCTTATTCATGGTGATAGAATTCCTATTAGAAGACCTAGTGTGTGCTCCACACTAGCGGTACAATAATGTAATGGTTGCATGTGGGCCTACAAACGGTATAAATAAAACGATGGCGATGAATGTATCTCGGAGCTGATTACTTTTTGCTCTGAGCATTTCTCAGGAACTGAAGTGTTTTCAAAGGACGCACGAGTAACATAATATTTCACTAATTTATTATAAATAATAGTTAAGTATAACCTTACAATTATTATTTGAATTGCTAACGACTGAAAGGCAAAATCAATGAGTAAACTTAGCCGAAAGTTATGTCTATCATTTTTAGTTCAAATTCTTCGAATTAAAAACAGTATTACTGTCGCATTCCCATCTTCCGAATTCACCTTACGATATTAGCAACCTATTCGTCGACCCTGACTTGGCTTGAACCCACGACCTAGGGTCTACGAGGTAAGTATGGTAACCACTAGAGCACCAGAAATGATTTTCTTGGTAGTGCGTGGTGGAAAAGAACCTACTCTATTCGTCTTGTCAGATTAGCCGGTAAAATGCGGGACAGACTTTAATGACCACACGCTATCCCTCCGAAGTGTGTGTGTCTAGAGTTATCGCTTTCTAATCTTGGAAATTCTACACCGTTGTCATTTTTACTTTCGCACAACAATGATTCAGCGGTGTTGGACAAACATGTGTCTATACATGTGCGGGTGGCACACAGTGAAATTTTCTCAATTTCTATGTGTTCACAACGATATTCGACGATCCTCTTTCACAATGACAGCTGCGGTGTTAATGTTTTCTTCCGTTAGAACTCAAATTGGAGAGCCGGCTTCCACATTCTTTGAAATGTGTTGTTTCCTTCCTTTAAAGTTTTAAATTATTTTCAAGCTAAGAACAAACTCTCCATAGGCCTCAGCTGAAGATAATTTGAGACGAAAGCAGAACATCATATTGTTCGTCCTGTGTCATTTCTAGTTTTCTGTAGGCGGAACTGAACATATATCAGCTTGCACACCTTTCACGGGCGGCAACTGGAAGTGACAGCAATAAAGCTATTACCATGTATGCATTACGCATTAAACTAACAAAATATTGTAAAGTTATATTTTAGGGCGAAAATTTATGCCTGTAGAAAACCACCATCTTTCATTATTGAACAGTCCTTGTAAATTATTATGACACCCTCAGATATTATTAATAAAATAAGGAACAGAAAATATTGATAGTTTCTGCTGATTCCCGAACAAAAGGCATATGCAGTTAAAGATGGTGTTACAGGAGATGCTACGATGAAATTTGGCTACTCATTTCCATCCTGAGAGAAAACAGAACACTGTGTTGAAATTTCTACGCAAAAAAAAAAAAAAATGGTTACTTCTATTGGGAAAATCGCGGTCATCTCATTTTCTCATAAAAAACATCATTCTCTCTATAGTTCAAAATTAGCTCCGTGTGACTTTTTCCTTTTCCCCAAATTGAAGAAACACATTCGTATGAGGCATTTTCATCATCAGAAACGGTGGTAAACAGCTTCAAAATTTGGCACCCAGCGTGGCCGCCACCGACAATCTCAGTTCCATGGGAAAATGCCATAAAGGCTTACATCACAGGTTGAACTGGAGACCTTCGAAAATAAGTTTCAGAAGTTATCTGTCGCAAACTATTTGAGTACTTTGCAGAAATGGAGCATTAATTACTCTAAAAATAATATTCTGCTGGGAATAAAGTTTGTACTGAATAATATAATGACCAAAACATATTTCCAGTCTATAAACAAATTACGACATAAATTCAGGTATTCATAGTTTAGGGTAATACTGCAGCTTTTGTTTTAGAGTACTATCCGTCCTAACATCTACAACTGACTTCTATGTTCTTACTTTGATTTCAACATAATCTTATACATTTGCATCTAAGTTCTTTCAAAACACGCAGATAACTTTTCGATCCTCTGTTTACTCTGCTGTTTCGCTCAAGAATTTCATCTCTCTGCCGCGATTATTCCTTTCTATGTTCCAGATCTAGATCAAATAGCTCTTGTTAAATTCTTATAAATACAATAGAAAACATCTTCTATTGGCAAACTTAAATAACTTTACATAAAGCTTTTATATAAACACCAAATAGCACAAATGTCTCTTAAAGGATTAGGACTAGCCCGTTTTAGTGATAAAATTTGTTTTAACTCGACTATTGCAATAATCGTTGGAAAAGTTTGACAATGCATTTATTTATTTCCCAACATTGTTCCCATTGAGAGTTTACAATTTGTTCCATCTTTGTCAAACACTAGAAAATAATTAATGACTTCATGGGTCCTTGTAAAGTATGTTCTTGTAACTTTCTGTTCCACGAAAGAAATGCTACACTGGTAAAATATTAGTAAAAAGTTACAAGTGACGTCATATATAAGCAAGATG
This sequence comes from Metallyticus violacea, assembly GCA_030762175.1. Taxonomy (NCBI): domain Eukaryota; kingdom Metazoa; phylum Arthropoda; class Insecta; order Mantodea; family Metallyticidae; genus Metallyticus; species Metallyticus violacea. The sequence goes on from CM060831.1 coordinate 63,623,727, forward strand.
GGGAACGGCTGTTTGCCATACTTCGCCATACCTTGAATTAGATTATGTCCATTCTTTGGAAATTTTTAATGCACATAGCGTATCGTTGTCATTCCTGCAAAACGGGTCTTGTTTTTTTTTTCTCAGACATAATGATAAATTATTACATACTTTATTATGTATTTATCGGTATTCAAGCGTAATAATGCACTTTGAGACGACAGTCCCATAAGCCTACATTTAGAAGCATCAATTTCAGTTGTCGAGAGATGGCAGAAGAATCGAGCTTCCCGATTGCTCTCAGTCATTTGTTTTATTAGTCCATTGATAATTTATATTTATGTATGTGTTTATATTGCTCGACGATCACTTTCTCATAAGAAAAAAGTTCGTAAAACTATGTCAAAAGAGATCATTTTAAAAGAGAATGAATGAATGAGTAGTGTTTAACGCCCATTTTTACTACAGAGGCACCACAGGTGATGGACACTGATGATACATGAGATGAAATGATAAATTGGGAAAGGATTTTATTTTTATGGAAGGAAACGTTCCAAGTATAAGTTTAGGGTATCTGCCCGGCATTTGCCATTTATGAGGACTGAGGAAAACCTGGAAAAAATCTCAGTCAGGGATTACGGTCCTGGCTGGATTCGAACCCCAGACCTCCCGCTCACGAGTCCACGCCTTAACAACCTCGGCCACCCGTGACGGTAAGAAATAGAAAAAAATAATTTTTGGTGGCATTAACAAGAACCTAAAAAATATACAAACTAAAATTCTGTTCTGGAATATGCATTTGAAACAGGAAATGCCAACATCAGTCATTAATTGCACTTAACCTAACTTTACCATTGTACACAAATATTTATTTATTTTTTCTTTATACATATTCCTACTCATCATCATTTTCACTTTTGCCAATACTTAGCACATTTGGGTCAAATGGCTCCCAAAATCATTGAAAACATAATAAATTGTGTGCTAGTAAATGAAGTTAACAATATTCCTACACTTGTAGAGAAATTTATACAAATTACTAGTGCCCTACTAATACTAATACTTCTGTGGAACAGAACAACGAAAAAACACTTGTACATTTGTAAGTACGGAGTAGTTAAGTACAAGTGTAGCAGAAACCTTTGTTGTGGAATAGAATTTTACTAATTACTACAAGTTACAAGTTTATACACTTGTAATGTATTAGACCACACTTTTGTGAAATAGGGTCCTGGGGGACATCCTCATTAGATGATATGAGCCAATCGGAATCAATAAGACACTAGAGGTTAAGTAGGGTGAATGGGGAATCAATTTAATACTCGGTAACTAAACTTTTGTTATTGCGACATCGATAGACAGCGATCTTGGCCATATCTTTCAAGCGATCAGTCAACACTGCATAACAAAAGTCATCGAGAAGTCTCTCCGCAGTCATTACATAGCAGACATTTTACTAGGGTAACGAATTCGGTGACCCGCGCGCCGAGCGTATAGTTATTGTGTTCACTTATCAAGGCAAACGCACACTCCAAAGTCCAAACCTTAGCAACGGTGGACGGATTACACGTTAAAATCGGTTTTGAAGAAAGGAAGGAATATAAGAAATATAGGAGCACCAACTTTCTTCTTTTCGGTACAGTGCGGAGGAACTTATCAATGACTTGTTTGTTTTATGTTGTATTTTGTCCTTCCTCAAATAGTTTTACCAGAATTATTCCTTGGGAATCCTCCAACCATTCCCAAAAAGCGAAGTTCCCCCATCTTCCTTACTCTTTGGAGAATGGACGAAAACAGTCCTCGGCATTCCGATTAAACATAGCAAAACAGCTTAAATGTAATTTCACAACTTTATTTATATCATGTTTCATATGGGATACTGTGCACTCGTTTATTTAAGATGCCCATAGCCTCAATTATGTCGCAAATTTTCATGGGGTTTCCATTACTTTATGATGGATTGTTTTAATAATATTCTTTGCGATGTCCTCAATTGAACGTCCAGAGCCTACTTCATCGTTGCCACCTTTAAGCTTATTAATCCAGAAGTAAATAAATTGCAACACTGGAGAATAGTCTTTATGAACTTGTCTGAGCTCCATTTTGATCTGCACGGAGCTATTTCTTCCCCGATTTTTATGCCAGGTGATGATTCAAATGCCTCTCAAATCTTGGCTATGTATCGCATCTGGTTGAAACTTCGTGATCAGCTACTACAATAATGGCGGATGCCAACATGTGCATACTTAAGAACTTTTTGCGGCAATTTATGACAATTTTCTCTCAAGAACAATATCTCAAAACACCTTTAACGTCTTTCTTGGTTAACGTATAGAGTCATTAAAATATATGGCTACCGCCTATATGAAATATGTGTTCGGAAGGGATGTCGCTGCCAGTGGTACTCCCGTTACGCATTCTTCTTGTTACCATTTCTTTTCTTCGCGGTTACATCGGTTAAGCGTCGCAGACGACATAACCTGTGAGACCAGAGTCGCTGGAACAGGGAAGAAGGACAGAGATTGTTATAACAACTCTTTGCTGCATTCACTGGTCGTTATGTTTATTACCACCATTGTTATGTGGCTCCCTCTTGGTACGTTGCTCTGGCCGCCGACGCTAACTGAATATGCGAAGCCACTCACGTGAGATACTTATAGTTCAAGAATGTACAGACATTTACACTGAAGTGCGCCTCACGTTAGGAATAAATGGCTATACTTATTACTCTCGATGTATATTTTTATAGCCTGCTTACAAAAACTGAGCGAACTGCTTTCCAAGCTGCGTAAACTTGCATACTCTGCTCGACCTAGAATTTAGAACCGCTTGACAAAATTACTTTAACTGCCTAACTAACAAGTGGTTGTAATTCGAAATACCAGAACGAGTCTACTGCTTGAATTGAAGTCACCATATGCATCATCGAAATCTGAAGAATGCGTGAACTGAAGGCCCGAACTGTATACTCAAGAATGCGTGCCACATAAGGAAGTTTACCCATTTATATTCACTTCAAAAATCATCAAGTGCTCCATAGCGCGCTACGGGGCTTCTAAACTTAACTCATGGACTCCTATCGTTTGAAATCTAAGTTTCTGGTTTGTGAGTCAAATCTCTTTCGATGACGCTCAAGCTCAGCCCTTTAAAATACGGAAATCTCAGAGGTGAGCTTCTGATCACGCGTCCATGTCATGCTAAGAAAGAAACAGCTGGGTTAACGTCTCCTCGGGAATGTTGCATTGTTTTTATAGCATTAGTATTTTCTGTAACATACAAAAGAGTCATTGTCATAGTCTCTCTCTGTCAGGTGCACGATTCTATTGTGTTCATCTTACTCTTTCACCAGAAGCCAAGAGTGACCGCACAAAGCGACACTATTTTCCCAACACTTGTTTTTGGTAGTAAATTTTCTTATCTTAACCTATTGTAAATAATTATAGAATAAATATCAAGATTTCTGATCATACTCTCTTCTTTCTAAAACTCTTATATAATATGAGCTAGCTTTAATACTAAGGTATGTTTCCATCTTCTACAATACATCAGATATATTATAATATTAATGAACTATCAATTATTTGCTATGCAAATTAGTTTCCTTATGGGGTAGGGGGCGCGGGATCTGCTTCATTCTCTAGTCCCCATGACGTTGAAGTTATTCGTAATCCTGGAATCGACCAAGAACACTTGACACGCCGCTTGAGACAAGCATTAATACACAGAGTGCTAGTCATAGTGGATAACGCGGATCAGTATGAAACACTAATCTTAAAAACATTTCTTCAGCAGTTACCAGAAGAGGAGAAAAGTCTATGTTACGTTTCATCGGGACTACAAAGAATAATAAAATACAACGAACAAGATGTTCGATAGATCGATTAGTGTTTGTTTGTGACTCTCGGGCTCTCTCGACATAACCACTTGTAGTTTTTGTTAATAAGATAGTTACATGTTGCATACGAGAAACTATAAGTTAATATTGAACATTAAATAAACAGTTAATGAGTTTAGATGAGTGATTGACAAAATATTCTCGCGATATGGCGCTTGTATACGAACTGAAGGAGGCCACTTTCAACATCTACTCTAAGGCAACGTTCATAATATATACGAGTATGTGCTTCCGACGTTGTAGGAAGCATTTTATCGGCCGATACTCACCTGTCGCCCGTGTTACGGCCGCCATATTTATTAATAACCCCGTATATCAACAATATGACAGTGTAATGTTAAAGGCAACAGGGATAGAAGCTGATACAGGTGTCTTTAAACTTTTGTTAGGGACATGTCAGCGGCTAAAGACCCTACAAGTTTTAGCACAACGACATTTAACAGAATATATTATCAGAATTTACATATACCTTCTTCAATTTACAAACATTACCCAAAAACCTAACAATTGATTCTATTTGTTTAATATTGCACTTGCATAGCATTTAATTATAAAATTCCATTAGTCTCAAAGAAATTATGTTACAGAGAAAAATTTAAAAATTCTCTGTTTAACACTATCTGAAACTTAAAAAACCAAAACTTTAAACTCTTATAATATAGTATGTATAGCTGAATAAAGTCAATGCTAACTCAAATACTTTACTTTTTAACATTTACCTCTATTGACTCTTCAAAGTTTTGGATAAAATAAAAACGCATAATTAAATTAATACAATATAAAATCGTTCTCGTTTGCTATACATACCAAGCTAAATCTACGGAAATACGGATGTAAATTAGTAAAATATTAATTGCAATAAATTCATTTACTTTGACAGCTGCCGAGTATGAGCTTCGAATGAGCATCCGTTTAACATAAATGTAACTGGTAGACTGGAAAATGCGCCAGTGGATAGAATTAGAAAACATTATTTATCCATTTATTTATGTGACAATTATTACTGTGGTAGCAGTTGGCAATTTCGAATGAAAACCGGTGTATTAAGGTAGTCATTAAAAATTTCTTACGACCCAAAACAAAAAGTTCGTCAAGCAGCAGCTGTGTAAAGTAAGCGAATTCCTCACCTAGTAGAGTAACCTTTAAAAATATAAAACCAAATCATTGCCTTATTAATTAATTAGATAAATTATGACATTATTGTGTGGTATTAGTGGAAAAAACAGAATTGTTGCAATATATAAGTATCACAAAAGAGAAACCACATTTTCAGAATTAAAATTATTATTATTGTTGTTATTATTGCGATTAAACCACAAAAATTAATTATATGATATGAATTAAATAGAATGTGTCTAATGATACACATAACTACACTATATGGGTATTTTTAAACACTTTTAAATGTAACCATTTTTATGAACCGAGCCCTTGATATCATCTTTACATTCACTAAAATAGAGAAAAATAACATATAGTTTACAGTTACGTTGCGTATTTATAAGATGATGTTCATGTGTTTCAATAAAACAAAAACATGTTACTATTCAGAAACAAATACGACATAATGAGCAAATCTATACAATCAGCAATAAACAATCGAAAAGTTTCATAGATTTTCATTGCCTTTGAAATTTAATTTAATTATTATAGTAAAAACATGCAACACAAACTTTTCTGGAGGTTATTACAGAGCGCTCTTACATAATTCTCAAACACATATTACATTAATATTTTACATTCGCTATCTTCATGACGATGCTTTTATGGTATGTAAAATAAATGCAACTTTATAAATACAGTTTACTATGCTGAGTTAATTCATCCTTTTATTTTAAAACAATATAAAGAGAAAATTAAACGCAATTGAGTTTTTTTTTTTTTAAACTTCGGTTTTCAAGCATGCTCCTACCCCTAATAGCCCGGTTTCTCTGATTTTCAAAAACTAATTTTCTTATTTTATTAAATGTATTCTATTTTATATTAGTAAAAATTTACTTTAGGTTAGCGCCCACCCTAATGGTCTAATTTTGCTGGTTAACGAACTGAACAAATCATTGGTTAACTGATGGCTATATGCTGAGTTTCGTTGAGAAAAAACAAAAATTGGGACGGCTAGAGCGTTTTTTTTTTTGATTGATTTATTTATGGGCGCTCTTTAACATCTCAGGTTAACAGCGTCCCATTCAACTCGGGGCGTGAAACAGCTGACAAATTTTGCTCAGAGGTCCCTCTTTCAGGCTTGAGGTTCTTTTTCGTGCCGTAAATGTACGACACGGGACCCACGGCTTTACTTCCCTTCCGAAGGAAGCCATACTTTGGATTTTTACGCCCGAAAAAATCGGTCCTGGCCAGGTTCGAACCCGCGTTTTGGGTTTAGGAGGCAAGTATGGTAACCACTACACTACCAGGACCGACGCTAGAGCGTTGACACATACACACATATATATTCAATGTCATTTTCGGTACCTAGCAGTAGAATCGAAGGAGCTTTGAATTTTTTTTTTTTTTCATAAATCATAGCTTGAGTATAACCGCAATAGCTACAATCCTTTGGAATTCGTTAAAAAGCATCGTTCCACAAGGTATAAGTGATGGTAAAATAAATATAATGACACTGTCAGTATTACAGCAGAAATATATTAGTTTTACTAACAAGAGCATTTCCTTTACAACCGAATAGCGCCATAAACAAGTTTTGATTGATTCCATTTTTTCAAGATCCTTCTTTCTTAGCGCTGAAAAAGCAAATGTCAACTGATTTCAACGAAGTATTTTCACTTCACAACATGACAGGAGTCCGAGATCTCTTCACGGAACAATGGGCTCCTTGAAAAGAGATCTTAAATCTTGTTAATCAAGCATTTCAGATCCATGTTGAAAAATGTTTTTGCTTTCTGTATTCAAGCAACTTATTCCTGAAGTTATGCCCATATTTTATACACTCTATATACGTAAACTATTTAATAACCTCACCCTACCTTACCGTATTTCAAGTGTATATTGCAATTGTTTTCGTCCAAACAGTTACACACTGCCATGAGATGTCTAGTAATTGCCCAGCATTGTTAGTGTTACTTACATACATCAAAGTTTAAGCAGAAAATGTGGATATTTTCTTTTTCTCGTTTATTAAGAGTATCTGTAGTTGCTTCAATTACTAAATAATGTACTTTACTCTCACTTTCGCATCCAAGCTCTCTTTATACTAAATAGTACTGAAAGAAATTTCAGAGACGTGACAACGTTGTTTCCTTAACGAAATATGCTACATCTCATTCTTCCATCGTATCAGATCAACGTAACATAAACAAACAGCTGCATGACTGTAATCTCAGTTTCAGGAAAAAAGTAATAAAGGCCTGTCCCTTGCTATAGCCAGTTTTTCCCTTCCTATATACAGATGCGATAAAGGGGAGCAAATTAAACTTTTTACACTATTTAGCGTAGCTCCATTTTAAACTAAATAAAAGAAAAAACAGAATTACGTTTTTTGACATAACGACTTAATTGAAAACTAGAATAGCTTTAAAATATGATTATTAGAAATGTAAACCATTTAACTGTAAAATTGTGTAATCTTCAGAAAATATCTTCTATTACTTTAATTATGTTTAGATACATTTTCCCTGCTAATTATTTTAAATTTCGTCACATTTTTTTAAATACTTTCATGATACTTTACAATTGGTTTTGCAGTAAAAGGCATAAAACAAACAAAATAAGCAGTAAAATGGGGTTTATTTATTAAAATGGCACCAATACAATACAACTTCAACAGGCGCATTTATTTTTCCTTTTATGATACACTAGGTATGTTCGATTTAGCAGAAAATGTTACATTAAATATTCCCAATAAGATATAGAACATATATATTAAACAAAATATAAATAAATGAAAATAAAAATTAAAATAAATAAGAAATACCAGAAGAAGAATTTTTAAAAATATTAAAAATACACATAAAAATATAAAGAAATTCAATTATGAACGACACACTACTTTCAGTCAATTTGTTTTTATCCAAATCCCTCCCAGGTTATCAGCCTTTGCGACCTGATCGGTCTCCCTTTCATCAGATATATCTAATTTCTCCTCACTTTCCTTGACTGCCAGCAAAGTCTAGCATGACCATCTCCCTCTGTTCGATCCTGTAAAGGAGTGCTTTAGATATTTTCCCTCCATGCTTCTGTACGACATTCTGCCAGAATATTTATCTATGGTTCCCCTTCCTTTTAGACAAATTCTCCGCTCATATTTGCCAGTGATCTTAGTTATCCGCTATGCCGATATTCTGAGTCACGCGAGCCCCTGCCTAGCGAGTTTAATCCTTATATTGAAGTACTGCTCACTCCCCCATTCCGATTTTAGCCCCGACTGTACTTCCAACATAATCATTTCTTTGCATTGCGCAATTGTCTGCTACCTATCCATATCCCTCATGCTGCTCCTAACCTTCCTCCATACGCTCTTTCTGTTCCTGGAGTCCAGCCCTACTGTTTCTAGCCCCTTTCTTATGCCCATGTCTTGTTCCCTACCATTCCCAGATGTTTCTAGTAGCACAATGACCTAATTAAATGTTGGTTTGCATGAATAATTCGCATCCAGTACTTCACTGCTCTGATTTTGAAATCTAGTCTCGCTGTAGGCCTCGATTCACTCTTAATTCTCAATTTCCTTTCAGAAAAGATGTCCTAACTGGATCTAAACATAATAATTAAACTTTTAACATGGAGCATTTTAATCATTTAATATGTAGTTAAACAGAGCCCAGGCGGACTGGGAAATGGATATTACATAAAACAATGGACTCCTTACACTATGCATAAATTTTATCGGCCAATGTGATCTTGTGCATGGTGAATATATGTAATACTGTTTAAGTGATTTACTGCACAATCATTTATTAAATATTTACAGTGCCGTTATCTGCATAGATTTGTTACAATTAGTTCATAAAAAGTGTTTAACTCCTCATAGCTTAAGAAATCAGGAGATTTGAGGTGTTTTCTAGAAGAAAAGTGTATGGAAAATACTTTACGAGTTTCATAAATACTGTTTTATGGCAGCTCGCACTGGCAGTCATTTTCAATAGATAAACTACACTGATTAGATACTGAACATTATTTATGCTTACTCTTTTATTATGAACGAAGTAATGTGATTATGTTATAATATATATTTTAATGTATTTTGCAATTGTTAATTCATAATATGGCACAAATTATCCGCCACTAACACTACGCACTGAATGTAATTCTGGGCATATCGTCTATACCTGCAAGAGCTGAAAGGAAATGCAGAATTTATCACTACTCAAGAACGGATACTCTCTCTCTCCAGAAGCCAAAGGCAATGGATATATGTTTTCCTGAAGTTCTCAAGCAAGTGTGGAGGAATCTTGAGACTCTGTACCTTGTTGTAATTTAGACCAGACTTAACTTGCTAACAACACGTCACGTCCAAGTGGGATATAGGTCAACGAGCTCCGGGCTATTGGAAAATTCTGCTCACCGACTTCCTTCAAGCGGAAGACGGGAACACTTCGTCTAGAATGATAAGAAGTTGGTGAGTAAACGGCACGCACTGCGTTCCTCTTGGGCGTGTTCGCACGATCGTTCGTCTTCATCAATCATGCCGCGCCTGGCAAAGGCTTCGACTCAATTTGTAATGATAGAGCCACAGGCGTTCAATTTCCAGGCTCATTTGATATAAATAGCATCCCAATCAGCAACTACATAGATCGAGTTTATTACTGCTTTTGTCTACAAAGTCTTTCTGCCTGGTCCTGGATTTACCTGGATCTCATCTAGACAGGTAATGTAACAGAGAGATTATTTCTGATGAAATATTTTGTTCATATTTGTATCATTTCATCTTTCTTCATAGTTTATTTTATTATGCATATTTTGCATTAAATTGTCTCATAACTGCATTAAGTAAAGTGTACATTAAAAACTTCATTTACTTATGTGTTGAAACATTTGCAGAGTAATAGTTAAGTCTTTTCCATTGTTTTAATTATGTAGAATTTGAAAAATGTTTAGGTCCTCCTTTTTGTCTTGTCATTTTACAATCTTACCAAAAACAAAATAACTGTTTAAAATTAGTTTAATTGTTCTGAAATTGTTTGAATGTCTCTTTATCTGTTGTTGCAAATTTATAATCCTAATATAAATATCAAACTACTCTGAAAATGTATAAATCGTTTTCCATCTGTTGTATCTCACAGAAAAATTTCCAGTCGAGGCTTTTTTTCATAGCCTATAAATGAATATGCAGGCCTAGATTCTCTTCATGAATTCGTTTTAAATCCGAATCTGTGCAATAATATTAATGCATCAAGCTCTACTTTTTACATGAATTGTAAATGCCTCTTTAGTTACTATTACAATTATGGCGCCGTTTAAAACCAGACTTTTTTGTATATTACCAAATCGAAGTATTATATGGTATAATTAGCGGTATAATGGTAAAATATGTTGTATTAGTGGTGGAAATGCTTGTAAAGACTGTGGATACTTTTTCTGTTTTCAAAATCATACTTTATTTTCTTCCTCATGCAAACACGTACATATACTAATACTAGACTAAGATTAAATTAGATAACGGAGAATTTGTTGGAGCTCTGTCGACTTCCCGTTTAAAGGGCTTATAGTGCTACCCCATTGGGAGAGACGCCTTCATAGTTTCCCAAATCTGTTCCTTGACAAGTTGCAGTATTTTGGTTCCAATGTCAGCGTTCTTCCCAAGTTTTCCTTGTTTATAAAAGACTAAAGGGCTTATAGTGCTACCCCATTGGGAGAGACGCCTTCATAGTTTCCCAAATCTGTTCCTTGACAAGTTGCAGTATTTTGGTTCCAATGTCAGCGTTCTTCCCAAGTTTTCCTTGTTTATAAAAGACTAAGTCGTTCTTACCAGGAAGGGCAATTAACAGGAGGAAGTTTTCTCATCCTGTTTGCACATTCTGCAAGAGAGTTCATCATTATAGAGTCTCACTTTACATAAATGTTTTCTGAAGTGACAATGTTCAGTAATTAACGCAACTATTTTCCTTATTTCCCTTCTATTCGATTTTAAGAGAGATGAGGGCAGAGTTTTACTTGAACCTAAGACCATTTTCCTAGCTTGTTTTTGTCCAGGATAGGTTTGCCATCTAATTTGGCCTTTTTAATTTTTTTCGTGTTTTTATCCCAGTATTAGCAGTGCGTGTACTGGTTCCAACCAAGGGTTCAGAGTCAGCAAAGTGTGCATCGGTACTATTTGTTTCCAACTGATCTGCTTTTTCATTCCTATAAATGCTCCGATGCCCAGGCACCCCAGTGCAGTTAAAACCTGTTGCGAGATGCCAGGACAGTTAGGGGTTTAGATTTTAACTGGTAGGAGGAAAATGCTTTCTAAGCACTTTTGACTATCTTAGAAGACGGGAATGAGTGGCCAGTAACTACTTAGATACATAGTTATGTATATTTATATATAGAATTATTATATACTTCTAAATTCTTTTTATGATTGTTATTGAGTAATTCTTTAGGATTAATAACTTATTAAACTTCTTATTAATAAAAACTGTGATTTTATAATAAAGACGAATACAATTACTTTCAATCTAAAGTTTTGTTCATTGTATTTATACACACAAATGTATATATTTATTATCATTTTATATTTGTATAACTTTTTTTTTGCAGTTATATGCTTCTACTCTATAACATACAATATAAGTTAGTATATTGTTAAACTGCACTTTTTATACCATTAAAGTATTTAAGTCAAATGATTCTTAAGAATTAACAATTAGCTGTGGGAGTTAGCAGTTTTTACGTTAAGTGATTTTTAAGTGTTAAAATTATGTTTGAGATACGAAACACGGGATTTTAGGTATAAACTATCCCATAAGCGTAGGGTTTGATTCTCGGTGCCTGGGCTTATCGCGCCTCTCGCAGCCGACCGGACTCAAAATACAGCTCTTGCGGTGTAGTTTTTACGTGAAAAGCCTGTACGACGTAAATACGTAGAACAAAATTGCACCTAATGGTATAAAAACTTAATAATTCAATATAATTGTAGTTATTAAGTTTGATGATTAGGTACAAATATATAGGTACAAACAATGCTGCCATCAAAGACTTATCTTCCGTTTTTTCTAAACTTTCAGAAGATCTAAATTAGATTTGTGCAACTGTTAAATCATAAATATATTTATAATTAATAATTAACTAGCTCTATCCAAAAATAACTGCTGGCAGGACCAAAATGTGGATTCTTATGATCTAGTATTGGCCTTAGGCGAGCAATACTCGAGAAGTATCTTTCCTAGCTTGCATTTGCAGCTTTCTTCTTCTATTTTATGTCACAATTCTGATATTGTGATGCCCCCAGGCCTGACGATGAACGTACATATGAGTGATGGAACTGCTGGCGTAGGGAAAATATTTCAACTGTCTCTCAAGCTTTTTCCCAGCTGAGAATAGCTCAACTTGTAGTATTCAGTTAATTTCTTTATAATTCAACAGTTATATCGTGTATAAATTAACTTCTCCCTAATTATTCTAAAAGGTTTGTGCGATTGCATTCAAATTTTAACGCTTAAATACACAGTGTCTTATCTTATGCACAGTGAACACGATGTTTAATTGGCTAAACTTGTTATTAAAAAGTATTCCCAACCATAGTTTCGGTATTCAAAAAGTAAAATCTTCACTAATCTCCGCCGAGTTTAATAATTATTATATAATTAAATATTTTAGCAGTAATAGGAAAATAACATATTAAATTAAGAATATTTTATCTCCCTGTACAATACAGGGCCACAATATCCAGCATTTATTAAACTGTTTTTAAATAAAAGTACAAGTTATTTATAATATCCTATTTAAGTTTAAGTCAAAATGAATACATATTGCTCTTCTATAGGTTGAGGTAAACATCGCTTTCCCCCAAAAATATTTTTCAGTTATCAAATTTGTCCACGCATAAACACAAACAGCTGTCACTAATTGAACAAAGGCATTCCCATGTATCAAATAAAACTATGGACACCTGTGCGGTTGGCAATTATGGCGTTCTATCTCGTTATTGTTGTCTTATTTGTGTTGTAATGTTCGATTTTCATGTAAAATTTGTACATTCCTTGCAATTACTATGTAAAATGAACTGCAAATTAACACAGAGCAACGTGTCTTTATATTACAACATTAATGGAAACACAATAAAAGCACAGAAACTATGGTAACCAATTCTGGACAGAGATTTGCCTTTGAGCACATCCAATAATACGAAATGAGTGACACGATTTGTCAGAGCCTACGACGAGGCTTCGCATTATCTGTTAAAAAGGACTAAAAGCTAATCATTACTTTTTCATTACATACCAAGTCCTTGAACTGAGAATTAATCCCTACACTTTAAGACTCTTGTTATTTGTCCTAAAACTGAGACCTTATCCAGCAAACATTTTGGAAGTTATACATGAATATTTTTCTTTATGCTTGGGTGTTGTAAAAGATGCACATTTTGCCCAGAAACAACTTGATTAGAGTCATTGCTACAGTAGATCGAACATTCATCCAAAGCTTCCAAGTCGTTGGTTTATGTTTTGCCATTTTGAATCGAAGATAATAAAAGAAAAAAAAATGTAGTCCCTTGTTAAATTTTTATGTAGTTACATTAATATAAGTGTAAAAAAATGTTATTCATTAAGAGACAATTTTTTAGAAAGATTCCTGTTTACTCTGTACACACTTGCTAAATGACATTAGCATGTTGCTAAAAATAAATATCTAATAGCATGGTACATGCAAATCTCGGATCTAGTAGATATATGAAATAAAGTATATAGAGGAGTAGATAAATAGCATCAAGCTTCCTTTAAAATGTCTTTTCTTTTACAAGCGAATTGAATGGAATTCCACTCAGATTCGTAGTGGGAAATGGCATTTTGAGAAATACTAGGTTTTCAAAACTCTTCAAATATAAATGGGCTTATTTTAAAATGTTCATCCGATGCTTGGAAAGTTTATATACATCAACATGTCAACCATTCATTTTTAAAAATGCACCAACATAAATCTAACACACGCCTTTGAAGGTGTATGAAATACATTTCTTAGTTTTGCCACCGAGTGGAGTACAGAGTCTTCCTTAGTAGTTGAAAAGCAAAAGAAATTAACGTTTCACTGATTAACTGTTTGAATTCTCCAAAAGCAATTTCAGAGGTTGTAAACTATTCACTCAAATCGATGGAGAGGTTGTGAGGTTGGTTTGATAAGTAACTTAGTTTTATATAAAAGAAAACAAATTCAATCTTGCAACGAATTTTGTTTTCGACATAGTCTCCTCTAAGTTCGACTGCAGGTTCGTGATTCCCTAGTGGAAGTAGGTTTCTTAGAAGCCCTCGAAATGTTCTTGTATGACCTCCCTCACTTGACTTAAATTTCTGTCCAGGCAGGAAATTTTTGAGTTTCGGGAACAGATGATAATCCGAGGGAGCTATATCAGGTTAATAAGCGGATGCGGAAGCATTTCAAATCGTAATTCGGTCAATTTGTCCTGAACGATGCGCCTTGAATGCACCGGCGCATTATGTGGTGAAACAACACTTCTTTTTGGTCATTCCTTGATATGTTTTCATGATGGCTGTCATCAGACTCTCCAAAAGTGTTAAAAAAAAAAAAAACAAAAAACACTGAAGCAATCACCTTTCCAGCGGATGGAGAGCATGTTGCCTTTTTTCGGATTCGGTTTGCCTCCTACAATCCATTGTTTAGACTCCGTTTCGTTTCCGGTGCATAGTAATGAATCGACGTTTCGTCCATAAGTCACAAAAAGTCGTAAACAATCGACTCATACGATTTCGCGTTTATTGTGGTGAGAGCAGACGTGGCACTCATTAGGCTCAGAGTTTTTCATCTACAATTCACTATATAAAATAAAATTAATTCGCTCAATTGAAACGCCCCTGGGCTCTGTTTACTTGATCACTTTCACGCGTCTTTCAGTCAAACCAATATCATGGATTTTATGAATGAATTATAGCCTCACAGCTGATTTTGGAGCTCCAGGTTGTGGCGCGTCTTTGATACTTGTTTACCCATAGTCGAACGGTTTCATAGGAAGGGCGTGCGTCTCCCAAGTCCGCAAAATTCTCTCATGGATTTCCATTAATGTTTTCCCTTCCAGAAGAAAGAATACGATCTTGTCCATTTTTCATTATCATTCACAACGTTTGTGTTTAAATTACTGCCAAACAATGAATGAAAATTATATTGACTTGTGACCATAGAATATTGAATAGTGAACCTTATGACTACATTTACAGATGTTAGTTTCCCTCTATTACTATGCAAACTAAGTTAGTTATCAAACCAAACTCGTACATCAGTTAAACGTGACATTTGAATTTGAAGTGTAGTTAAAATGTTCTATTTGCTGACAAAGTGCTTTCCACACAACTGTTGCTTCAGTTTAAGAGCGGAAAAAAAAAAAAAAAAAAATGATATTTTTAGTCAAAAAATTAATTTTCTGTTTTTGCTATTTAAAATAGCTTGGAATTACCAGAAAAACTTCCCTTAGAAATTTCATGTTGCTATGCCCTTTGGAACATTTGTTTCTGCAGCCATTTTAAATACCTGCCTCTTTAAACCCCCTTAACAACTTTTAGGCATCCAAAACTTCAGATGCCCTTTTCTCGGCATAAAATTTTAATATGTTGGCTTGCATTCAACTGTTTCCATAATTGTTTATGTGCTACCTGAAGCTGTATGAGACATTCTGCACACTTTGCTTCGTAAAAGTTTCTGTAAAAATAAAAATTGATTAACAAAAGCATTTTAGTGCAGTCAATTACTAATTTTTCTATGATTTTGCATTTTATGCATATTTTATTATTTTTAAATAGTAACGTTTATGTAGAAAGCATTTAAATTTTGAAGAAAAATGTTCAACTTTTATGGTAGGGTATAGCTTTTTATCAACAGCTGTGAATCGACATAATAATAATAATAATAATAATAATAATAATAATAATAATAATAATAATAATAATAAACGCTTAAACAATAGAAAAATTTACCAATTAAATTAGAAATTTATATAGGTAATATTAAAAGGCTAAATAATATGTACACATTTAAAAACTCCAGATTTAACCATTCAACATTTATAAAATTTCTCTTCGGTATCCTCTTAAAAATAAAATTGAAGATACATGAACTGAGATCTGGATAAATGCTTTCGCTTTTATCCCAATGGCATTCGCGGCCTACATCTAGTCTGAGTTTGTTAGGCAAATACCAGTTTCTCTAATGGGGGAAAAATATTATGTTCACCTTTTTATTTTGAAATAAAGTCCCTAGTATTATACAATTTCTACCCCACTTCTGCACTTAATCATATTTTTTCTATGCATTTATGGAATAGTAGCATAACGTTTTTCGATAACTAGTTTGCACAGCTATCTTTTTACTGCGATTTTCACCGCTATGGTGGCAGAGTTGCTAAGGGGTTCAATTACCTCAAGGACCCTTCTCCCTGGGTGAGGATTTTCCCAGGTTTTCTTCAACCCTCATAAATGGCGAACACTTGGGAGATACCATAAACTAAGGCCTGGAACACTTTCCTCTTTTAAATACTTATTTTCGCAATTTAAGGTTTCCTCGCCAGTGTCCACCGCCAGCCATGCCTCAGTAGTAAAAATATAGCGAGTACATTTCATCATTGTGTCAAATCCATATCCTCCGAGGTGTTCGATGTGAGGACGGAAAACACCCGGGGCAAGATAAAATCATATTTTTATTTCACTTGGCAAAGTTAAGACCGTAAGGTCCTCTCACCAGGGACGTTCGCGGGTTCAAACCCGGCAAGGATCGATGGATTTTTTTCGGGCGTAAAAATCCTAAATACGGCTTCCTTTGGAAGGGAAGTAAAGACATGAATCCCGTGTCATACATTTACGGCACGTAAAAGAATCTCAAGTCTGAAAGAAGAGGCCTCTGAGCAAAATTTGTCGGCCGTTTCACGCCCTGAATTGAATGGGACGCTGATGACCTGAGATGTTAAAGAGTGTCCGTAAATAAACCTAATCAACAACATACCAGGGACGATTACAATTTCAATAGGTGCCTGGTAAAGTAATGTCCCTTTTGAAATTCCTAAGAAAGTCCCCAGATGAATATAGACGAACATTGTCGTGTAGTAGTAGTAGTACGTTGTGATTCAAATGCTCGGGGAATTTCCTTTTGATTGCGGCTCTAATTGCTTCAGGATGCTATCGGTATTCATTGTGGTTCTGTGAGGCAAGCAAAACCTCTGACACTCCCTAAACACCATCACAGCGTTATTCCGTCAAACCACCTGAATGGTCATACGCTGAGGTTAACTCGCCCTCGATATCCGCAGCGGTTTTTGCTATGCATGTAATTCACAATTTACACACGATGTCTGTACATCAGTGTATCAACATCTTCTGACAGCCAATTTCAAAATACAAAATTGTTCACGTTTATAATTCTATAATTAACTATAAATAGCATGAACTGCTAAAGAAACTCTTGCGCTAATTCGTGATTTTTTTTTTTTTTTTTTTTTTTTTTTTTTTGTGATTCAGGGTTATAATTTCTGCGTATTTTCAATGTCAATGTTTTATTCTTTCTTTTCATCAATTCCCCTTTTATATAATAAGTGTAAGAAGTATTTTGTTGTCCAAACTAGCTATATTATAATTTGTATTATTCTGTATTACTACTGTCAAAATAAAGAACGCCTTTTAATGGAGAGTGCCAAAGCACCCTACTAAAATTTCTTATTCAGAAATACTTTATTGTTTCTGTTAGCTGATCAGATATACACTTTACAGAACTTTACTTATTAAATGACATTCATATTTATCTGAAATGCTCCGAGTAGTCAGTCACCTCCAGGACATGGCCTACAAGGTGATAGTCATTTATTCTAAGTTTAATATTGCCTGCTCTGAAGTGTTCAGCTGTATCAGTTAGAATTATGTACTGCCCAACAATTCTGTCTTCATCCATATTGAAAAATGATTTCTAACTTTGCGTTAACAGCACGTCCCTCATGAAACAAGCTTACAAAATATCACTAGCTTCGTTGGTACACATTTTGTTGAACATGCTCATTCAAATATCGCTTCAGTTCAGATTCCTTTGCACGTGCCTACGTTTCATCGATTACGATTCAGCATGTAGTTTCTCTGCCGACGAAATCCCTTCAGATTGAATCCGCTTTATGTGATAACAGCTTGCGCATTTGTTAAGTACTGGCATAGAATTCGGCACAGTATCGACGCAGGCTAATTCTGTCACAGTCCGGTACATGTCATCAATTAGTCACTGTCGATCACAGGCACCGATACATCTTTGTGAACGGACAGAGAACGTCCACTGCGAAGCAGGTTAGTGGTTGACACTCTTACCCGTTTGGAAGCCACTACCGACTTGTCACATCGGTAAGGCACAGATACGACCTTCCTGTGTATGTTCGTCCTCTCTTAACGTAAGAGCGTTTTGGTTACTTCCATTATGCCTCACTGTCACCAAGAGACTGGCATTAAAAGATGAACTGATTGCAAACTACATCAAGATATGCGCGTTTGTGGATTTGATTTATTTACGGACGCTCTTTAACATCTCAGGTCATCAGCGTCCCATTCAATTCAGGGCGTGAAACGGCCAACAAATTTTGCTCAGAGGCCTCTCTTTCAGGCTTGAGGTTCCTTTTCGTGCTGTAAATGTACGACACGGTACCCATGGCTTTACTTCCCTTCCGAAGGAAGCCATACTTAGGATTTTTACGCCCCGAAAAAACCCCATCGATCCTGGCCGGGTTTGAACCCGCGACCTTGAGTTTAGGAGGCAAACACGGTTATCACTATAGCACCAGGACCGACGATATATAGGTTTTTGGAACGAAAACTACCAATAAAATAGTTTTATACTTTAGAATGTAATATATTTTTAAGCTTTTATTTGATGAAAAACACGAAAACTCGCCAAGTTTTTATGAACTGAATCTCCACATTTGCACCTTAGTAAATGTTAGCCTTTTTGGACGGTGTTCATGTACAGCCGTTATAATGCTTATTTGTACAATTGCAAAATCAACACAAGTTATATCACTAGAGGGTCTGAGATTGCAAATAAATTCTGGAAAGTAATGAGTGAATTTATCCGGAAAGCTCAGAACCTCGAGTGATATTTATTAGGACTATTTCGCGAATAAAATAAGAATTTAAATTCAATTCCTCTAAACTTGTCTTCAAAACTGTAATAATTGTATATTTGTATTATGAATACTTAACCTTTTCAAGCCATCTAGCAACAGACGAACGTCGACTGTCATTAATGCCAACAGAGAAGAGGAAAATCGGGTTTATGAATATCTATTCTACTCAAAAACCACGAGAATGAAATGGACGAAAATTTACCATTACAATCGCTACCGTTCGATTTTTAAATACCAACTGAGGAAAAAAAAATACCATACAATGTCTCATTTTTCTTGGTATTCTGTGGTTTGGAATTCCTAATGATAAGCTCAATTTGCACTTTTAACGCATCACAAAAACGCTTTGAAGAACCCTCCAGTTTGCGTTATGATTGTCGATTATCCATGCTTTTCTTGCTATCAATAACTTCTCCCGCCACTAGCAAAAGTGATCAGGAATTATATAGTGGAGATATAGCTACACTGACCACAAGATAAATGCACACGTGATAAAACGGATTTAATAGTTTCACTCCATAATCCGACTGTAATTGGTCAAAATTCAAAAATTTGTATCGTTTCATTGGTCGATTTTAAGATGACGTCACCTGAGTGAAATAGTCACAATAAAAGTACATTGCCACAATTACATGTGCGCTCTTATTGCTAAGCAGACTGTATTCGGTCTCTGGCTAGATATTTTCATAATTTTCGATGTAACATTTTTATAAAATCACATGTTATATAATTAATATACCATATCTTAAAAATGTGAACAGAAAATATGGAACCATATATTATGATTAGTAAGAAAGTGATGCAACAGTCTTTCTATACAGTGTTCCTATAACGTAAGGAAATACCGTGCGATCAGTTTTGTTTTCCTCCGGAGTGTTTGCTTATGGGCGAGCGCGCCGTTCATTAGCCGGTTAGCCAGTCATTGGGGTCTCTGTGGTTAGTGGGAAGGTAAAACAATAAAACAAACCGACTATATGAAAACACAGTAACAAATTTAAGAGGCTCATTACTTACCAAATTATCAAATAAGTTGTTCTACACATTTTTTGGATCTCTGTACAAAATTATTCATCCATCACTCGTTGTAGTTCACTTTGAGAAGTCCGGTCAATTTTCTGACGAAATTTTTCTTCGAATTCTTGTATGGCGTGTGAGTTCGACATGGACATGGCATTTTTAATATACCCCTGAGATAATAATTGCAGGCTATTAAATCGGTAGACCGAGGGAGCCACAAGTCCCTACTAATAACTCTGTCTTGTGAATTGCTCTAATGGAATTATTCGCAGTTGAACAATGCCAGAGTCCTGTTGAGAAACATGTGTGATTTGCTCCCTCTAGGTTAATTCTTTGAAGGAAAAAAAAAAACAGCTTGCTGTAGTATTCACATAAGTACGAGAATCAACTATACACAAAAAAAAAGTTGGTCCTATGATTATATGAATTGTACATAAAGACACTCTATTTCGTTGCAAACACACGAAGCATAATACACTTTATGTATACTGTCGAATTAAGAAACGAACAACACAACACACAACCGGGAACAGCTGCGCTACAACTGTGACAGTCAGCAAGGTGAACAAGTAAACAAGTTCTTTTGCTACCGCCTCCATGGCGCGGCAAACGTGTGGGGCTTGGCTCATAGGCAAAACCATGCGCCGCGGGGGAAAGTATCACACTGATCGAACAGTATAACATAGTACACATACAATGTAGGGTTACGTGATGCGAAGAATTCAAGTTTAGGAACAATTACTTATATAAGTCGCAGGCATTTTCTAATTAACGCTTAAAATATTTTAAGTCGTAGGTTTTGATTATAACGTTTAATGCCTGTTTTCACTGTCAAGGCACCACACAGGAGACACTGATGATACATGACATGATATTATAAACAGGGAAATACTTTTTTTTAAAGGAAGAAAGGGTTCTAGGTCCAAGTTTAGGACACCTCCTCCGTATTTGAAATTTATGAGGACTGAGAAAAACCGGGAAGAAAGCCAGGCAGGGAGGTCGGGAATCGAATTCAAGATTTCCCGCTAACGAGTTCATGTCTTAACGACCTCGTTCACCGGTGTCGGTCAAAAAAGCGATAATAATGAGCACA
The DNA here is from genome assembly GCA_030762175.1 of Metallyticus violacea. Taxonomy (NCBI): domain Eukaryota; kingdom Metazoa; phylum Arthropoda; class Insecta; order Mantodea; family Metallyticidae; genus Metallyticus; species Metallyticus violacea. Next base: position 63,644,955 of record CM060831.1, read on the forward strand.
ATGAAAAGAATTCACCAGCTTCAACCCAATAAGAAAAAGAGTTCAAGTGGATTTTCGTTTGGTACAGTAACGCAACAGAAGTTCTTACAGTTTACCACTTCGGCTCAGTTACTGCAAGTAGGGAGGTGTACAGCAAATTGCAGAGTTTGGTATTTCTAACGAAATGTGAATTTAAAAATAAGAGCAATTAAATACTGGTTAAGAATAATGCAGGGGAATCAAGCTCTTCTTCGGGCAATCTGTCTAAGGGAGCAAAAAGGGAAGGGTGGGGGATACGGGATGGGCATCAAACTTAAGGAAAGGCTTAGACAAAATTGGACTAGGGTATATTTGGTTAAGGGGAGAGGACATTACACGAAATATTTGAAAATAGTTAACAGACGCTTGCGAGATATAGACAGACAAAATATTTTGTCTCAATGCGCAGAAAAAGTATCGCTTAACCTGCAGGCTCAAATACATCCGGCTGTGTTCATTTTAATATTTCAGCAATTATTATTATTATTATTATTATTATTATTATTATTGTTTAATCCTGTAAGTAAATATTCATTTTATTCCATTTTTATTTATTTAATTTATATATGAGGTGATACCTAAGGAACTAAACACAGAACAAAATACTTCACAAGATCACTTCACTAATATATTGCTGAAGAATTGAAAATACTTTCCAAGGCTATCATGTTATTATTAGCTTTTAGAAAATTGCGTTTTCTTTCTCTAATATCAACATTGCTTGTTTAACACTTTGCTATGACAATGGCGTCACTACTTTATTCTCATTTAAACTTACCTTTTAATTTTTTTTCAAATTTTAAATATATAATTAGGTTATTTTGCAGTGTTAGTAGCCACTGAAATGATGTAAAAGTTTCATTATATTTGTCAAAACTTTACCGTAAACACAAAACACACATAGATGGGATTTTCAAAATTGTAGGTCGTAGTCTAGCGGATTGCACGAATCCCAACTTTTCTCTATGAAATATTAAAATGATCGCAAATGTTTTTTCAATTGTTTTCCCTTATATGTTATGTATCGTACTGCGAACATATTAAAATAAATATTGCTTTATTTGTACATGTTCACCTGCCTTAAAGAATAATAAACCTAAACAAAATTTTATCGTATTTTCAGTGTTAGTTTGTCAGATTTTGCATGAAATAAATAAATATATTTTAAAATAAAAGTTGGAGGTCTCTAGGGTAACAATAAGATGCACATAAGTATAAAGTTACTTTCATGCAACAGCATATAAGTGGCATCTTGGTGACAATGCTGTGTGCAAGTGATATTTTTATTTTCTTAATCCTGGTCTTATCTAAACAAAATTAATTCACCTGTTGTTTATTATTAGTAATGCCAAACATTTAAGACAATCGCGATAAGTCAAGATATATGACATTGCTCAAAACTATGTGGGAATATGGATAAGCATTTGCTTCTACTCTCAACAAATGCTGCTGAATACAATAGCAGCGCAACAAACAATACATCCACAATTGCAAAGCCTTCCCTCGCATCTATGTACCTGCAATATTACTAGACTCACCACGCCATGCTTTATGTCTCCCTCCCCAAGAAGCGACGTTTGTTTCTACAGTGCATTTCCTCCCCTACCTTTCCTGTTTTCAAATATGCACTTTGCCGTTTCTTTTTCTTGGTGACAGCAAAACCACAATTTTCAGTTAATTTCCTTTTCAACGTTACTTCCTGCAATGGGAAGAAGTTCTGCACAGCTGCGGTTTTCTCTCTCTCTCTCTCTCTCTCTCTCTCTCTGTCTACTCCATTCATTTCAACTACACCTCATAAATGTTAAATATTTTATTTCGGTTGAATGAAGTAAGCGATTATACATTAATCTGCTTGTACTTTTGCGGCTTTCAAAAGATTTTTATTTATCTATCTCTGCAACAGTAAAATATTTAGTGAAACGGTTATTTCACAGAACCTGTCCCTCTCTGACTATCGTCTAATCTGAAAAGTCAAAAGACGTCAACTAAACACTGAGTTGGTATATTGTACATCTGAACTACATCCAGACACTACATCCGATTTATTGTGTGTTATGTATTGTGAAAATTCTCTAACAAGATCATCATTAAGCTAAAGACAATTTATTATTGCGATTGATAGTCAAAAACAGTACAAACCAATACACATTTTATCTAAAATTTAGATAAATTATCAACAGTAGTTTGCAGTTTATCCTGGATGTATGTCAGCGTACACTATACCGTCACCGGTGGCCAAGGTCGTTAAGGCACGAACTCGTGAGCGGGAGGTCTGGGGTTCGAACCCCACCAGAAACATCATCCCTGACTGGGGTTTTCCTTAGTCCTTATAAATGGCAAATGCAGGGGAGGTACCCTAAACTTAGGCTTGGAACTTTTCCTTCCTTAAAAATATCCTTTCCCAATATATCATTTCATTTCATGTATCATCAGTGTCCATCGCGTGTGGAGCCTCAGCAGTGAAAATGGGCCTTAAACACAATTTTTTTTAAAAAAAAAGCGTACACTATAGCACGGATAATATCCAAATTTTTCTCATCTTCTCTAGTACATACAGCACGTCTCACTTCAATGACAACCAGGATGCATTTGCAGTTACTTCGTGTAAAGAAAAATAATGTAAATACAAACTTACACATATGGTCACGGTAGGCAGGAATATGCGGTATATTTCCAGTCTAGTACCCAAGGAGTAAAATGGCTTCGGATTTTGCACTCATCCAGGATAAATTGCAACTCGTTGTTGATAATTTGCTTAAATTGTTAAAAAAAAAAAAAAAAAAAAAAAAAAGCCAACAGGGATGTGTTCACATTTGCTTAATTATCATGAGAATTCTCTAAATAGGTCTGCTGGAGATTTCAGCGTTGTAAAAATTTCTACCCCAGGGTCTGGTATGAAAGAGGACGTTCTGAGAGGCTCGAAATCCTTGGTGGGAGGGAGGAAGGGTACCACCAGCGTTGGGGTATTTTGTGTTCGCGCAGTCACTGCCCATGGATCCTCGTTGCCCGACTTTTTAATTTCATTCCTTCCTTTTTTAGGTGTCCCCATTAGGGTGAAGGTACAATTTTGAGCAAGACACAAGTATCGAAATATTCTCCGCCCAACCGAACTTATACAGTGTGTTGGTGAACTACACAGAAATAATTTCAGAGAGTATAGATGTATCGTATATAAGTAATGTGGGATAGTAAACATTTGGCCTATCTGTTCAAATTTAGAACCTATGACTATTAAGTTTCTTAAGCGCCAGTATGTTCGAAAGCATAACACACGACAACGAAGGGATGTTGCTGAGCGTATTACTCTGGCGCCACATGGTTATGACATTAGCTTTAGAGTAAGAGATAGTCGTTTGTTTTCAAGTTCGACTCTTGTTCGTCATATGTTTTTATTTATTTTTTATTCGATTGTCCTAATATTACAGCTTTTAGTTGCATCATGTTTTAAGTTGTTTCAATTTATACACTTAACTTTTAACATATCAATTCATATAATTACAAACGTTGTAAAACTGCAAATGTTGTAAAACCATTGTAGTTCCTGTTGTCTTTACCAATCAGAAAAGTGCTCTGGTTATGTGTTAGTTAATTAAGTTTCAGACATTATGTTAGTAGTAAGCTTATTAGCCATTTATGTTGGCAATACATTCATTGCTGAGAAAGAAAATAAAACTTGAAAGCATTAAATAAATTTAATTCACAATTCTCGCCTGTGGTGCCTCTGTAGTAAAACAGGCGTTAAACATTATTCATGAATTAATTCATAATTTTGGTATGCATATTGCTGCATTTCATATTTAATAAAAAAACTGCGTTATGCATTACACCACGTAAGCAAAGAGCTCCCTCTAGAGTAAGCTACAGAATGCAAGGAGGCAATTAATTGAGGTTCAGTGTCGCACTGTCAAATGGTTAGTTCGAGATTTGGGGGATTTTTATGGCACTAAATCTTGAAAACGCTGATAGCGAACTGCAGAAAATCACCATTTCTATCTCGCAAGACAGTTTTAAAGACATTGTAAACTAATTTTCCACCCGGCTTGACTTCAACACTGACTTATTAGTATTCGATGCCAAAATCTTTAACACCATAATACTGTGTTATGTTTAGTTGTGGACCATACATTGCCTACCTCAAATTGCTTAAATGCGACATCTCTACACTATCTAAAAATATTTCGGTGTAATTCATTAACACTCTGTATATCATGAAACAATTTAAATCCAAATATAAGATAAACTATGATGAATTAAGTCATCCAATTTTGTTAACAACACATTAGCATACTAATAGAGATATGAATATCTTATTTAAAAAAGCAATGCAGACGTTATGTCATTACCCTGTGCTCGACCGAGAGCTATAAATAAACTACAGTGATAAAAAACGACAAAAGAAAAAAAAAAACGAAATTGCTTTAAAGAAACTTTCAGCAATTTTTCAATGGAATACGAAGGGCACATAGCACCTTTTCATATGCTTAAGAAATTGAGAAACAATATGACATCCATTTTTCTGCATCATAATGTCTATAATAGTTGAAAATGAGTTGCCAATTTATGCAGTTATCGATTTTGGTCTACCATCATTATATGCAATAAATACTTTGGAATCAAATATTTCATTAATGACAGACCATCGCCTACAACAGTTAGAGCACGTCGAAAATGCAAATAATTACTCTCATATAATAATGAAGTTAATATTTACTACAGATTATCTCTCAAAGCATAGCAAACATATAATCGCGAAATATTTACACTAGCATACAAAAATGTCCAATAAATATGGGAAATTCCATATTAAATCAAACGGAATATTAGAACAATTGGGATCACGTTTTAAAATAGCCATATGCTTTTTATACTACTACACATAAAATAGAATGTTATTCTCAATTTTCACATCTCTATATTTAGGAGCATCCAAAAATTCACTAAAGTTATGGATTATATTAAAATGATCTATTTTGTGAGGGATACCTCCCAAACCCCTAGAAATTGTGACTTTGTCTTTCACTTTACTAGACGTAAATATTTCTTGCTTCTATACTCTGAAATATGTAAAAGTATGTGATAAAAAATCCACCTTTAGCAGAGATTCAACTTTATATTTAATTTATCTTTCAAAATCGAGAGATACGGCAGGAGAAATGCAAGAGAAATGAATATTCAAAAGAAACAGAAGCATAAATGTGCACCCATCTCAGAAAGTAAATAGTTTACAAATGTTGCTGAATCATGGAGTGGGCTGGGTTGTGATCTTGTATTAGCTACGACTGTTAGGTAACATGCAATACAAGAAGTAAAAGTTGTGTTAGAAAAGTATACATGACAGAGGCCATTTGACAAAACTGATAAAAATGGAAGTAAATAAAACTTTGAACCAAACAGGCATAATCTTTTTCTTTAAGGAATCTATGGTGTTACTCAAACACTTTACCTCACTTTATAATACAGGCTGAATCACCACCACCTTCTAGTAATTCGTATCTATGCAGTCTTACTTGAAAACATCGCCTCTTTTGCCACCAATACTTTCTTTTATAGTTGTATTTCTTAAATATATTTATCATTTCTTTGCCTAGGCAGCACTAAAGCTTTAATGTTGCAGGAATTAAAAAAAAACTGCTGACAGCTTAATACGATAGACTCACGTTCCACTGTCAGCAGGACCTTGGCCTAGACGTGCCCAGCTCTCGCCTGAAAACTTTGCTTTTAGCAGTTTTAAGCCTGTATTGGACATTTTAATGATCTAATTACATGACACAAGTTCTAATATTCATTGTAGTATCATGCACGTTCAGTAGATTGTGCCGGAATAATCATAGCATTCCCCTCCTTTTCAATTTGTTTGTAGATGACATAGGGAGAAAATGTATGTTGCAGAAACTGCTTCCCCGAATATAGGAGGCATATCAACACCAGCCCTCCTTTATACGCATGATCTAATATTGATATCCATAACAACTGACGGTTTGCAAAGAGAACTAGACTGCTTAGAGGCGTGTTGTCAGGAATGGGGAATGGCAATTAACAAGAAGATTAAAACAAGATGCTCAAGAACGGTGCGGTGTGCAGCAGGAAAGAGAGGTGGGAGTATGCAGGTCAGGCATTAGAAAATGTGAAGAAATTCACATACTTGGGAGTCACTTTAACTATGAACAGAAGCTGGGAAAAACACACAAGCAACACAAAACGTAAGTGCATGTTTAAAAATATAGAAACATTAAAGAGTTTGGTAAAGATACCCGAAAACCGGCTTAGCACAATGAAGATGGTATACAGGGAGACTGTAAGGTCAGCTATGACGTACAGGGCCAAAATCTGGGGGGTGGGAAAACACCAAGGAACTGAATTAGGTACAACCGCAGTTTCTAAAACGGGGTCTTGAAGATTTTGGTATCATTAACGAAAGTGTAAATTTAATTTAAAAATAAGAACAATTAAGTACTAGTTAAGAATAATACGGGGGATTAAAACACGTCTTCCAGCAAGAAAATTAGGGACACGCGACACACATAGTCGCCAAGAATCAAAACACCGCGCTTGCGGTATAGTTTTTACGTGAAAACCCAATATAAGGGCGCCATGCTTTCGGAATGCACTAGTGCCGAAAAATACCTTTTTTCCCTTAAACCACTTTTTCACTGAATGTCGAACCTCCGCATGTAGTTTACTAAATCATTCGACGGTGCAATATGAAGACAGGCCTAAGAAACAATTTCCGCTTAATAGGTTGCATAAATTCAGCAATACCAAGTCAAAAGAAAATTGTAGAGTAAGAATGCAGAGAAAAGTAAATTAGGCTGTTTATGTTATGAATGCTTTCTTCCGATTCTTTTGTTTAAAAAAAAAACCAGGAAATTGACTGCACGAGAACGGCTAAGGCAAAAGTAGATCCAGTACAATAAAAATTTACCAAGTTCGTGTTTATGATTTAACGACAGTTGGTATTACCTTAGAGCAGATATTACATTTCGTTACGACAAAGAGGGAAGGGAGAGTAAGACAATAGAAATATGGCAACGCTTTTACTGCAATACTCAGTTAAACTACATATAAAACTTTGACTTAGGAAAACATATTACCAAAATTGATTGTTTTCATCTTATGTTACAGCTAAAACGAAACCGTCAATATATGTAAATTATAATATATATTAAGTAATATAGGTGTTAACGCTAACCTGAGATTAGAAGTAATTGCGTTCTATTTCTGAAATAATTCAAGAGTTTTCAAATGTATTAAAAATTAACAACTAACTGAATTAAATCAAAGAAATAAGTAAACATAACATTTACATACAGTGTTTGCCATTTATTTTGTTAATAACAGAAAATTTTAACAATAAAATCTGCATACAACTTTAAATCTGCTACATATGTGTAATTAAGAAAGCGTATACTTTGTGAAGCCATAAAATGCATTGACTTTTATTCATCGAGGAAAAAAATCTCGTTATAAAATTTGCCAAGTTTTCCTGATGATATTGTTCCAATCGTTATTGGGTTTGTTGTTCTGCATTTAAAAGAAGCATTTTCATCATTTCTAATTTTTAAATATATTATTATTACGGTTTAGCATTAGCCTCTAGCTTTCCTAATTTTTATTTTGTAGCATGCTTTAGTTTTGCTAACACAAGGTGGCTTGCTCAGCTGGTAACCCTTGAAACTCTCCTTCGGAAGGACCAAGGTTCAAATTCTTTGGCTCTGTTGCAGAAATGAAAGTGCAAGGCGAGGGAAGGTTGGTGCTATGTGCGGTGTGGTAACACTTGCGGGAGAGGTCTTCACTGGTGTTAATGACATCTGTGCCTCAAAGTTGCGGGATCTTATCCTCCCGATGGAGGCGTAACACAAACGGCCAGCCAGCTCTTTTGCAAAACTGAAAAACCGAAATTTTCTTCTCCGTTCCTACCAATCCAATCCAGTTATTTTTTAAAAAAGTTGCACAATCTCAAGAGTATCATATTTGCAGAAGAGTAATATGCAAAAAGATAATTCTGAGTGGAAATAAAGTTAACATATAAACTTAACAACAGAATATTAAACAGAAGATATAACCTACTAAACGGAAGATATAGTTAAATTATTAATACATACATACCAGATGTTATACTCTATAAAATATGCCAGATTTGTGTATAGGAATTAAAGTGACAGGGCACAGGAATTAAAATTGACAACATGTATTAAAAATATTTAAGATCTAATTATGTGACAGTCTGTATAGAATGCAATACATTAAATTAACATATTTAAAAAGTCGATGTTATTGTGAAACAACCCTTAACTTCTAGTTTCTGGTGACAGAAACCCTGAAGATGTTTGTGGAAGAAATGGTAGTAATCTTTCTAGTACCTAATTGATAACGATCGAATAACAACCAGAGAACTATGTAGAACTGACATGTATATAGTCTTTGTATAACCTTAAATTAAAATTCTAATCCTATTCTTTTATAAAAGTTTCAAAATTGCTGTTTTTATTTGTCCAAACTCTTGTATTTAATAAGGTAGCGAGAGACTGTGATATGACGTTCGTGTAGCATGGAGGCTAATCAAAATAGCCGCTATTTCCATGATGCAACAATAGTTCCAGTAGAGTTCAATAAGCCTTTTTTTATAGGCTGCACGAGTCTGAATGAATATTTATTGCCATTTGTGGTTCGAAACGTAATTTAATTTCATAATATTTTTAATGCATTAAATTCCTGTTCTATTATTTGCTAGTGTTTGACATTTTACGGAACATGAACACGTGATGTAATATTTATAGGTTATCAAGAATCAATAAACAAATATGAATTATAATTTAAGATTATATACGCAGTATCGCATACAATTTATTGAAAAACATCAGCGGTGAACCCTAAATTTGCATCCATCGTGCTCTGCATTGTTACAGAGGCATTTTGCATGTGACAAACAGTTTTAAAACATAGTTCGGATTATTTGTATGCTTTGAGGAGGAAAAAATTAAATGTTAGTGCAAAATTTCTATAAGTAATTATAAGAGCTTATTTTCTTAACAGTTTTGTCAGTTCATTATGTTGTATGCTACAGATTTGAAGCTATATTCGCCAGAAATACACTGTTGCATTTACTAAACTTCTGCATATTTCAGCAAGTGAACACCACAAATGCGTTGACTCTCTGTAAAAAAACTTTCTTAATAGTTAGAGTTAAATTTCGGTGCTAAATTATTTCTATTCAGATACTATGTGCATTCAGTTTGTCATCAGAACATAGGAAGCTCATGAGCATTAACCAAGGAATTATATGCTTTTATTGCTAATTTTATCGATTAGTGGGTCTATTTTGTTAGATACTAGTACGTACACATGAAAAGTCATAAATTTTCATTATGATCTCTTGTTGCCAAACTTTCCGGAAATAATACTATAGCCTTAAAAATTAAATAATCTTTCCTAATTCCTTCAATCCTTCTCACATTTTACAGACCTTTAAAGTGACAGGTGCTTTTCTGCGTTTCTGTAGTCTAGATTTAGAGTAGGTGATCGTTCTTTGTTTCTTCTGCTAACTTTACACACCGAGTGGGGCAAAAAATGTATACACACTTTCACAGCAGATATTTATTTAATATATTTCAAAGTTGGACCTAAGAACAACAGTAATGTGTAGTATGATGTTCTGTAAACAGAAGTGACTTATATACATTATGATAGCATTGCTACGTGGCAGGTAAATCAACAATGAACAAATGAAGCCAAGAATATCGTATGATATTCTGTAAACAGACGTGACTCACATTACGTTATGCTAGCGTTGCTACGACAAAATGGAGCGAAGATTATCGTTTGAACAGCGGAGACCAATTTTGAAGTGGTATTGAAAAACCGCGAATTCGTTGAAGTTCAAATGCAATGGAGACGTGTGTACAGAACAACCGCCAACGCGAGTAACAATTGCACGCATTCGAGACAAATTTAAGACTCTTGGTACCGTATGCGATGTCCACAAGGACGAATCGGGGAGACCTAGCACAGCAACAAATTGAAACGACATGTACTGCAATCGCTAAGGACACTTTCGTAACGTTGCTCAATCAGTAGTTCAACGTACTCAGAAGTGTATCGACGCCGATGGTGGGCATTTTGAGCAACTGTTGCAACTGTAAAAGTCTAAGATGATTAGTGCTCACTATTTTCTGTTTGTGTGAATTCAGTTTTGTTATGTTAACACAGTTTTTTCTTTGCTTGAAATGTGTATACATTTTGGTACCCTCTGTATTAAAATTCTAATTGTTTTCACATGCTTAACTCTTTGAATTTCACATTTGTGATTATTAAACACATAGCTACCCATTTAACAACGGCATTAAATGATCCATCTTAGTGAATTTTGGCCAGGGTAAACAAAAAAAAAAGTATTTCAGCTGCCACCACAGATTTCCTATCTCAAATTACTTATCTAAGACTCCTCTATGCCTTCTGAAATTATTGCTGTGTGGTTCATTAACACTATTTTATAGGAGCTGCACACATTTGGACGCTTTATTACAAACATTAATGAAATTTGTCTATTAACAAAAGTATGATAATATAGCATGGAAAAAATAGGACATTTTAATATTTTAACTTCAACATATAGAAAAAACATATCCATAAACTAAATAATAGCAATACAAACTGTAGCTTTCAAGTAAGCTAAATACATTAAAAGCAAGTATACAAAGAATGGTTCTTCACAGAAAGTGAAGAATACTCTTAATAAATTAATTATGGAATCAAATATGTTTTGAAAAACTTTAAGACGAAAAGTTTCCATGTATAAATATTTTTTTTATTGATTTATTTAGGGACGCTCTTTAACATCTCAGGTCATCAGCGTCCCATTCAACTCAGGGCGTGAAACGACCGACAAATTTTGCTCAGAGGCCTCTCTTTCAGGCTTGAGGTTCTGTTTCGTGCCGTAAATGTACAACACGGGACCCACGGCTTTACTTCCCTTCCGAATGAAGCCATACTTAGGATTTTTACGCCCTAAAAAATCCATCGATCCTAGCCGGGTTCGAACCCGCGTTTATAAATATTTTTGATTAAGCAAGTTCATAACATAGCAACATAAACCATGACATTCACATTCACATTTCTACATCAGCAGTATTTCATATTAATACAATTATTGAGGTTTTATTTCGTTTATTTACGGATGCTCTTTAACATCTCAGGTCATCAGCATACCATTTAAATCAGGGCGTGAAATGGCTAATAAATTTTGCTCAGAGGCCTCTTATTTCAGGCTTGAGATTCTTTATCGTGCCGTAAATCTACGGTACGAGACCCACGGCTTTACTTCCCTTCCAAAGAAAGCGATACTTAGAATTTTTACGCCCGAAAAAATCCATCAGTCCTGGCCAGGATCGAAGCCGCGATCTTGGCTACCACTACACAAAAAAACCGAACATATATATATGGGACAGTCTAAAAAGGGAAGAGTTTAGACTAGAAAAGGAATTTTCGATTAAACATTTATACAGAGACCTACCTCACAATGATGAAGAAGACCTTACAGTATTTAACAGGTAACTCTTCATTTGCTAATATAGGTCAATGCACTTCTTTAAAACTGTAATGAGGGTTCTCTAATAATTTTAATATATTTACTATCTGGATATGATTGTCTTTAGTGATATGTATGGTTGAATACCTTGAACTTAAATTAGGAAATCCAGTGTTAATGCACGTTATTACTCATATATATTGTCTGCTCTAAATTTCGGTATCATGGCACTGAGCCGGTTACATAACCCTAATTTCAATAATGGAACTCATGTTACATTTGATTCTTTATCTATGGAATACTATTCATGGATGCTATTAATTGAGAATGCTCATGTACATTTTTTTAATAATTGTTTTGGCCTATACCTGTCAAACGACATGTTACACAGATGAATGCTTTTATGGTATTCACCGCCATTGTGAGTTAAATTACTGTACATATGCTTAAACAAAAATTTCTGTTCGAATCTAAACCCTTTCCTGAGACAGTGGGCTTATTTAAATTATGGGCTAGTAGAGAGCTGCTGTATACTAGGAGAAGCCAATCATCAAGACCATGCAGGTAGCAGCTTGTAGTTGGTTATTATTGTTTGTAAACATTGTGCAAATTGTCCTTCGTTAGTTATGCAGATATAAAGAACAGATTTTTATGTACCGTGTATGTGTGAAAACGAATTTCTGCAGAGATGTGGTGAGGCGATTTGCAATAAAATATTCTATTAATCGTGTTTCAGATAGATAAGCTGTCCGCTAACATGTTAAAAATGACACTTAGGGGCGAAAAGTTAGATGAAATACAGGAATTTCCTAAGCCGATTTGAACTCTGCAATGTACTGCCACTGAGGGGCATTGTTTTCAACATTTCATAACACAGACTAATGCTTGTTTTGATTTTAATGCAGTATCATTTTATGCTTCCAATAAAAATATAAATACTAATTTAAAAGTACTAACAATTGCGGCAGCACTATATTCCCTTCTCCGGTAGAGGCGGTCCACAACTCAAATAATCGCAATGTATTATCCGTGCGAACATTAGATACAAATCAAGATACTAAGGAATTTCTAAAGAAACAGTAAAATAGTGACATTGTATCCCATAGAAAGACAATTTTTTTTCAACAAAAAGTTTTTAAAAACCGGATACTTCCAATCTAGTAGTGGACATGACAAACAAATAACTTTACTGTACATGACAACAGTCACTGCTTTGATAGTACTACAGCGACCCCGCATTGCTGTAAGAGGTCGTTTTCTATAGATTTTTTGGAATCGGATTCCACTCCAGCTGCTTGAGCTAAGTAAATAAACCAGAGAGGGAAGAAAAATAAAAGAATTTGAGAGTTTTTAAAGCAGTGTTTACATCTGGCTCAGTTAACTTTTCAAACTTTGCTCTGCTATTTTTATAAGAGCTAGAAATTCCTCCCCATCAATGAAGTAAATCAATTGAATTGGTATAACCAGCGATTACATTATTAAAATAAGTTTAAGGGTTTAAAATTTAATTGATTCATCGATTATAATGATGCTAAATGTTGTGCTTCCACTAATAACAAACTTTATATACCTTATATGAGTAATTTTGCCAGGAGCGTTGCCGCTAATTATGTACAATGCATGCGTTCATTTTCAACTAATTATCTCTCAGCCATTTACGGATAAGCTTATCTTAGGTGACCTCTCTTGACTCTAGCTCGTTCTCTTGGTGTTTCTGTCAGCAATATCTTCATTCGGTAGACTTAACTGGCGTGTTTTAATCCCGTAGTTATGACTAGCAGGGCACCTGTAAGCAAAACACGCTCTCCTTTCGAGACAGCAGCTCAAGTAAATCCCTCTGTCCAACGCACGCGGGTTGCATAATTAACCCCTTTTAGTACAGCAATAGTCATCATGAGTCTCTACGGCGTCGTGAAATAAAATGTGAACTTAACAGCAAACCGGCAGTCTAGGACATGTCACTCATTACCTTAGTTTCCATTTCCATAAAAATGTTAATCAGGAGCGTTTCCTTTTCCTTATGCAACTGCTGCAGTCTTAAAACGTTATAGCTTCTGGTAAAGGATTAACTCCTAAAGAAAAACTGTAGCATGTCAAAACTTGTGAACAGTTTTACAGCTCTGCAAGTATTTTTTTTATTTATAATAATAACATTTTTATACATCAAGAGTAAGTTCTAAAACTTCATTTTTTTAAAGAGCAGCTACATATGGGTCAAAACAATTTGCTCGAAAATAATCTATTTATTTCTCCTCTAAACCCAAAAGCATATATAAAGAAATAATGACTTACAGGAAGACAAATATTGTAAACAGTTGAGCTTATAATCTGCAAAAAATGTAGAAAAACGAAAAAATGAGCACCAGAAATCAGCTAAATATATTCAGCTTAAGAAGCAAATACGAATACAATAAAAAGTATAGAAAATTATATATACAATTAACAAATAAGTGCCCAGGTCAGTGCTCTAATTACAAAAAATAAGTCAGGATCTATATCTAGCGAATCTCAAAAGAATAATTACAGCCTTGCTGAAGGATATCGTCGCAGAACTACAGAACACGAGTTCCCACCCAGTCAAACGATAGCTCTGATAAAGGACAAGCCGGGAATCCAAACATAGTGAGAGGGCAGGGTACTTTGTGAGGGGCAATAAAAACAGTAGGAAACAATAGCGCTATGGGAAGGAAGAAAGGTCATGAAGATTGAAAGAATGGCAACGTTCCTATCGAAAACATGGTTTATTAAATAAACACAAGATTTGAGAGTTCAAAATCCAGCTAAGGTCTATAGGTTTTAGAGGACGTCAGAATCTCGAACGCAAGTCCTCGCTCCTGTTGTAGATTTACGGCACGTTAATGAACTCCATACCTGAAAAAATAAGTCCCTGGACAAAATTAACTGCCATTTCACGTCCCAGTAATAGGTCAGCGCTTGAAGCAATGGATTGACCGTGTATTAATTCTGAGTATGTAGATTCTAAATGTCGCTACATTTGATTGGCTCATAGCCGGAGCACGCATGACTAATGCTTTTTAGTTGGTGCTGATATTTATTGCATATTTGAGGATAAATGTATTTATTGATGACCATACTTCAATTAATTAGGCCATGTCTTAGAGTTAATGTTTAACATTAATTACAAGTATTAACTACTTAAGGTATTCTCCTTCTTGAATACAAAGGGTGCAAAGAAAAACCTGCGTTTACATAACAAAACTGAATTCACACAAAGAGAAAATGATGTGCACTAAAGCGCTTACAGTTACAACAGCTGCTCAAAATCCCACCATCGACGTCGACACACTTCTCAATACGTTGAACTACTGATTGAGCAACGTTTGCGAAAGTGTCCTGGTTTTCTACGGTATACAACATCCTTCCCCTAGGTAGACGTCCAACGGAGTTAGATCCGGAGAACGCAGAGGAAACTCACTTGCACATTGCTTCGTAGATTTCTGCGGTGAGTGCTCAAAACTTCCAAAACCATAGCCATGGACGCGGGGCTTGTTGCTGTGCCACCAGTCTTCCATATCTGTCCTTGTGAACATCGCATACGGTACCATGAGTCTCAAATTTGTCTCGGATGTGTGCAGTTGTTACTCGCGTTGGCGGTTGTTTCCGTACACACTTCTCCATTGCCTTTGAACTTCAACAACATTCTCGGTTTTCCAATTGCTTTCCGCTGTTCAAACGATAATCTTGGCTCCATTTTGTTGTAGCAGCGCTAGCATAATGTAATATGAGTTTCATCTGTTTACAGAGCATCATACTACACATTACTATTGTTTTTCGGTCCTACTTTGAAACATATTAAATAGATATCTACTGTGAAAATGTGTATACATTTTTGGCACCTTCGGTATATGCAATTGCTCCTCTTTTTCCTTTGTCTTTAGCATATGTACTTCTATTCTGTAATACTAAAGGTTACCCTTCTTCAAGCACGTTTTTAAATATTTCTCTTTGTTTGCGTACCGTTTATCACTGACTTTAAACATTTTCTCCATTTTAAGACGCAAAAAATACTCGAAGTAACGAAATGAAAGTTAAACATGAACAGCGATGGCGCTCTGAACAGTTCCCAATGCATGATCCACAAACGCAGTCATGTCTTAACATAAAAAGAATAACTAAATTATTTTATTTCATAAAAATGGTAAATATTGCCTGCAGTTTACAGAAATGCGTTTATAAAATACGCTGGTTTTAGTTTAGAATAATAAAACAAATTACCGTTTTCCAAAAAAAAAAAAAAAAAAAATGTGTTCATCCAAGAAAAATATACACAAGTTGTGAAAAATATATCTGTACAAACTTTAGAAGTGCATTGCCTGCGAGCGCAATTCAGGGAGAAATTAGTTAAGTCAACAACCGATCCTGTATGTGTGATTCTTCCTGAAAGAGGAGGGTAAACTGTTCATCTAAGGTAGCTTAATTCCTACATTATTTTTTATTTTTGAGTGAAACTATTCTTTACAGAAATTTTCATTTACACTGTCTCATTGATACCTTATTCACCAATTGGAATGGAACTTAATTGATAGTTTTAAAGCATTTTTAACAGTGTTTAACGCCCGTTTTCACTACTAAGGCACCACAGGCAGTCGACACTAATGTTACATAAGATGTAATGATATATTGGGAAAGGGTTATTTTTTTTTAAGGAAGAAAACGTTCCAGGGCTAAATTTAGGGTTCCTATCCGGCATTTTCCACTGAGGAAAACCAGGAAAAAACCTGTCAGAGAGGACTGTCCTATGGGATTCGAACCCCAGACCTTCCGCTCAGAGTCCGCGCCTTAACGACCTCGGTCACTCGTGGCGGTGTTTTAACGCATGGTACTCATAAACTAATAACTGAAAGTTTCTCTCCTACGTTCATTTTATTTTTATTTATATAATCTCTGCCTAGATTCGACTAAGGATACTGCGATTCGTCACACTGCCTCCCAAAGGAAATTCTCACCGCAAAACGAAATATGACAATTGGTATAAAAACAGCAGAGAATGGTAATTGTTATAATAGTGTTCAGTTGTAATTTATTTAACTTAGATCTCCACGCGGTTCTGCTGGAAATAACAGCTATTATAAAATTGGTGTATGTTTTCAAAAAGATAAAACAGCTAAGTCAAATCACTCCAATGATGAAACTAAAAGTAAAAAAATAGCATAGTTCTAGCATTGCAATTGTCTTACCGAAACCCCCTCTTGTTTATAACTCTTCTAAGGTAATTTAATTGAGCTTTCAAATTCATGGTTGTTATCACTGGTTAATTAATTCTCGACCTTCGGTCTCGAAATAATTGTAATGAAAGTAAAAGATATTTTCTCACAGAAAAAAGAGGTATAAATATATACTCGAAAATGCCTAGTGTAATATATTACTGAGTGATATATTCAAATCATTTCGACATACAATCCAATATCATTATTGGCTTAAGCAGATTAAGCCTAAGACTTATTTCGGGTTCTCTGAACCATTTAAATTTAATTACACTTAGCAAGTACAAATGTCAACTGAATGGGTGGTCAGCCAATCGCTTCAAATATGTTCTAGTGGTAATAAGGTATTACTTGAACGCGAATTATCTGGTAATTCTGTACGGGGACTGTTTTTTAGGTATGGAGTTCTTTAACGTGCCGTAAGTTGCTGGGACTCTCTCGGAGGACTTGCTATCGAGATTTTTACGTTCCGAAAAACCTATAAGTCTCAACCACGTTTTATTATTTTTTTTAAATAATGATTCAAATTTTTCAAACTGTGAAATGATGTTATTGATATTAGTCATTTGCAGCTTCTTACACTTGACTGGTGTATGAAGTTCAGTTACATTTCATTTGACTTCATTGCTCAGGGTATTCTATCGAGAGCAGACATTGTACATGATTGTTATGTGCGATCGCACAAAAACGTGAGACTGCAAGGCTGCATGAGATAGCGATTCCATACCGAAGGCAGTCTTGCTGCGTTGCTGAAACAAATTCATAGCAATTGCGGATTG